>JARFXV010000753.1:45000-152500 GCA_031761425.1 Cosmopolites sordidus | reverse complement strand
GTGCATTGATTTACTACGACTTTCGACGACGTGGATTATCTCAACAACAGTGCATCGATTAACTCAGTTCGA
Source organism: Cosmopolites sordidus (assembly GCA_031761425.1). Classification (NCBI taxonomy): domain Eukaryota; kingdom Metazoa; phylum Arthropoda; class Insecta; order Coleoptera; family Curculionidae; genus Cosmopolites; species Cosmopolites sordidus. The sequence continues at coordinate 152,428 of JARFXV010000753.1, read as the reverse complement.
ATTTTGGCGAAACACCATTTAAAACCACTATATATCACTGGTTTAGTTAATTTAATCGTGGTTGTCGTTCGTTAACGGACGAATTTAAAGGACGTCGTCCAAAATTGGTTGTTGTGCCAAAAAATCGATACTGTACGTGAACTGATAAATTAAGATCATCATGTTGACGTACCATGAGACTGAGGCCAGGACAGATCCCTGGGCATTAGTATGACAAGTAACCATGAACATTTAGCCGTGAAAAAGATTTGTGCGCGCTGGTTTCTGCATAATTTGACAATCGCTCAAAAAATGGCTCGTGTGTATTGGTGCAAAGAAATGTTCAAAAAATACTATCGTGGTGCGTTAAAAACTGTGTATAACATCTACACAGGTGACGAATTGTGTATCTATATGCCTGAATCCGAAAGTAAATAGCAGTCGACTGTATGGGACTTTCAAAATGAGCCAAACCTACAAAAGTTGTTCACGCAAGAAGAACTTCAAAGCAAATGGTCATCTATTTTTTTTTTGGATAAATGGGCATGTGACTACGCCGTGCCGTGCAGTGCCGGTCAATTCTGATGGGTATACAACTATTTGATTCCCAGAAGTCTTTGAATAAATAAGAAAAAAACCAGGGACGCAGGATCATTCTTCACCATGATAACGCGATCTTCACCATCAAAACATAGAATTGATGGGTCATCCACTGTACAGTCCTGATTTGGCATCCAATAATTTATTTTTGTTCCCACCCGTGAAGAATAAACTATGTCGTCAACGATTTTCGACGCTAGAAGAAGTGGTTGATGGGTTCAAAATTCATATATTATTTTATTTGTTACTCCGGTTACATAAATAGCAATCCTCGTAAACATTTCATAAATATGTTTATAACAAATAAATTTGAATTATTTAATTTTGATAAAAAATGAATGACATTAATTATGCCTTAGTCATTAACTAGATATCATTAAATGAATAATTGTAAATTCTACTTAAGTTAATTTTTTTTTATTTCAGAAAAAAAATGACGTTTGTAGGTTTTTAAATGTTGACTACATGGAGTTAATGAATTTATTATCGAGAATATCTCCATAAATTTGAATTTTATGAATAGAAAGAAATAGAGACTTTAATTTCCCATAATTCCTATATATTTTTCTCAAATCCGTATACTTTAAGATATACTGACAAAAAACTGCTATTTTATCAAAACATGAACTAAGATCGTCTTGACGGACGTGTTATTTTTGTTGCCGACCGTGGTGGTCTGGTGGGTTAGTCGCCCTCCTGACAATCCAATGGTAGCTGGTTTGATTTTAGCGCTCAGATGGTTGTTTTTCTTTAATTCTTTTGTTCGTCTTACTGCCTACCTCCCACACACACACACACACGTACACACATATCCACACCTAAATGTTTGTGATTGCTTCTATGCAAGAATGTAAAATCCGACAACGAATTACCCCTCAGTCACGCCAGTTAAAGTTGGGTAAGGCCGGATGCCTTCTAAGAAGTGTTCTACGTTCGTCACTCGCCAGTCGGTAGGCTTCCCGATAGACTTATAGGTAACCAAGGGTTGAACCACATAACCAAGGGTTGAAAGCCTGAGGGGGGTGCTGTTCTGGGTTTGTTGATAGCTGATGACCGTGGTTCGGAAACCACATTAAGCTGTAGGTCCAGTCGCTAAATATGCCTTAAATGCTGATGCGCCTGTAACCGTAAATCCTTTCTTTTGTTATTTTTGTTAAAAAAAAAATAATTTCCCTGTATTTCTTCATCAAAATGAAGATTTTTTTCCCTAATATATATATATATATATATATATATATATATATATATATATATATATATATATATATATATATATATATATATATATATATATATATATATATATATAATATAATTGTAAATATTAATAAGAAATAATAATTCTTATAATAGTTTTCGATTGGCTATTTAATAACTTCGACCTTTGTAATGCATTATTTTCTTTCAAATGATGTAAGGAATCGTTCAAGTTAAATTGTGAAAGATATTTCTCTTACACCCTGTACAAACTTTCAATGCGTTTCTGTTAAATCATGACATCCACAATATATTTACTTAAATCTGAGTACTAAATTACTTTTGTGAGCCCCATTACCACTCGCTTATTCAATTTAATTACACTTTTTAGTTTGAAAAATATTATAATTTGCTCTAATAGAATATTCCGTGTCTTTCCAACTGTAGTCCCTTGCATTCATTAGACATTATGAAGGAACATTAAACAGACGACTATTAGAAAATATGAATAAAACATACTATTTAACACTTTAAGAGTCAAGCTTATTACCGTTAAAATAACAATTGAGGACATTCTTGAACCATATGTTTTACTTTCTGATCGACACTGTATTTCGTTTAATAATCTATAAGCTTATTACTTGATATTCATAAAGAATTTTATAGTTTTCCATTTTTTAATAGACATGAGATATTTATTATCAAACACAACTAGGCTAATTGCTTTGAAATCGTAAACATTTGCATCGTCTGATTAGTTATATTATCATTATTTCTAAAGACAGCTAAGCGATGTAACTTTTTTAGCATTTTGTTTGTCGTATTTTATTAAAATGGTAATGAGTTTTGGTGATTAACAAATGCAGTAATGGTTATCAAGATAATATTTTAATTTTTTACTATGAAATAAACTACGATATTTAATCCAGTCAAGAACGGTCAAATTTGATTGTTTCATGAATTTGATTTTGAGCTGCTTAATGAAAAAATACATAAAGGTTTGATGGTGCACTCTCAGGGCTATATTCTGGATATGGTTACACAGTTCACTCTAGGAGTCGTAATTAATCTGAGAATTCAGTTTTGAGAATCACACCAAAAACTTCGCCTGCATTGTTTCTTCAATCTTTTTTGTCTTTCATTGTCGAACTCCACCTTGGTACCTCGATCCGCCTTATGATTACTCCATCACACTCACGGGTTTTCACCTGGTCTGTTACCCACGGATTTCTGGTTGGTAAAGGTCAGGATAGCGCGTCTGTGGATGTGTCTATACCATCTAATTCTGTATTTTTATGTAACGTAATATATTTTCTTCGTTGAGTAAATGTTGGGTTTCGTGATTCATTAGGCTTCGATATTATTCTCCTTCCTTTCTAGGTCCATATATTGTTCTGAATATTTTCCTCTTGTAGACTGTTGGGTATGTAGATAAGGCCAACACTCAGCACACTATAGAGGCAGCAGAAAGTAAATGTGAAACAAAAAAATCAGAAGAACCTTTAATAGTAGCTTCTATTTCGCAGGAAACTACCGGCATGTGTGTATATATATATATATATATATATATATATATATATATATATATATATATATATATATATATATATATATATATATATATATATATATATATATATATATATATATATATATATATATATATATATATATATATTATATATATATATATATATATATATATATATATATATATATTATATATATTATATATATATATATATATATATATATATATATATATATATATATATATATATATATATTATATATATATATATATATATATATTATATATATATATATATATATATATATATATATATATATATATATATATATATATATTATATATATATATATATATATATATATATATATATATATATATATATATATATATATATATATATATATATATATACCCACTCGACCCACTGCAGGATGAAGGCCTCTTCAGCATGCTGCCAACCTTCACGGTCCTGGGCTTTCCTCTGCCACTCGGGTCCAATACACTTAACGATGTCATCAATCCATCGTGCTTTCGGTCTTCTTCGCGGACGTTTGCGATCAAGCGGTATCCACTCCAGGATTGCCTTGGACCATCTGTCATCCCATCGCCTCGCTATATGGCCTGCCCATCTCCATTTCAATTATTTTACTCTTCCAATGATATCACAGACTTTTGTTTGTTCCCTGATCCATGCGCAGGACTTTCTGTCTCGTCTTGTAATGCCAAGTATACATTTTTCCATTCCCCTCTGTGCCACCCGAAGTTTTTGAATTGATTGCGATGTGAGTATCCAGGTTTCACTTCCGTATGTCATAACGGGTAGAACGCACTGATCGAATACTTTTCTTTTCAGGCAAAGTGGGAGTCTGCTCTTAAACACCATGTTGAGCCTACCAAATGCCTGCCAGCCACACTTATCACGCCGTTCCACCTCCCGGGCGGTATTCCCCTCCATTGAAATCCTCTGCCCAAGATATACAAAGCTGTCCACAATCTGTAAATCCCTTCCCAAAACTGAAATTCTTCTGTCCTGAGCGAAGTTATTGAACATAACCTGACTCTTTTTCAGGTTTATTTTCAAGCCAAATGGTTCGCCAGCCCTTTGCAGTTCTTGTATGCGTCTTTGCAGCTCCTCTGGGTCTTGTGAAATGAGAATAATATCATCTGCAAATCTAAGATGGTTTAAGTTTGCACCATTGATCTTTACACCATCCTGTTCCCAATCCAGTTTACGGAATACTTCTTCAAGGCCAGCCGAGAAAAGAATAGGCGATATTGCGTCACCCAGCCGTACACCTCGTTCTATATTAATTCCCACTTCAAGATCATCAAGGTGAATTGTGGCTGTAGCTCCATCATATATCGATTTTAATAGGTTTACATAGGCTCTCTCTACACCTTGGCTAAGCAGTGCATCCATCTAAGCAGTGCATCCATCGCATGCTTTGAGATGGAATCAAATGCTTATATATATATCTGTGTATTGTTTGATTTCTTTGTTTTCTCGAAGTCGGTATGTTGTGCTATTTATTTGTTTGGGCCTAAGATTTTTCTTCAAAATGAGCGTTTCTGCGCCATATAGACATTCTGGCTTAATAACTGTGTTGCAATGTCTCAGTTTTGTGTTTCTAGATATTTTTTTTGTTTTTGTTGTAAATATTTTGTGTAAGTCTCAATGCAGTTTCCATTTTTTGACATCTACCCTTATTGGCCGCTTCCATGATTATAACCCGTTTTCCAACCCGTTTTCCATGATTAATTCACCCAAATATTTGAATTGAGCGACTCGTCTGATGTTACCATATTTTGTTTTTAGAAATGGTGTTCTTAGTCTCTTGCAGGTCATGTATTGTGTCTTTTCAAAGGAAATTTGGAGTCCTACCTTTTCTGCTGTTTCTTTTAGGATTTGAATCTGTTTTTGCGCCGTTAATATATCTTGAGTCAAAATTGCTAGATCGTCAGCAAACGCCGGACAATCAATTTTGATGTTGGTTCTCTCCAGTTTAACGGGCCAATATTTAGGACCAACTTTTTTTCACGCCACTCCTATATTACTTTTTCTAGAACACAGTTAAATAAGAGTGGCGAGAGTCCATCCCCTTGTCTCACTCCAACTTTTATTCCGAAGGGCTCTGAGATGTCACCCATGAATTTAACTTTTGTTAAATTCCAGTTAAATTAATTTAAAAATTAAGTTAAATTAAGTTAAATTCCAGTTTTGTTAAATACCAGTTGTGTTAGTTAGTGTAACTTTAATAATGGCCAGCGTTTTCAGATCTAGTCCTTGTTCTTTCAAGATTTGGAATAAAGATTCGCGGTCAGTAGAATCATATGCTTTTTTGAAATACAGACGAGAATATACAGACGAGGGTTTTATTGTACAGTTTTTGATGTCTTAGGATCAACTTTAAGTTCAGGATCTGTTCAGGGCAGGATCTGCCCGGTCGAAAACCTGAAAACCTTGATATTCACCAATTTTAGATTCTAACTGTCCCTGTGCTCTGTCTAGTAGACATTGACATAGAATCTTATTACAAACTAGGAAAAGAGATATCCCTCTATAGTTGTTTACATCCGTTATATCTCCTTTCTTGTGTAGTAGATGGATTAGAGCATCTTTCCAATCTTCCGGAATCCGTTCGGTTCTCTAAACTTCTTGTAGAACTTTGGTTGTTTCCGTTTTTCATATTTTTTTTAGTTTGTCTAATTAGCTTCGATGTCTCTTTTCTTACTTCCTCCAAAAAGATGTTATAGTTTATTGCTATTTTTTGTCTGTTCCACTCTTTAAATGCTGTACTTCGACTTAATACTGCTTGCTCGCAAACTTCATTCCACCACGGATGTTTTCTACGTTTTTGTAAAGGGACCAACTTTAAGACTGTTTTAATAATTTTTTAATAAATCGTTTTTTTTTAATAAATCGTTGAATTTAATATTTACTTTAATTTTTAAGCTGATATATTCGACTTCCTGGAAGATATCCTCCGCTGATAGTAACAGTTCATTGGTCTACGGTTAGTAGTAGTAAATGACGTTAAATATTCAATGATGTAATAATTGTAATGCACTACGCCGAACATTTAACTGATTCACCAATGTCGAAAAGCCATTTCTCTTACCTAATATGTCGCCGACGTTATTAAAAATATACTAATGGCTGTTTAAAATTCCATTTCGGTAGCATGGGTCACAATGGACATTTCAATAAATTTTACGGTCAATGCAGTGGTGCAATTATAGAAAAAGTTCCGGTGAGAACGCGGTCCTATTGTTGGAGGACGGTTCTTTCTTATTCTAGCAACGTACATTTTTTTCTTTTAATAAACCCTAAAAGACATGACAAAATGCTCGAAATGTGCTTCTGTATAACTTGTTTCGATGATAACACACTGAATATTAATTTGATTTAATAAGTTCCATTGAGACTATTAATTTCACTTTTCATATCAATATGATAAAGAGTTCTTGTATAGAAAAAGGTTGTATTGAATTTTTGTATTAACCATTTCATTCTTCAGTTTTTAATTTTTTAACGATTAAATTAGCTCTTAGATTTGTTTGCCTAACCGATTATAACTACCACAAGAATAGTAGGTCCTTTGGATAAGATCCCCATTTTCACATAGACGTTCGTAATTAAGTTTTAAATGCAAAACGTAAAATCTCATACATTTCGTCAAAATTCGACGTTTATGACTATGCTGCAAAAGTTTAACTATTCGTCTAAATATGTAATGAATTATTTGTCCATAAGAGACTGTTAAGTTTGGTGCTTGTTTCCACTTTTTTTTTCATCTTTGATCAGGGACACACTCTGGGACAAGTTTTAAATTTTTTTCTGAGAAGTGAATCTACAGAAAAATTTCTCGATCCACAAACATTAAAGTTCGATTCGTGGTTACGAGGATTTGTCACGAAGAGTTAAACTTTTCCAACGTCGAATTTTTACGGAATTCCTGCGTTTTGTATTTGCAACTCAATTGTCTGTGTTAAACTGGCTATCTCATCCAAAAGATCTACCTACTATCTTTATGGTAGTTGTAATCCTAGAAAGGTGGAAAGCTACCATTTTTGACCTTTCTGGGGCTCATAAGTTAGGCGAACAAGACTAAGAACTCATTTAATCTAATTTGATTTTGTTGCTTTAAGAAGTTGTTTTATTTGCCAACAGTGAATTTTACTCAAATTGCCAAGGCACAAAGGTTGTATCCGTGCCGGCATCTGCCGATCACGCATTAGGTTTAACTTTAATTAGGTTTTAATTAAGTTTAGATTTTTTAGGTTTTTTATTTTTTATACATCATGGAGGTATTATGTAACGATAAACATTAGGAAATTCGACTTAGATTTGATACAAAACAAAAACAAAAAGCAATTGGGTTTACCACGGTTATTATAGCACTCTGTTAAAATGCGAGATATAGGCCGAATTAGATTATTTAGATCTTGTTGTGGCAAGATGTTCCAGACGCGTTTTACCCATGCTTCAAATTATTTTAAAGTTGCTGGTGGTCGGGGAAACCGCTCTAGAGTTCAATACTATAGGAGATCATCTACTGTTGATAGCGCCATCAGGAGATTGAATTATCTCCTGATAATGTTAACATGGTGGTTAGTAGTAAATTTCTGCGAATTTAATATTTCAGTGAGTGTTAACTTCCAAATTAGCCCTGGTTATCGACAAAACTGAGAGGCAGTTATTCATTTTTTATCTTACCTGATTAGTTTCGATGACGTTCATAACATAACTTCTAATAAAAACAAACATCATTTCTCAAAACACACACACCGAAGATGGGAGTTTCTTTGATTACACAGCTCAACAAATTTTAATTTTTTTGTAGTAACATTGAAGAAAATAAGTGCATATGAAGTATTTTATAGTCCTAAATCCGAAAATGATAAGCTAATTACTGTAACACGTACAGTTTTTTTGTTATAGGGGGTCGGTGGTGGGGAAAAAAAAAGGAGACGATATATCTTTACAATCTAATATTTATTTAATATAAACATGTAAAACGTGTTAAATATATGCAAAGACATTACTAAGTATTATGTGAATCAAAAATATATTACATGACATGTCCTACAGCGACAAAAACTTTCAATTTTTTGTTTTTTTATGTTCTGTAATTATGTTCTGAAGCATCATCCCTTTTTAAAAGCTAGCAATCGCCTAACATAGATGGGTTCCAGCGTTCTTGGTATCTTGCTTCCATCGTCCTGATGTCCTGGTGAAACCTCTCTCCTTGTTCGTCGCTTACTGCGCCCAAATTTTCCAGAAAAAAAATTAAATGGGGGTGTAAGAAATTTATTTTTAAAGACATGCGACACCGTAATATTTCATAGGGTTTCTAGAGTTCATCTAGGAGGTTTTTATAGTTTTCATATTTCTTGTTGCCCAGAAAACTTTTCACTGCACTTACAAGACACTTCCAAGCTGGAAATTCATTTTTATTTAATTTTTCTTGAAAACGGAAATCACCTAGAAGCTTCCTTAATTGAGGTCCAATAAATATGCTTTTTTTTTAGTTTTGCATCACTTAATTGAGGAAAAATTTATTTTAGGCACTTGAAACAATTACCTTCTTTGTCCATGGCTTTGATAAAATTTTTTACTAGTCCAAGCTTAATATGGAGAGGTGGAAGAAGCACATTTTTGTGATTAACAAGGGGGGCATATTTTATGGCATGGAATAAAATTTTATTCCAAGTATAGCTTATACCTGGTATATTCTTTTATTGTAGAACCGACCCTTAAACACTTGACTCCTGTAAACGAGACACAAACAAACTAAACTATAGGAAACAATATAGCTCCCCTTAACGGTTCGTAGAATATTGTGGAATATCCCCTCTACGGTCTTATGGTAATTCTAACATTGTCCAGTCCAAAGTCACGTACAAATAATTTCAATGAATTAAAAATCGGACTTGCTAGGCCATTTCTGTGAGAAGGTGTTTCAATAACTACCTAAATGAAACGTAAAAAGAGCATTCTCATCAATGTTACATAAATCATGTCGGACCTGTGTTATCGTTTTACCAAAAAAACTAGCAGAATCCACTAAACTCGAAGAGATTTACCACTAAAGATCAAATCACTTTATTTAACTTCTTGACGCGCGTTTGGTTAACCAATCTACTGATAAAGTTAGCTTTATCAGAAGATTGAATCATCTCCTGATGATGCTAACATGGTGTTTAGTGGAAAATCTCTTCTAGTTCACATCTAAGGTTTCGATAGGAGAATTGATAGTGGGATTCAATTAAAATTTTAAAATTCAACGATTAACAATTCTCAATCTTCAAATTATTTATTGTTTCTTTTTTTGTTTCAGCAAGAAGAATTCTATAGTACTAAGGACTCAACTATCAGTACGGGTCCATACTATTATAGGTGAGTCTAAAACAGTTAACAACATAAAAACAGTTTGGTTTGGTCTTGTAAGTAAAATAAAATCATAGTATTGTTATTATTATAATTACATGACTTTTTACTTGTGCACCTTTCACTTTGAGTCGAGTCTAGCTTGGAATTGTCAACGTGACGAAAATTATCCGATTTTTTAATATATTCAGGTTGATTTATTTAAATTTAGTGAGCTTAACCTTCGATAGTTAACAGAGTATTAGAAGGATTTAAACTTTTTATTAGAAATACAAAAAAGTTTTGAATTATTTAGTTAGTGTAGGATATATCTTTCGGATCATTATACCGGGTTGTCTGGAAAATTCGTAGAATTTTGTATTAGTTGTTGTTTTAACGTTTGTAAACAAAAATCTACGTAGGGATAGAAATATGTCTGTACATATTATTAATTGCTGTGGCCATTTCAAAAAAAGTGATAGCAATTACGATGGGAATATCTCAGGGCACTACATTAAAATTGATCCAAGTATATTTACGTTGACCCTTGAAGACCAATAAGTGGAGGATATATACGAACAAATAACAGAAGCAATTATGAGAGAGCGAAGTACCTATATAGTTGTGCTTGGGGATTTTAATGCAAAGTTGGGCAGAGTAATGGAAACAGCTGAAGATAAGATGGGAGAATTTGGAATTGGGACCCTAATGAAAGAGGCAAACTAGTAATGACATTCCTGGAAGAACGGAAGTTGTTTGTTATGAGTACGTTTATTTATAGAGGGGTCAATATTTATGGAGGGGTCAAAACACAAGTAGACATGGATGGCATCGGATGGAAGCACCAAGAACAAGATTGACTAGAGTCTATCATTTGCGAGAGCAATAGTCATATATGTGACGGTGCACAATAACAACACAGGAAGCATCATTTGGTGAGAACCAAACGAAATATAAACACCAAAAAGGAAATATTCCTAAAGATAGAGAAGACACGTATCGAGCCACTAATTGACGCTAACAGACTAGCAGACAGTAGAGAAAAATATCACCAACAACTGGGAAGTTCCTGTGATGAGATCGAGCTAACAAATTATAACTTAAACAAACTGAATACAAACATAACAAATATTATCCTTAAGAAAGGCACGGCATTAGCTAAAAAACTCATGTTAACAAAGAAAAATTCAGTGACAAGGCAATGAATATGTTTAAGAAAAGAAGAGCACTCTTAAACGAAAACAACCGAGATTCAGTGGAATGTAGAGAATTGAATAAATACAGATAAAGGAAGACCTGATAAAACGTTAAGAAATAAGAATCGGGAACATCCTAGAAGACAACAAAAACTTAGAAAGCCTAAGGCAGCGAAAAGGAAAGAAGAACTTCTGTGAGTTAAAGTTAGTAGAGCAGTTTTATGTTGACCCTATGAAAAGTTGAATCTTATGTGAAACCCTATGAAACGAAAGAAGAAAAATGGGTACGACTTCCGATACGATTATGGATCTCTTACGAACTTGAGTGAAATTTACTGGCCCGAATTTCTTCCAATGATCTTTTGCTGAACAAAAATTCTGAGGCTCCTTTTTTCAAGTGGATGGTAATTGACAATGAAAACAGGATTGTGTATAACAACGCGCAATGACAAAACTCATGGGGGTTGCCATGGTCAGCGCTTTAAACTTCGACGAAAGACCGAAGAAAATTATGCTTTGTATTTGGTGGAATTGGAAAAGACCCATACATTTTGAGCTTCTTCCATACAACCAAATCATCAACACTGACCTCTTCTGTTCACAATTAGACTGCAGGCAGCAAATGAAGAAAAACTGCCAGAATTAGCAAACAGGAAAAAAAGGTGTCGTGTTTAATTACGACAATGCACGACCATACGCTATTTGTTGAGCTTGGGATGTTTTGCCCATCCACCTTATTCACCGAATATCACACATTCGGACCATCTATTCTGCTACCTCCAACATTTCTAAATGGAAAATCTTGTAAAACGAAAAAAATGTGAAAAACAATCTATTGGCATTTTTTAACAGTAAAGATAGTCTTTTTTGGCAAAAAGGCAGTTTAAGCCCAATCTACGCATTTAAAAAGTTATAGACAATAATAGTAATTACTTAATGAAACAAATCATTTTTACATACACTATTTGCGTTTCTCTTTATCATAAAAAAAATCCTACGAACTTTCCGGACAACTCGATAATAAATGGAACACTCTAACAGTTGATGGTCTGCAGTAAATTTGTGAACTTGTTAGTGCGTGACAAAACCTATTATATCTATCATTTTGTCATTCCAGAAATATTTGAATATACCTTTGTATTTTCGTAATGGAAAGTAGACAATCATCAACATGGAGAAGACAAGATCCGATCTAATTCAAAGTCGTATAATTATTTTAATTTAAAACCTGCCCCCTGGTGGTGCTAAACTAAAAAAATCCTGGCCTAGAAAACCTTCGCTCCTGCAATTTTAATTAGAGAACGAAACGGAGAAAACTGAGTGCTCAGCTCGTATCTCGCAGGTTTATTAAGGCGAGCTCCCATTAAAAATAATTGTCGAGAATTAAACGTCCAAGATCTAAACTTCTGGCCCGTTACTTTCTCCACAATTTTACCACATTTGTTTTGAAATGTTTGTCGATTTTTTCTTCTCTTCTTGTTGTCGTTTTGTACCGTTGCAGTTCGATACCTCGAGGCGAAAATAAAATGCCACGTGGAAATAATAAATGGCAAAACGTTTATTGACTCGTTTAATAGCAATTATAGTCAAGTTGAATAATAATTATGCAAAAAATTGTTGTTGTTGGTCAGTTTAATTGTAGATAGAATGCAAGTCGACTTGTAGTTGACATATGATTTAATTGAAATATGAAAATGTCTGTGTTAAAAATTAATTGCAAGAATAATATTTTAATTTTTATCGGATTATCCGGAGAGTTCTTAAGGATTTTTTAAAGAAAAAGAGAAATGCAAATTGTTTATGAAATTTAGTCTATTATGTAATTATTATTATTATTATTTACAACTTTTTGCCAGCGTAATGGTAAGTTTGGAATGATTGTTTGCGAAAGATTCGCATCTTTATGCCAAAAATTGTCAACAGGTTGTTTTTCATCTCTTTTTCCATTTTAAAAGATTTCCCATTTAAATAATTTTGGAAGGAGCAGTAAAAATGAAAGTCCAGATGAGAGGGGGTGCAATGTCAGGTGAGTAAGGTGGAAGGGAAAATATCCTATTTGAGGATCAGCAATTTTTGTTGGGTCCTGATTGAAACATGCGATCGTGCATTGTCATGATGAAACACGATGCCTTTCCTGTTTATTATTTTTGGCCGTTTATCCTTCAGCCGACCTAACTGTAAACAATATAGGTCGCTGTGCATAGTTTGGTTGCATGGAAGAAATTTAATGTATGGGTCCCTTTCTATCACACCAAAAGGAAAGCATCAGTTTATCCGGATAAAGACTGTCGTTTGCCGTACTTAAAACCGCTGACCCTGGCAATATCCATGATTTTTTTCATTACACTTTTCTTGCGAAGCAAATCTTGTTTTCACTTTAGACAGCGTTCTTCTTCTTTTTGAAATAAAACAACTTAATAGGGTGTAAATGCAAGTTATTGACCGACATTTTCAATTTGAATCAACTTGACTAACTGAAGGAAAATCAAACCGAGTTTGGGCAGAAACATTGCAAAAATCACATGCATTAATAATATATAAGTTAATATTACTCATTTTCTTAGCAACCTAATATTTTAATATTTGAAAGGGCCGCATTGCGTCGAACATCAGTCCTCAATAATTGAAGTTAAGCGACGTCGATTGCGGTTTAGATCTGATTGGGTGACCAAATCAAACCAAGCCATGGACCAACTTAGCTTAGCCAAAACATATTGAAAATATATTTTTGGAGATATATATATATATATATATATATATATATATATATATATATATATATATATATATATATATTCATTATACACTTAAATTTTTTTGGGGTATTTATGAGACGTCTATGTTCACAACTTTTTTTCTGGCATTAATGATATACCACTTTCGAATGAAAATTAACAAAAAAATGATGTTTTTATGACCGGTAACTGCTGACTGATCTTATAATGACGTTAGATACAAAATGACCATATGATGTACAAGACAAATTATCGAAGCATCAGACAGTACTAATTCTAGCTTAGTCTATAATGTAATAATTAAAAGTCCCAGAGAGATTTAGTAAAGTTTTGTTAATACTATTTAAATTAAATATTTATCCGCTTTATAAATAGTACTGTATTCATTTTAACCTCGCACCTTTTGATGTATTGATACTTTGCAAGATAATTGATATTTTTATTGATGTTAGTCGAAAGTATTTTTAATCTATCAATAACGCATATTTTACGAATATATTGAAATTAGTCTTTAAGATTTAACCAAAATATATATAATAAATAAATATATTTATTTATAAAAATAAATATATAATAATTAAAAATAATATGAATGATTGCGATTTATGGGTCTTGATGAGCAGATAACTCCTTTCTTCTTATAGCTATTGGTTTTCACAATCTGGTATCTTCCAAGCCACATTTTTACTGCACCTTTTCTGTCTAGCCTTTCTATTGGATTGATACAAAAGTTTGTCCCATTTTTTTTGAGAAAAATCGAAGAAAAAAATCTATTTACTAAAAGTTATATTTAATTTATTACCTTAGGTTATGACCTTATTCCTTTAATTTATTTATTCCGGACCTTATTTATCCAATAACCTATTTATGACATTTATTATGACAAGTTACATTTAATTTATCACTTTACGTTATGACCTTATTCCTTTCATTAATTTATACCTGATCTTATTTATCCTGTGACCTATTTATGACATTTATTAATTTCTCCTGTAGCTGCATAACCCCGCACTCAGAAGATCTGAGGTTTCTAACAAGATGATTTTTCCATATCCTGATCCATATGATTGTTGAGGAACAGGAAGGATTGACATTTTTCACCATCTTAGTTGTTTTGAAGCGTTTTTACCATCTAAAGCATGATGGATGGACGAAAATATCCCACTCAAGTGGTAAAAGTTTATGTCGGATGACCAAAGACCGAATATCTAGGATGGAAAGAAGAATAAGCAATGAGATTAGAAGTAACGGTAGTCCAACGGTAGCGGAATAGATCGTGAGAAGGGCTATTAAGTGGTTTGGTTGTGTTTTGCAAATGGATGACAACACATAACAAAAGAGAATCTTTGAATGGAAATCGCCAGGCAAAAGACAAATAGTAAGACCACGACGATTGGGTAAAAGAAGACGCTCTCAGTCTAGAGGTGTGGACAAAGAGAACAGATGTGTGGCAATAAATTGCATTATAGATACACAATTTAATCAACAATTCTTTAAATTTTTTTGAACAAGAAGTTTCCTTATAACAGTACCCATAATACAACTGTTTCCGCGGAAAACATGTCAGAACTTTCTGAAATTTTGAAACATGCCATTAAACTTTTTGAACTGTCCCATTTCGATCGTAGGGAATTCAGTTTTTTACTTCATTGGCTTCTTAAGGTATTATTTCAAAACAAAATGAAATATTTTTAGGGCGACATATTTCATACGTCTCACAACGAAACTACGAAAACTTATACACTAATGTCGTTTAATATCAAAGTTAAAAACACTTTTTTACACCGTTTTTCACACCTCAACAGGATTTAAACGATTCACGTCACATTAAGAAACACATCATTAATTGTTCTATTAAATTAAATCTTTAAAATGTTTACCATTTGAGTCTATGCAAACCTGCTACTCTTCTAACCTATTTTGGCTCTAAACTATTTGGTTGGGAGCAGCCTCTCCGTAAATAAGAAGCATATCGTGATATTCGCGGTTCAGAATACAATTTTGGTTTTAAATGGCATTTATATACACAAAATATGGATGTAGTAATAAATTAGATTTTCTTTTTCAGAAAAACTCTTGACCTCCGAAGGACGAGAACTGCGACGAGCTCTCTTCTCATTGAAACAAATCTTCCAAGAGGATAAGGATTTGGTGCACGAATTCGTCCAGAACGATGGCCTATCCTGTCTCATCAAAGTGGGATCAGAAGCGGATCAAAATTATCAGAATTACATACTCAGAGCTTTGGGACAGGTGATGCTTTATGTAGATGGGATGAATGGTAAGTTTGAGTTTAATTCTAGTTATCGTAAATGAACTAAATGAAATAAGACGGACGTAAGACATAACAGTTGAAATTGGGATGAACATGGATGAAAATTAAGTTTTGATATTTCTAATATATTGTGTTTTAATTTTTTATTATATTTCTACAGGCATACGTAGGTCATTTTATACGAGGGTTGAGTGAAAAGTCAGATACTTTTTAAATTAAATGTTGTCATTTTGATCGACGATTGATTTATTTTTCAATATAGCTTTCTTTGTAGCTCGATATAGTTCACCCAACGGTTTTCTTTCTTTTTATGCTTTCTAAAAAGTATGATTTGTGGAAATCTGCAAACAAGTTTTCTGAAATTTGGAATGAGAAAGAAGTGGGGGAGGGGCAAGTCCGGAGAGTAAGGTGAATACGGTATCAATTCGTAGTGCAAATTGACTAATTTCGTTATTGCAATGAGGGCATTTTTTATCAACTATTCATAAAATTTGACCAATAGTGTAGCATAATACTCTCCAGTGATTGTCTTTCAGATTTTGAAATATCCGATGAAGACAATGTCTTGTGAATACGAGAAAACAGTAACCACGGTCTTTCAGGTCGATGATGGCGTCTTCGCTTTCTTCCGGGCTTGTTCGCCTTATAAAACCCATTGTTTTGATTATTTCTTCATTTTTGTGTATTAAGGAATCCAAGTTTCATCAACAGTTACGAATAACCGCAAAAGCTCCTTTGGATTGCACTGATACATGTCAAAAAACCTCTGTAAAATGGTCACTCGATTCCGGTTGTTTATCAGTAGTGAGCAAACGGAACGGAGCTTACCCATCACGCTGATAGTTTCTCCATGCCCAAATGTTCGTGTGAGATATTCTGTATACGATCATTCGATATTTTTGTTGTCTCAACAAACTCTCTAATCTTCTTTTTTCGATCGACCAATAGGATATTATCGAATTTGAAGACCATTTAGTCAGCACTAACCTCAGTGTCTGAGTGCGGATGTCACTGGTACAGGTTCGACCACCTCGAAACTCACTAAATCACTTATGAACCACAAAATTTGTATAAGTTTCCATAATGCTTTTTCAACTCTTCTTCGGTTTGCGCAGTGGGTTTTCAACGTAAAAAGTAGGGTTTAATCAAGACATGAAATTAGCCTGTACTTTTTTTCTACTTTCGAATATAGTAAAAGAAAAAGTTTAGTCTCGTATCAGCTTGAAATTCAACTGGTATTACTGGAAATTAAACTACTTTCCAGAAATTAAATCCCTTTTACGACTACACATCTATCCGATTGGGCATCTCCATCTATCGGAAAAGTGTATAGCGGGTTTCTCACGATAGCTGTTCGTTAGAAGTTTTCGTGGTTAAAAATAACTCGGAATTCTGAATTTTTGGACATCAGGGTTATTTAAGATTCTCTTTAATTTTAAAATATTTTCAAGGTCATAGCACTCCCGGAAGTCTTCAGTAGCTTCCTTATTTTAAATGGAACACCCAGTATATTCTTTTATTTTTTGATTCCTGAGATTCCTGAAAAATACATATGGATTAACAAGGAAACCGTTGGAAATAGGTATAGGGAAAGTTATAGCGAACCGATGCAGAATCAAATTCTGCATCTGACCATCCAATAATATACGGAGTGTTAAATTTGAATGAACGAATTTTTTCAAGTTTGAAAATAATATAATTGGTCATCAAATTTTGGAAACCCTGTATGCGATAAATTAATTGTCAATGTGGATTTCGAAAATATCATTCTTGTGCTTCCGTCTACCCTAGAAGCGCTATTTTCTATTTTGTTAGTCTGGTTTTTAAGTTAGCCTTTTGGGCTTTACTTATTTGGTATCATTTTGACCCACGATGGGGTTTCTAAGATTTTTGGGGGTCTCTAGTTGACCCATGCCTAGAAGCGCTTCACACCAATCGAAAGTGGGTAAAAGGCGTAGTGTTGAAAATAAGGTTACATCTTTCAAAATTTCAAAAGAATCAAGATATTTAAGAAACTGTTCAAAATAGGTAAGAGAAACCTGGTGAAACTCCATGAAATTTTCTCAGAAATCCAAAAATGAAATAATATACCGGGTATTCTGTTTAAAATAAAGAAGTTACTGGCGACTTCCGGGATAACCGAAAGAGCTATAACCTTGAAAATATTTATATTATAAATATATAAAATGAACATATTTATATATACATTTATACTCGAACTTCTAATGAAGGTCTACCGTGAGAAACCCGGTATAGTGTTCTCTAGAGTACTCTTTATTTTTGTACTGGGAAATATAATATTTTTTTTATGCTATGAAATAACTTTCTTCCGTGTATAATATTACGATTTAAATGAAATGGATAATGTTATTCCAAAAGGAACCACGTGACAAATCTGATTTTTTAAGTTATAGGCACCAAGCGACTTATTTTACGTTTTTTTAGTTATCCCAAAAAGATGCAACCGCCAGCTGGAATACGGCGACCTGTGTTGACAAAACTTGTCGCTTGGTTCTTTCTAAAACTCTAGTTATTTGACGATCGCGTGCAATAAAGGTTACGTCTGTGTACTTGAGGGTTTACGAGTAAGTCAGCAAGTGACAGTAATGGAAATCAGCAGAGAAAGGAAGAATTGATGGAAGAAAGAGCTAATTTTAAAGGCAGACTCAAGAAGGGCAGGAAAAGAAAATTTCTTGGTCGGACATTGAAAATACGAAAACTATTAAAACATTCAAACAAAAGACACTATACAGAAAAAGGTAAACTTGCTGAGCCAAAAACTGCATTGATTTCCACTACAATTGCCAAAATGTAATGAAAAATTCTGGCTTCCGAGCGAGAAAAACTTTTTTATAAATTTTGTCAACTGAAATCGTATAACACTGAAACAGGATTTATCTGTGTTACAATAAAGCAGCAAGGTGTCGAGTGAAAGAGAAATCGGGAAAGTAATAAAAGAAAAATGACTGGCATTTATCAATTTAGTAACAAATTTTTTAGAATAAACAAAAGAATAAAAGAACCGATACAGCTCTAAAAAAGATTTCAATGGGAAACATTATAGACGAGAAAGGAAAATCGGGTGCTAGAGTCAGTAAACCTTTATCTGAAGAAAGTATTATATAAATGCAGTAAAGTATCATATTGTAAAATTCCCCTCATAATATCCCATTTCTCGTGAAGTCAAACAGAGTCTAAGTTTTTAGCTTCAGATTTAACACTACATAAAATGTATTCATTATTTTTAGACGAAAACTCAGACGAATCGAAACCAAATGTGTCATATTCAAGTTAAAAAAAAATCTATTAACACTTTAATCTAAGAAGAAAACCATCGAAAAGAGACACCTGTAATATATGCTATGAATTTCATATTGAAATAAAAAATGCAGTGGACGATGAAACAAAAACACAACACCCTCACTTACATAACGAACATACTGACTGCGGAAGTAGCTCAAACCATTATCAAAGAGGATATGGAAAGAGAAACCAAGTATCTAACCTAACCTAAATAATAACAAATAATACCGATAATACCGGTGCCCAAAATACCAATAACCTTTTGTATTATAAAAGATAGTTGCCATTATACACTGAAGGGGTTCATACAGGGTCTACAAATACAGCATATTTTTTTTTTATGAAAAGAGGAAAGTGCCGAAAAAACAGCACAAGAAGTTGGTTCTTGCCTTAAAAAATTCATTGAGGGACATTTGGGTCCTGTCACAAAGGAATTAGTCGTATGGCCTTACTAATGTGGCAGGCAGAATAGAAACATTAAGATTGTATTAATGCTTAAAGCTGTTTTAGGATCTCATAAATCATTAAAACATATTTATTTCAAGTTTCTCATGCCACAGTTACCTTCCCAATGACATAGATTTCGGTGAAATACAGAAAGCCGTAAAATATCAGTTCATAGTATATACTTTGAATAACTATCAGGAAATCATCACAAATTGCTCTAGAAAAAGCACTGTGTGTGAAAAACAAAGATCTTCTGAGTACGGAGGACCTGGAAAAAAGCATTGTGAATCGAAAGACTATTTTAAATAGCGAAAAAATTAGCTGGCCAAAGGTAAAGATAATAAAAATTAGTAAGGATAGTCCATATTCGATATTTTTGAAGTACATACATGAAGAAGAAGATTATAAAGAGAAAAATATAAGGAAACAGTTGAGAAGAAGAAAGCCTTCAGAAAGCTCTTCTTGTTGTGCCAAAACTGAAAATATTGTATCCAAGAGGATATCAGACACAAAACTTGCTGATATTAACAGTTGAATATTACTTGTTTCAGCAAACATTAGAAACTTCTATGAAAGCCTTCAATCAAGCAACTTCGAAGATGATGTGTACGGATTTGGACGAAGTGTGGACTTTGAAATAGAAGACGACAGTGACGATGTATAAACATAAATTATTGTTATTATTAGTAAATGCGTTTTGAGTTAAATAAACTCAATTATAGTATCTCTTAAATATATAAAGAATAATGAAAAAGACACACGTTTCATTTACAGCAAAATTTCAAAAAAGAGTCAGGCTCCAAAATGATCAAAAATCTACTTTGGCGAAAAATATTTTATTTTGAATAACTAACATGCAATAGAACCGAAAATATAGCGTTGGTATTTTGATAATAATTGATACCTGATTTTTTAATAAAGTAGAACTTTAGACCTTGATTACTCAAAAGTTCAAAAATGTCGCTTGGTTTCTTTTGGTATAACGTCATCCAAATATCCTCTATAAATTTCTTTCTTTTACCATTTTATTTTTTAAATGAGCCATGAAATTTAATCGATGTGTTTTGTTTGCAGGTGTAATGGAACACAACCAAACAATTCAATGGCTGTACAGTTTGATCTCATCGAAATTTCGATTAGTAGTAAAGACTGCATTGAAATTACTTCTTGTATTCGTCGAGTACACGGATTCAAATTGTATGTTGCTGGTCAAGGCCATTCACACGGTAGATTATTCGAAAGGTTTGCTTCCATACCACAACATCATGAAACTTCTTAAAGATTTTGATTCGGCTGATACTGAGTTGCTCATCTACGCTACCACCCTAATTAATAAGGTATTGTTAATAACGTGTAACGTCTCTTTGAGATATTACTTTTTTTTGTTTTTACAGATTCTGAACGCTGTCCCAGACCAGGATACATATTATGATCAGGTGGATCCGTTGGAAGAACAAGGTATAGAAGCCATCATTCAGCGATATATGTCCAAGCCTGGAACAGATCTGGACTTGTTGCAACAGTTCCAAATTTATGAGGCTGTGTTGCAGTTTGAGGATGGCGAGGAAAAAAGCGGATGTGCTCCTATCAGGCATTTGGGTATTTTTAAAACTATTTTGGTTATTATTAAATAAAGTAATCATGAATATCCTTGGATGCAGATGAAAATATCAGAAAAACCCTGAGATCCAGGAAGTCGCTGAACGAAAACAGTGAACGACGCAAGAGCAGGCGACATTCAACTGGAACAACACCACTATACGGTGGCCTTATACCTAGAAACAACAATCATATCTTGCCAGAGGACTTCGATGAATCCTCCAGTTCAAACTCCGGCTTGAACTCATCGCAGCTGAACGGCAGCTATAAGGATAGTAACAAAGGTATATACGCAAACTTTAGTTAACTAACCAAAGATGATTGCGATTGGCTTGTTTTATGCTTAGCTAATGATGCAGGCGTGACACCCGCTTTGAAAAGGCGACGCGAAAGAGCCGAACGGCAGCGCAGCTTTATGCGCGAACAGCAGGAAACAGCCGCTTTGCTGAAAAATGTCGCTCAGCAAAATAATAACGAGGAGAAAATCAATGTGCTTACAGGAAACCTTACGAATGCGCTACAGCAACGGTTATCCAATGGAAACAAGATCTCCAACAGGAAGGATATGACGCCGTACCTCAACGCGATGAATAAGATGGATTCGGAGGAGAAGCAGCCGTGGATTATGTCCATGATCCAGAGTCAGGAGGGATTACAAGAAACGGATATCGCGAACGAAAATGATCGTAATATCTTGATGCAGTTGAAGAAAGATAATACTATCAAAGGTGAGTGAAAAGTGTGCCCGATATGTAGATATTTTTCACATTCTTAGTAGTAGCGTTGCTATTGAATAAGTAGCCAATTGTCATTGAATAAACAATATGTTTATTTAATGTACATTTCAGAATATTAGATTAACTCAAATAAAGATGCTTAACTCTAAGGCGTAGTAAAAATCCAACAACAATACATTTCAGTAGAATTTGAGATCAGAGAATGTTTTTGATAAAAGCTATGACTAAGCAGTGACTCCGATGGGTGGGACATACGGTGAGAAGGTCAGAAGTCCAACAAGGATACTTATGGCGGGACAAATGGTGGGTAACATAACGAGACAGTATCAAGTCAATATAAGAAAAGATGCTGACGCACCACTGCACAATAAAAACTGCCAAGGTGTTGCTGGAAAGCGATCCGGATGGAGGTGCAGGTTGTAGGAGGTCAAGGCTCATTGACAGACTGTAGTAGCACGGGAGGAAGGAGATATGTCAGAATTGTTATACATTTTGTAAAAGATTTTTAGGTCACGAGTAAAAAGTGATTTATTTTTTATCAATGTTAGGCCTTGAGTTTTCTATTGGCATCAATTGTTTGCCTATTTTTTATCTGAACATATTTTACGTTAATTCTAAACTTGTATTCGTTTAGTACATGTATTTGTTGTGGTAGCCCTTATTAATGGAATTGTGCGCCGTAATTTTAAACTTTTAAATAATTTTGTTACCTGACAAGTTGACTAAGTTTATATTTTAAATTATTTTTAAATGTTTATTATGTAATTTGTTTAAACAAAAAAAAGTACATTTGAGGTAATGAAAACTGACATGGGAGAAAGCAGTGCATTAAATCTCTATTTGACTGATAACTATAAGACTTATGGAGATAATGCTATTAATACATACACACACATACAAACCGTAGTCTTTCATTTTGTTGAGTTTTAGTGTGGTAAATCAAGTTACACTTTTTTTTAATCTTCGAACTTTCTGGCCGATGTCAAGCAGTTTTATTACGATATATTAATTTTATTGCTATAAGTTCTGCTGGTGTTTTTTATTACATCATTTATGGAGGGTACTTCTAAGTCATGGCGGATGTCAGTGTTACTTATGTGCCAAAGAACATCAACAATAATGCGTAGAACTTTAGATTGAAATCTTTCCAAAATTGAAAGGTTGATTTTGCTAGGGGAATGTCCCAAACTCAGTGCCATATCTCCATACTAGTTTTATGATGGAGTTATATGGCAACAGCTTGTTTCTGATGGTGAGTTCATATTTGTAACCTAAGGGCCAATAATGGTTACGGAAAATGGAGTCCAATTGTTTCTCTTTTTTAAAAATATGCGTTCTCCATGTCAAGTGTTTATTGAGGTGAATTTCTAAGTATCTGATGCTATCTATGGCAGGGAGAGCGATGTTATCGATAGAGATGGGCGTGGAGTCACTGTCGCATTTTGTAATGTAAATGTAATGTGCGAGGACTTACTTTCATTAAGTTTTATTTGCCACTTTTTAGTCCATTTAACACCAGGTAGTTAAATTAGTTGTTATATTTTTCATAATCTGTATTTTTCAGTATTATTTATATTTTAGATATTACTCAAAAATTGGCAAATCAATCAATAGTTCAAAGCCCAACCGATGATCTTAAGGTGAACCGTTTAGGAGATATGAGCGGCCTTATATCCAAAGCAAAAGAAGGTCTCGCAAAGTCCAAATCGAAAGCTGATGTTCTGAAGAGTCCGACTAGCGAAAACTTATACAAAATCGAACCGAAGAAGTCCGAAAACGAATTGCGATGGGAAGAATTGGTGGCCAATCTCAACAGGTCTCTGAATCTTTGCGACATGGACTTCACCGATTTAGTTACCGACGATGAAACCGACGTTCTGGCCCCAGCGACACCCATGAACGGTATTCCTCCGCCACCTCCACCTCCTTTAGCTAATAGAATACCAGGAGCCCCACCGCCTGTTCCTTCAGCTCCATTATTTGCCCCACCAATGGCCAGAACCAATAACAGCAAAAGTGTTACCGATTCCAGGATACCGGTAAGTAAAACCGATATAACCGAAGCCCCAAAATCATGAACTACCTTTTTCCGGTTAGACGAAGAAAAACAAGAAAACGGTGAAGTTATTTTGGAAGGAAGTACGAGATGATCCAATCAGCCAGTCCAAACTGAAGACTGGTTATATTTGGGATGAACTGAGCACTGTTACAGTCGATACGCAGAAATTGGAGCATTTGTTCGAGTCAAGAGCCAAAGATTTAATTTCTAAGGTACCTTTTCTTTCTTTGGCCGATTACATCGATTCATTTTGGATTTTTAAATTGTAATATTTAAGCAACTGAATAAAGGTGCATTAAATTCTCAAAAAACAAGCAAATACATTCAAGAATTACTCCATATTTTGTTAAATTAGTCTTTTTAATACATCTGCAACATTTTTCATTGGATGTGGTAACATTAATTTTAGCATACGAGGGTTGCTATTTATGTATAGGGAATTGGTAACAATGGTGTTGCTAGGCGCCATCTGATATACACATCGTAAAGTCTAACATTGTTGATGTATACGAATGTTTTACCATACGGGCGTTGTTTGTGTTGTTTAGTGACTTCAAAATTTCATCTGTCAAAAAATGGAATTAACTCGTAAGAATTTTCGTAGGATGATTTATTACGAATTTCGACGCCGATAATGTCAACAGTAGTGCATCGATCAATTTACTTCGATTTTTGGCGATTGCTGTGCCAGAAAACAGCGATACTGATAAAGCAAAAAAATCGTTCTGCGGCATACCGTGAGATTGAGGCATCACAATTTGACAATTGCTCAAAAAGGCTCGTATCGATTGGTGCAAAGACAATGGCCCAAAAATCGTGGCGCATCAAAAGCTGTGTATAACATCTGCACAAATGGTGAATCTTGGAGCTATGCGAATAAGCCCGAAAGTAAACAGCAGTCGACTGTATAGGTCCTTCAAAATGAGCCAAATCCAACAAAAGTTGTTCGCGTAAGAAGCATTCCGAAGCAAATGGTCGTCTATTTTTTGGGTTAAATGGGCATGTGGTGAATCATGGTGTATCATGGTAAATGAAGCATGTGAAAATCGTAGAACGGTCAATTCTGAATGGTACACAACCATTTGTTTGCCAGAAGTCTTTGAAGAAATAAGAAAAACAACCAGCGACGCTGGATCATTCTACACCATGACAACGCGAGCTCTTATACATTGGACCGAACAACTCAATATTTGACTGGTCAAAACATCGAATGATGGGTCATCCACCGTACAGTCCTAATTTGGCACCCAATGATTTCTATTTGTTCTCATCCATGAAGAATAAACTATATGGTCAACGATTTTCGACGCGGTTGATGCGTTCAAAATGCATGTTTTGGAGGCACCTAAATCAGTATGGAAAAAGTGCTATGAAAATTGGTTCAAACGTATATAATAGTCTATCGATCATCGCGGAGAATATTTTGAAAAACAATAAAACCATTTCTAATGATAAATATTTGTTTTTATTTATTATTCCGGATAACCTTCGCAAAACTAAAGTCTCTTGTTAGAATATTTCGTCTTTAAATTTTTTGTTAATTAATTTTTGAAAATTATGTGAATAAAATGTGAGTCATTAGCAGCAATGCAACTTTATGGCCTTTTTAATACTTTTTCCATAAGTTTTGTCAACATACCTAATGTTAATGCAGTGATTTCACCACAAATGTTGTCCTTGGGTTGATGGAAGATTTGGGACTTATTTATATAAACCTTTTCCTTCAAAAATTCGTATAAAATATAACCCAGAGGTGTCATATCAGGAGATCTAGACAGTCACAAATAATCTCAATTTGGAGAAGTTAAACGACTAGGGAAAATGGTCTTCAAAATATTGGTAGTTTTACATTAAGTGTGTGCTGCGGTATCATCTTCTTGGAACCAGATGTTCTGCTTTTCTAAGTGAAACGCAACTGTTGTGCAACTGTAAATGCATTTTCACTATCATCTGTAACTGCATCATCTTCAAAAAATATTTTAGAACGATATTTTGAGAATAAATATCGCACTGGATGTACTTTAACTTTAACTGAATGTACTGATGTTTGATGAATGTAACGACTGTTCTATTTATTCACTTGGCAATCTGAATGAAAATGAGCTTCATTGCTCATTATTAATTTTGCATGAAAATTGTCACTTGGATCGAATTGCTTTATGAAGGCATTACAGTTTTTAATCGCTTATTATCATCTGTATGCAAAAATTTGAATGTGCAAATTACTTCTCAAAATTCGACTAAAACTGCGTAAAAAAATTCCCAGTTATGTACCACGTCGTCGAATCGATATTTCTGTAGATACTTCACTGCAAACGTACAATATTTTCAACGCTTCGCACTGTTCTTGGATCTCTGATGCGAGGCCTCAACTGTTCTGAATCTTTCAAATTGCTTGAATAAACGATAAATTGCCGTTTTTAGAGGCGTTGGACGATTAAGATAGTTTCGTCTAAATGCATGTTGAACTGCAATAATTGAATTATTTTTTATGTACATTTTTTTACGAAAAAGAATGGCGCCAAAACAAAAATATGTATTCCCAGCACTGTATTAATGAAAAACGTTTCTACTTGCATAAGAAAATATATTTTGCATTTAACACCGACAGTACAAAATTTTTATTTTGAGAATTCACTTGCACCTTTATTGCTTTAGATAACAATTTGAGATTACTACTCCTCTTAATTTAAATTCACCGCATACTAGATAGATTCGCTGAAAACTTAACAGCAATTTACCATCGGTTTGGGACTTTTAGAATAAGATTTTTAATGCTTTTTTCTTTCAAAGTAATGTATTTTTTCTTTTTTCTCCCCTCTGCTGATCCTGGGGAACACCTGACTTGGTGGCCACAGGAGGTGAGTTTTATCCAGTTTTATTCAATGGTGGCATCTGGAACTGTTTCTATCCTTTTTATACTTCCCCTTTTCCTTTAGATTTTGTCTAACTGGTATAGTGTAGACCACCACATTGTATACTAGCGTACAGTTTCTAATTTTTTGATGGTATTTTTGGCATGATATGTTATATTTTTGCATGATCCGTATTTCAATACGCAATACAACAGGAACACACAAAATACTCGATATTCTGGCATCCTAGAACTAACCAATACGAATTTAAATTAGCTCTTTTTCACACCACGATTTCTACTTGAAATTATTTTCCTATTGGTTTAGAAACAACAAGAATTAAACAAAAATAAAGAAATTATCGTGCTGGATCCCAAAAGGTCCAATGCAATTAACATCGGAATGACTAAATTACCCCCACCAAGATCAATCAAAACGGCCATATTAAAGATGGATGCCACCATTATGAACAGAGAGGGTATCGAGAAACTGTTGACTATGTTACCTACTGAAGAAGAAAGAACCAAAATACAAGAAGCTCAAGCTGGTTAGTTTAAATTCTTATTTATTCTAAGTCAGATATCCCATCTGCACGATGTATGATTTCAGCTAATCCCGATTTACCTCTTGGAAGTGCTGAACAATTTCTGCTCACTCTGGCGTCGATCTCAGAACTACCAGCCAGATTGAAGTTGTGGGCATTCAAGTTGGATTTCGAAAACTCTGAACGGGAAATTGCAGAACCACTTATGGATTTGAAACAAGGGTTTGAAGTGTTAAAAGTTAACAAGACCTTCAGAGCCATTTTGAGTACTCTTTTGTCAGTGGGTAACTTCCTTAACGGCAACGAAGTCAAGGGGTTCCAAATAGAGTATCTCACAAAAGTACCTGAAGTAAAAGACACTGTCCATAAACATTCGTTGTTGCATCATTTGTGTCACATTGTGATGGAAAAGTTTCCAGAAGCTACGGATTTGTATTCTGAGGTTTGTTCATGGCTAATTAATTTAATCTGAGGTAATTTGTAATTATTTTGTTATAGATTGGTGCAATTACAAGGGCTTCTAAAGTTGATTTCGATGAGTTGACTTTAAACATCCAACGATTGGAAGCAGATTGTAAAGCCTCATGGGACCACCTGAAACTTATTGCCAAGCATGACGGTTCCACAATGATGAAGGTGAAGATGTCAGACTTCTTATCAGATTGCGCTGAACGAATTATCCTACTGGGTATCGTTCATAGGCGCATCATGAATAGGTTCCATAAATTTCTTTTATGGTTGGGCATACCATTCCATCAAGTTGCTGACACCAAACCAAATGATTTTTGTCGAGTTATTTCTGAATTTGCGTTGGAGTACCGAACAACCAGAGAGAGAGTGTTGCAACAGTTGGAAAAGAAAGCCAATCATAGGGAGAGGAATAAAACAAGAGGAAAAATGATTACAGATGTACGTAATTATAAAATAAATCTTGTTTATTGATTTCTTTATGCGTAATTTTAATTATAGATGGGGAAATTCCGTTCTAAAGAGGATAGAGCTGATGCTGAGCTTCGACAACTTCTTGGTAGTGACGTATCAGATGTAGAGAGCATGCAGGGTATTTTAAATGGAATTTTTTTAGTGAATTGATTTATGCTGGTATAATGTGGTTTCAGGAACTTTGCCATGGAGACGAAAACTAAAGGACAGTGCAAATCAAAATCGACATTTAACCTCAAGTCCTGCAGGTCCAAATGGTAATTTGACCGATTGTGACGATGAGATTTTAGAAAGCTTAGTAAAAACTGTCACGAAAGGACCCAGAACCGCGCCTAGGGAAAGGAAGCGTACAAGACATGCAGACAGAAAGTCATGTAAGCATTAAAGTAACGATAACATTATTAAGTGTGGTAAAATATTTCACCGTGTTTATTTTTGATTAGTTAAAAGATCAAGAACAAGAGAAAACAATCCGTATGGAAGCAGAGAGTCTCCTTAATTAGGGGGTGATGGGTAGGTGGTGTCGAATAAGTGTGCAAAATCGTTTCTAGTGAATGTTTCACTTTTCACAATTTGTATACACTAAATATTGGATTGTTCGGAAAGTTCGTCGGGATTCTCCATTAGTTGCTCTTTTTACGCTTGTAAACAAATATCTGCGTTGGATTAGTAATGCTTATTTATTGGATCATCCCATAAATTCTTGTCGTCTTTTTTATAAAATGATTTTAATAAAAAAATCATCAACAATTACAACAAAAGCAATAACAATATTCCCCGTCATTGTTCACGACCTGCTTCCACCTTTCGATCAATTTATTGATGTCGTTTCGTCATCGCCGGACCTGAACGCAAAGAAGTTGTTAGGCCAGTTTTTTAGGTCTTTATCGTTGGCGAAGGCTGCGCCCAGGACCGGATCTATAAATTTTGGGCCCTCTCGCAAAAAATCAGCAAAAAAAGACTAAATTTTTCAAGAGTATTTAATCAATTATTTTATCAGTAAATATGTACTATGGGTTTGACAACGCATGAAGAGAAGTAAATAAAATTTAAATTTACATCAATATAAAAAAAAATACAAAAAGAAATAAAGCACAAACTGGTAAAGACAAATTTTATTCAAAATAAGCTATAAATATACTTACCAAAAACTACGTGTCCAGCTTTATATATAAAAGATTGAAAAAATCATAAGCTGAACTTAACTGTGCTATTTCAGATTGTAGGCCCACCCGAAGTGAAACCAGTTCTAAATATAAAGTGGGACCAATATCAACTTTGTATTTGGTTTGCAGTATTTCAGCTCTTGACACAATATCATCTCCTTATAAAGCAAGTAATTATTGAAGAAATAAAACTAAAAAATTTTCCGTTAAATTTTGAAAAGATGAAAAACCTTCAGTAATTTGATCATTTACAGTGTTCAGCAGAGGAAAAAATAGCTTAACTTTGAACTTGTGTTAAGCATCACAAAACCTGTAATCTTCTGCTAACTCGCTAAAATATATTTTAAACTTTGACTGTCTACTAACCGGAAACATTGCTTGTATATTCTATTTTGCAGCAATCGCTGCAGCTTCTTCGTTTACTTCGAAGAAGCTATCTCTTAGCGTATTCAATTTAGAAACAATATTTTGGAGAACTGCTGTTGCTCTTTTAAAATCCATTTCTGTTCTTTGAAGAGTTTTTGGTAAACTCTGCCAATCTTTAATACCAGTGATCCATCCACTTTTTAGGTATTTTTTTAGTAAATTTCTTAACATTGTTTGATTTAAAATAACAGTTATTCCATGCGAAACGTTGCAATGCAACATTTAAAATTTAATTAGTGTAGTTATTAATTGAATATAAAATGTTATTTATTTTCTCCTTTTTTTCTTTTTGGGCCCTCATCGGGCCTTCCGGGGCTGAGGGCCCCACCGCATTGCGGGGTCTGCGGGTGCTCAGATCCGGCCCTGGTAATGCTACTCATTTGGTTGGACAGTGATCGGAAGAGTTGATAATTCGTTGGCGTAAGATCTGGAGTGCATTGTCGCAGAGCAAGATGACTTGATCTTGTCGATCGGGTCGTTTCAATTGAATATCCCCATTTACACGATGCAGCTGGGCGCGATAACGTTCCCTGACAACCGTCCTCTTCTTCCCTAGCATTTCCCAGTACATGAGACTTTCCAATTCCCACAAAACGCAGATTAAGGTCTTCCTGGGATCTATATCTTACTTAATTCTCGGCTTTGGCGGGTCTCGGAAGGAGTGGCTGCGGCCGCCCACTCCTTCATTAGTTTTATATTGGCATAGAGCAACCATGCATTTCTCATCTCCCATGACGGTTTTGTACAAGAATAATTGCTTATGGACGCGTCGGACGAGGTTTTGAGCAGTTTTTTTGCGGTGATTTGCCTTGTTGTCGTCTGTTAGTTTGTGTGGCACCCAAGCTCTGAGCTTTTGAGTAAATCCCAGGGATTCAAGATGTCGGGAGATTGTCGCAAGGGAGTAGTCCATTTTCTCAGCCAATTCTCGGCATGTTTGAGGGACGTTTCTTCAAAAGCGCTTCTTAAGACCATTTCAATGGTCCTCACCGAAGTCGGAAGTACTGAAAGAGGATTTTGTACAACAGCTTGCAACAAAAAATTATAGGAGTTGTCAGGATCAGCGATTTTAAGTAAGGCAAAAGACGATCTTCATCCAAAGAAAATTATGTATTTACATTTTAAGTTTTTTCTACGCAACTAAAAATATCAATATCAATCTCTACGAGGTATGACTATTAAATAACGAGATTGATGCTGTAAAAAGTTTTATTTTGATTTCATACATATATTTCTATCCCTATAAGGTTCCATGCGAATCTTCCATTATTCCAAATAGTGTGGGAAGTCTTCTTCTGTCAGCTCCTTCAGAACGTGTGCCCCTTTTTCTTTCACAGCATCAACGGACTCAAATATTGTTCTTTTTAATGCATATTTCACGTTAGGAAACAGGTCCGCCTAATAAGGTGGATGGTCTAACACTGGAATGCTGCACTTGGCTAGAAACCTCTTGACAGACAATGCGGAATGAGCCGGCGCATTATCTTAGTGGAGAACCCATGACATTCCACAATTGGGGTCGTTTTGTCCTAATTCTTTTACGGAGTTCAGCAAGAACGTGAAGGTAGTAATGTTGATTAATAGTTTGACCTCCAGGAACCCAGGGAAGGTACACAATCCCATGAATATCGAAAAAAAATCATTGTTTTGAATGTTGATTTGCTCATTCGAGCTTTTTTGAGATTCGAGATTTTTTGGATATTTTCATCCGCTTTTGACGTGGAAGGACGACCCGGGCGTGGATCATCTTCAACATGTTCTCGGTCATCTTGAAAACGTTTAAACCACTCAAAAACATGTATACGCGATAAACATTCGTTGCCGTTCGTCAGTAGCGGTTTTTCCACGTTTCAAGTGAAATTTCATAACAATTCGTTGCTCTATTGTACACTTAACATTTTTTCGGCGAAACAAAAAAACAACTCTAATACGAACAAAGGTTACGGTTATACTGATTTGTTTACAGAAGCGAAAGGTACTGCGTTGGAAAGAGAAATCTTCAGGCTAAACAGCTGTTGGTCGCTGGCGTTTGGCGCATGCGTACTTTACCTCTGTAGCAGTGTCAGTCTCATTATTTAATAGCTACACCTCGTACTGTTCACAATTAGATCGGCTGAAGATAGCATTTGAAGAAAACCGGCCGGAACTTACACACATTAAAGGTGTCGTATCTCATCATCACATTTCAAAAATCCACACATTTAAAAAAAAAATGTTGGGCTTCTGTTGGAATGTTTTGCCTTATTCCCCATATCGGACATCGCATTCTCGGACTACCATATATTTCGCTTCCTCCAAAATTGTCTAAATGGGAAATCTTTTAAAATGGAAGAAGGGGGGAAGGCGAAAAATCTGTTGACATTTTTTGGCAATTTAAAGTAAAGATGCTAATCCGAACTTTCCGGACAACTTTATACTTTGCACTTTGCACAATTTGTAATTTAGATTGTTGGAATGTTTGAATGAGCTGCTAACATTACTAACACCGTCATTATAGGATATTCTATAAGGTCAAAGAATTAAAAATGTGGGCGATTATTGATCACACCACATTTTTAATGCGTTTATGAGCAATGCTTCACGGTGTGATGCTTTCACCTTCATCTCGGTGGAGCAAAAATGCTGAATACTACAATTTAGATGCTTTAATGACTCTTTTCATTTGCTTTGAGGCACTTGATATTTTTTATTACAAAAAATACTAATCTTTATGTTGTATAATTATTCAAAAACTGTACAAATTCTTTTTCTAGTTCTGAAGCACTATATACTACAAACATTTAAACTCTTTTTAACAGATAAACTTAAACAGATATTTTAACTCTTTTTTATTCCTTATTAACTTGAATGCTTTTAATAACTTTTTGATAGCTCGTTTTTCATCAATACTTCTTTTGGAATCTTTAGTATGAAACATTCAATTCGAAGAGATTTACCATTAAACACTAAATCAGTTGCGTTTAATTTATCGACACGCGTTTCAATATCTATGTTAGTATTATCAGGAGATGATTCTATATTGAATCATCTCCTGATGATGATAATATGGTTAGGGCAGTATTAAAAGAAAGCTATTTGTTTACTGCTTGGTAAATCTCTTAGAGCTTAAGTTATTTTTAGACAAATTATTTTTTATTGTATCGATACATTTTTTTTCTATTACAGTGAGAAGAACCTTGAAAAGTGGTCTTTCAGAAGAAGAAAAGAAACACCTATCGACATATATAAAAGGATATTAAATACATTTTATAAAATTCTACTATGAAATGAAACAGAACATACATGGTTTGGTTTTAAAACATCACCTGTGAGATTTTTAAGAAGTATAGGTATAGGTATATATGATGTTCCACGGTGTGCATTTAAGATTAGGCTATAGCGAAGATACCTATTTCTTGGCAGAATTTTTACATACTAAACCTTTAATGTGATAATTAGATAGAGATTACTGGAACTCATCTTTCGACGACATTTTGTTAATTTTTTTTATACAATGGCGTTATTTTAGTTTATTTGTTCTCGTTTAGAATATAAGATTTTTATTTATTTATTACTTTGGTTTGTATTCCTAATAGGGGATGAGGAACAGCTTCCTTCCTATGCCTTTTTATGTATAAAACGTTGATCACTAGTCTGATTTTGTATATTATCTCTTTATTCGCTCATATTATCTCAATATTTGCTAGAATTTTTTCTGTATATTTCAATTGATATTATCCTGATATTGTTCGTATTTTATATGTTAATTTAGTTGATTTTTAGGTATTTTCCTTTTTTTGCTGTGGTTTTTAGTTAACTATAACGAAGGTTGTTTAAAATATTGTGTAAAATAATAAAACAATTTTGTTAAGTATCTATTTTCGTTTGATTTTAAGAACAATATTTATCCTATGCAGTTATCGACATTCAACAATTATTTTCAATTTTCCACTGCAATCGATCCATATTCCAATACACAAATCATGTAAACCAAGGACATTGATAAACAGTTACTGCCCTATCGCCGTGACTGATCATTTGGGTAATATTTTTGAACATATTTTCAACAACAAATTAATCTGATTCCTCGAATATTAACACCTCATTGATAACCGTTAGCTATGTTTTAGAAGACTCAGATCAACTTTAGAATTAGGCTTTCAGAATAACATTCATTCGTTTTTCAGGGGCAACTTTGCTAAATTCCTGTAAAATTTCTCCCCAACAGACTATTCTCAGTCAGAAAAGAACCAATATCTATCAGATCTACACTAACTCGAAAACCGTACCGTAAGGCAGGATGCCTTAGTCCAAAGCCCTACTCTGTTCAATATTACCGTTAATAGTTTGCCAAACCATATTTTACCCACCACATCCTAAATTTTTTATTTTGATATATTATTTCTCTCCCAGTACTAGAGTATGTGATCATTCAATGGAATATTAACAGGCTCTTCCATAAGCAAATCCCCTTTTGTTCACTTCTGTAGGAAATGAAACTGCCCTCGTCTCCACACAATCTAGCTCCCCTAACCCATTGTACTCTCATACGAATGTCATGGTCTTTTCCAAGAGTACAGACTTTTTTGGAAGGACCACCCACTTGGTATTCTGGTATAGTGGAAAGAATAATTAATTTAATTAGGCCCTAAAGTAAAGCAATTATGGTGTGTGGAAATTCATCCCCTTATATCAACAAAATTTGTGCAATTGATTTTCCACCTGAGCTTGTGGAATCATTTAACTACCTGGGTAGTTTCATTGACTCTAAGGGGAATCTGGGCCCGAAAATCGGCTACTAAATCGACTGTATTCCTAGAGTCTATTGGAAACTGTTAGAACCTTTTGGATTTCCGAAAACTTCCCAGAGTTTTCAGAAATCATGATCTCTCCTTGAAAGTTAAGGTGGTCTTGTATTGAGCTCTGATTGTACCTTTGCTTGGTCGTGTAAAGAACAATTCATTCAATTAGGCTCTAAAGTAACACAAATAAAATTAAAATTATAGCAATTATGGAATGGAAATTCATCCCCTTATATCAACAAAATTTGTGCAACTGATTTTCCATCTGAATCTGTCTATCATTTAACTACCTATGTAGTTCATTGACTCTAAGGGGAATCTGGGCTCGGAAATTGGCTACTGAATCAACTATGTTCCTAGAGCCTTTTGAAAACTGTTAGAACCTTTTGGATTTCCGAAAACTTCCCCAGAGTTTTCGGAAATCATGATCTCTCCCTGAAAGTTAAGGTTAAGTTACTGAGCTCTGATGGTACCTTTGCTTGATTACCGATGTGAATCGCGGGTCTCTCTAAAATGGCAATGTACAATAAAAGATCAAATAAGAATGTTCTCAGAGGGGTAAATTGTCTGTCGATTGAGGTTGTCGTGGGAATGTGTCTACAATGCGCGGTGCTATCAGCCAGGCTGGACGACCATCGTGTAGAAAAAAAGTGAAGTCCAGGGAGTGTGAGGGACCAACGATGAACCATCGACTTACCGATAAGATAACAAAATTGATATTTGATCATTTTTAGTTACAAACCTTTACGTTGGAGATATTAAAAAATATCGAAAACTTATAACTACAATAATTCTAAGTGTTAAAGAAAAAGACGTTGTATAAAAACTGTTTATTACTTTATTTAACAACATATATAAAATTTAGAAATTATAAACAAATAAATTGTATGTGAATTGACGTTTTGTCATTGTCTTTTTGTATTATATAACAGGAATGTATTATAAAATAAACTCTATATATAAATATAAGAGATGATATAAAATAAAAATATAAAGAGCACATTTAACCATAAGTATTTAGATTTAAGTATCCACTGTTACTGTCCTAAAGAGGTATCAAAAATCCTATTTTATATTTAAAGACCTTATATTATTAGATTATGTAACAACAAAAAAAAGGGATGCTAAATACAAAGACAGCAAACGATTACTGACTAAACGGGTTGGTTTTTCAGTCATAATTTTATTTACGTACAGTGGGATTTTCAAGATGAGGTCTTGTACGTTGTTCAGTGGAATTGTTTTCCATCTAGGAAACCCCACACTTCTCGGCTTACAATTCGTCATGTTTAGGTCCAGAGAACTCATCATGTGATATGAAACCGTTCTTGTCTTTGTCTTCGTGTTGGAAGATTTCTTCTACCAGTTTGTCATGTTCGGCAAGCATGTTCTTTACATCGTCGCTTGGGTTCTCACCTTCAGCTGCTACCATCTGTTTTTTCAAATAGTTGCTCAACTAAAAGAAAATATAAATAGTACAAAGTGTTGTTGGTTGAGGTTCGATTTGGTCAAGAACCACGACAATTAGACAAACCTTTAATTGGGTATAAGGAAATAGAATAGAATATGAAAGCGACAGTAAAGAAGAATAGAAAGGAAGTGGGAAGATTTACATGACAACATACACCAAAAGAATAATTTATCACTGAAATGAGTCATTGTGTGTACTATACTTTCTCTGTTCGTGTTTTCACTTAATCAGTGAAAATAAGTAGAAATTCAATGTGATTTGCAATTTAATTTTCTATGAATTTGTTTTTTCATGTGGGTGCAATTTAAGGCGGAGACGCAGGTTGTTGTGTGTTATGTGTATGTGTGGGTGTATGATGACCTTATATTGAGGACGATTCGTTACTTGTTTGTATCTATAGAGTAAATAAAGATGTTTTGACATTTTATGATGTCAAGTTGAGCTGTTTAGTACATCGTTTTGAAGAATTTAATCCCGACGGACATTTGAACACAGCTTATTTGAACATCTCTTGAATATAATGAGAGCTCCCAGGGGCTCTATCACAAAAATCCACTAAGCCATATTAAATGCTTGTTGGCCGAAGGTAGCTTATCGAGACTGTAACCATCTCGATAGACCGTGTTCATTACCTTTTTATCTATCATTTTTAGTATGAAAATCTTTTGCCCTCGATGAAGCTTCTAGAACAGTAGAAATATGGATTCAGCATTACACGCCAGAAACGAAGCAGATATTCCAAACAGTGAGATATTCCAAACAGTGAGTGGCGAGCAGGTAAATGTGCATTAAAAAAAGATTAATTAACTAGGTTGTGTAAATTCGATATAAAAGCAAACGAGGTATATTAAGAAATGTAGTTTTATGGAGCATGATGCCACAATACACATACAATAAGGTATACATTTATGGAAAAGTCATGGTTAGTACAGTACAATATTGTTATTAAAGGAGTCAAAAAGTCGTTTCTCGACACAAGGCGTTTTCGAACCCTAAAAAATTCAGGCATAAATTACAAAGTCGCTTACTTCGTCGCGACTCAACTGATTATCCTGGTCGGCATCAATTTCCTTAAAGACGTTGGTGACTGGTGGTGAGTTACCAATGTTGATCAATTCAACCTGTCAGAAGAAAAAAATAATTAAAAAGGTATAGACGTTTTAAAATAATATTTATATAATAAGTTTAATAATATGGCTAATGTTACATTGGTATAACTTATAATGGAACATTTGCAGCATTACCCAATGAAAATTATATTTTCTTAAATATTCCTGAAATGTTTAGAATGCAATATAGTAAAAATAAACTTTACACTTCATAGATTCGAGAATGTCTATAATACTATCTATTAGTATTAAAACTAGGCCTTACCGAGACATTTATTCGAATTTGAAAAGGGATGAGCTATATGTATGAAAGAAGCAGGTCTAAGTATTTGTGAAATAGTGAGACGATTGGACATTGCTGCTTTAACAGTTATGAGGACATGGGTAAGATGGTTTGGAGGTTGGGTTATTCAAGGACGTGATGTACGGCATCTTACGTCTTGCTGTATAAAATTGACATGAAAATATCCAGCAAGTTTTGTTGTAGCTACAGACAATATCGAGCATGACTGTTAATTCACATTTCACATATGCTTCCTCTTACAATGTTCTACAAGACGAGTGGCTTATAATGTTGCCCTGCTAAAACTGAATGGGACTTGGAATTGATTCTTTAATGATTAGGTTATATTTTGTTTCCATTTCGGGGTGAAAGGCAAATTTCAGCTTTCGTATTAAAACAGCATACAGCTATAACTTGAACAATATGAACGGCTATATGTTTGGGAAGGGGGGTCACCACTAGTAACCATCACAGGTACTTTAAATGCAGCCTATTATGTAACCAAAATATAAAAGCCCATTGTTAAGACGTATCTGCAAGCTTTTCCAAATATATACTTACAACACGATAACGCTAGACCGTCGTACATTGCAGTTTATAGAAAAATCACGACATTCGACTGGCTGGCGATATCATCAGATTTATGGCCTATAGAACATGCATGGAATAGCATTGATCGAATTATTGAGTGATTCGGACAGTCATGTCAAGTCAAGTTTAAATGATATAGAAGACAAGTAAGAAGACATGGATCATCTAATTTTGTCTATGCCTTGCAGATTTACCGAGTGTTATAAACATAAGTTGAATTATCATTACATAATACCGTCATGATGTTTTTGTTTTTCAGTCTATGTAGTGAACAGATGATTTCCTTGCATTAGAGAAATAAGAAGAGGAAGAAAAGATACGCTCAATATTATATTTGCCAACACGCTGCACAAATGTTCTTTCAGGGTGTTGTTTTACCTTAGCAAATGCTTTAAAACTTATATGTACGTCTCAAATTTGTTTAAAGGTGGAAATTTTAAAGAAAAATATTATTGAGACAAACCTCGAAGGTCAAAGTAGCTTTTCCAGGAATGACATTTCCAGCTCCTCTATCACCATATCCCAGAGATGGGGGAATGGTTAATTTTCTTTTTTCGCCCACGCACATGTCGAGGAGACCTTGGTCCCATCCTTTGATGACTTGTCCAACACCCAATTGGAAAGAGAACGGTTGATCTCTATCCAGACTGTAACAAATAAAGACATGTAAACAACTAATAGAAACTTTTTTGTAATATTTATTTTTTTTATGTATTAACAATCAGAATTACAATATTCTATAAGCTAATGTGATGGCTTGAGGCCTGGACTTCCTTATATTGGTATGATAAGGTGATTGCCCTAACGACTAGTCCTCTTTATCCTTCTATCAGGTCTGCTGACCAGTTTCTTTTTAGTCTTCTAATATTTATTAGCTTTAAGACTGGCTGTAGTAGGGTATTAAGAATAGTTTTGCAGTTTGTGGTGATGTTTTATGCTGCTGCTTTTGATTACCTCCTGAACATAAGGTATCTGGAGATCTTCGTGAAGAGTGTGGTTTGATATGCACCAAGGTGCGTCGGCAATTATTAGTCGGCAATTATTTTGAACTGACATCTTTGGATAATGCTACATTTGATTTACTTTACAAATTGGCTCAATGATAGCCTTGTATAATATAATTTTGTTATCTAAAGATAAGTTAGACTTTCTTCCGATAAACTAGCTCAATTCTTTTATTTGTAGGTCAATTTGTTTTTTTTTTGACTATATGGGTTTTCCATGTAAGTTTACTGTCCAAGTGAATACCTAAACATTTTGTATTCGTGAATGTTGGGATTTCTATATTATAAAATATAAGCTAGGGCACTGATGTTTCCTAAGGGTAAAGTTGACTTGCGCTTATTTTGTCTCGTTTATTTTAATTTTCCACTTTCGAGTCCAGGTTTGAACTAGGTTCAGGTGGGTTTGTAATTTGTTTGAGGTTTCGGTTGGGTTTATATTTGATGAAAGTAGGACTATATCATCGGCAAATGTAATAGTGTTGTCTTTTGTTGTTGGGAGATCACCCATGTAGAAGTAAAACAAGGGGCCGATAACGCTGCCTTGTGGAACTCCCGATCTAATGGTATATTTTTCCGATGTGCTATCGTTTACTCTAACTTTGAATTCCCTTTCGATCAGATAGGATTTTAAGAGATGGTAATATATAATAGGAAGATATTGTTTGATTTTAAATAGTAGGCCATCATACCAAACCTTGTCGAAAGCTTTACTGACATCTAAGAACATACATTAGTATTATTCTGTTTATTTCATGGGTTAATAGAAACTTAAGACAGCTTTTTAGATAGATATTAATAAATAATAATTTAAAATATTTGGCACATAGTATAGTTATATATGCAATATATAAAATATGGAATACAATCATTAAAATGGTCTTAACATTAATTGGTGGTAGTTTTAATTACCAATAATATTTATAATTTTTGGCCAACGTACTGGGAGATCCATAATGTCTTTTGCAAAAATTAGCACTTTATTGCCAAAAAATGTCAACAGGTTGTTTTCATCGCTTTTTCTGCCTAAAAAGATTCCCCACTTAAACAATATTGGAAGAAATGAAATATATGGTAATATGGTAAGGTGAGATATCCGATGAGTAAAGTGAATGGGGGTAAAGCATCCCAATTAACACTTGTCCTAAGACGACACCTTTCCGGTTTGCTAATTGTGGTCGTTTCAGGTATTTGCTCTTCGGCCAATGCTCTAGTTATTATTTTATGTAGTTGATGTGTCAGTTTATCTCCTCCATATTTGAACAATTCAGCTGGTAGTCCATAACTAGATATCGTATAGGGTTCAGTATACAAAACCCATAGTTCACTTAGGTGCCAGTTCCTGTAGCTGTCGCCGCAACGTCAACAAGCTCTGATAGCCTCCTAGGAAGTTTTTAGTATGCTAACTTAATCGTTTATTTATGATAATAGCTGTAATTTTATGATTTATAGACAATGTAATTTTTTGAAGGAGACAGACAATTTCAACACACTCAGGCATTTGCTCTTAGGCCCATATTTTAGTTATGATTTTTTATGTAGATGATGTGTCGGGTTATCTCATCCGTATTTGAACATTACAGTTGGTAATTATCTTGGTTGGTTAATCGCTTCCAAGGGATTTGATGTTTCTTAATTTTTTGATCGCATCTTTCACTTCCACCACTGTAGGTGGTTCTATCAGTTTTATCTCTTCTTTGGTGACAATTTCAGCGGTTGGCTTGTATGCAGAAACTCTTTGGAAGTATTTCTGCATTATATCATTATACCATCTTGATCAAAAAGTTCCGGGAATGACTATCGTGTGCGACTATCTGTTACCTGGTTAGAGTTATTTTTTTGGCTAGGTTATCACATCTCTCATTGTCATTTCCACCAAATTTCATCGTCATGCCTTAACATTTGTATAAGTTCTTAAGTACATCTGTCTATGGGCTTGTTTTCGATTTTTACAATTTTAAAAATGGAATTGCGTTTGCAACAACGAGTTTGTATTAAATTTTGCGTAAAAACGGACCTTGGAAATGTTAGAAAAGTGTTTCGGCAACAATACTCTAAAGAAAACAGCCGGTTATCAGTGGCATGAATGCTTCAGAAGTGGTCGTGAGTTCGTCGATGATGACGAACGCAGTGACAGGCCGTCAACATCGAAAACCGACGAAAACATCGATACAGAGAATGAATGAATGAAGAAATGGTGGTCAATAATGGTAAATTGACCATCAGAGAGCTAGCAGAGGAGTTTGTACTTAAACATTGATTATGAAACCGTTTAAAACATTTTAGTTAATGATTTGGGTATCCGCCGTGTTGCAGCAAAGTTGGTGCCAAAAGACCTGCATTTCATTCAAAAAAGGGACCGCGTTGACATCGCAAAAGACCTGATTTCCAAGGCTGAATCCGACCCAACATTTATCAAACGCATTATTACTGGAGATGAGACGTGGGTTTATGAGTACGACACGCAATCCAGACATCAGGCGAGTGAATGGCATACAACCAATGAGCCAAGACCGAAAAAACCACGTCGTTTTTAATTGAAATAAAGGCGATGCCTCCGATTCTCATGGACTACCACGGTGTTGTGCACCATGAATTCCTTCCGGAAGGTCAAACGGTCAATAAGAAGTATTATTTGGGCGTTATGAGACGTTTGCGTGAAGCAAGGATTTGTGGGTAACCAATTCGTGCATTTTGATCAAGAACGGAACGAACACCATTCAACAGCTACCGAATTCACCTAATTTGGCTCCCTGCGACCTCTTTCTGTTTCGCATTTTAGCAGCCAAGACAAGGTTATGGAAAAATCGAAGATGGCTCTGAAGGCCATACCCAACACCGAGTATAAAAAATGTTTCTAGGATTGGACCAAGGGCTGGCATAAGTGCGCTACAGCCCATGGAGAGTTTTTTGAAGGGACTAATATCAATTTTGATGAATAAACTTGTATTTTGTATTGTCTGAATAAATTCCGGGAACTTTTTAGTCAAGGTGGTATATTTCTGCATATTCTGGGTTTGAATTTCTTTCTCGAGTTATGTACAGTTTTTCAAGTTTCTCAAGTATCTCGAGTTATGTATAGTTTATGTAATGTTTTTCAACATTTTCTGCTCCTGTGTGATCAAATGTATCTTGATTTTGTCTTTTTTTTCTTATCAGTGCGTTTTTCCTCTCTTATTGGTATCTGATAGGTGCCAACAGATTTACCATTTTTAAAGGGTGAATTTTTTAGTGTATCCAAACATCCGATAGGGATCGCTATCAAATCATCATGGCAAATCTCATCATAGTAATCATCATACCACATCAAATATCTAGCAATCATCATGAAACATTTAACATCAAAGCAACGTTTGCCAATTGTTGAAATGTATTATCAAAATCAGTAAGCAGCTATCATTTCAAGCTGCTCGATATTAAAATAAAAACAAGACAAAAAACTGTGCGTTCCGGAAAAAAATATCGCCGCTCTTCCCGACAATATTGATGACGATCAAAATTTATCAATTCGCGATAATCGGGATCGTTACTGACCGAACATCAATGATTGATTAAAACAACAATCGATTTATTGAGGGAATAGTTTGGTGGGAAAATTATTTCGAGGAACGGACGTGTGAATAG
Source organism: Cosmopolites sordidus (assembly GCA_031761425.1). Taxonomy (NCBI): domain Eukaryota; kingdom Metazoa; phylum Arthropoda; class Insecta; order Coleoptera; family Curculionidae; genus Cosmopolites; species Cosmopolites sordidus. The sequence continues at coordinate 109,607 of JARFXV010000753.1, read as the reverse complement.
GCCACCAAGGGTACGTGGTTTAACGTCTTTAGATTATTTTATTTGGGGTTATGTTAAATCTTTGGTCTATGCCGATGAACCAGCAAGTATTGACGCCTTGGAAGCCAACATAACTCGGACAATTGCAGACATGAGACCCCAATTGCTTGAAAAAGTGGTCGGAAATTGGATTGATGGAATGTGCTTTATCAGAAGTAGTAGGCAAATTGTTTTCAAACATTATTGCCATTGAATGTTATTTCACATAACATAAATAGTTATTTAAATTTTAAAGTTCGGACGCACTAAAAAAAATCACCCCATATATGCCTCATTCTTTTTTAGGATACATTTACATTTAAATGTGTATTTTTAAAGCATGTTCTGCAAAAATATGATCAATTGATATAACTGAAGGACCACAATAAGATATTTTTACATTTTGTTAAATATTTGACCTTTATATTTGTTCCGCAAATAAATGAAATAGTTTGGTTAAGTATTACAAATTTTAAACGCCCCAAACAAAAAATATTTATTGCCGGTCGTTAAAACTGCCATAATTAAAAAAAGCCACAGCACTATTCGACTTATACGTCTATTAAGCTCTTTCTGAAACCCCAACATAAACAGTTCGTGCGATGTAATTAAGCCTTATCTAGATGTCGGCCGATTAGATTCGGTACACAAAACGTTGCTTACATCGAATTTAAATGCTGAAACGTTATTATTGCTATTTTATTTGCGAAAACTAGACAACTATTTGTGTTGCTGCCAAAGTGAGAAAATACACATTTACGCTATTGCAGAGATAATTGAAAAAGCAGTTACAACCAACGCTATATTCACTAATTTCTAATTGGTTATAAAGGTTTCAATTTCTAGAATATTAGACTTATTAAACAACATTAACATCAACATAAAATAATAATATTAAATAAAGATTATATCATCTCCAGATGATGCTAACGTGGTTAGCGAAACGTGCGTCGAGAAGTTTTCAAAAAATGATTTGGTGTTTAGTGGTAAATCTCTTCGAGTTTAATAAAATAATTATATACCAGGTGCGTAAAGAAACTAAAAAGACTGAGTTTTATTTTTTTATTCAATTGCAATTACAATTCTACATTGTCTGCTTCAAAATAATTGCCTTGGGAACCAACACAGCGCTGGTGAAGCTGGCCAGGGCCTTTTTAATATTCTCCAACATCCAAAAATGGTATTCTATGAAGTAAATTTTCAATCTGGGAAAAGCAAAAGTCACAAATACTCAAGTTTGGTGAATAAAGGTGCTGTGGAGCCACATTGATATTTTTACTTGGCAAAAACTCGTTAATCGAAATCGTATGGGGCAAAGGATATTGTCGTGATGCAGCACCCAGGTGTTCATGGTGTTCGATCTCACACGAATTGTTCTTTTTTCGAAGTCTTTCAAGGACCTCTCGGTAAAAATGCTGGGTACCGTTTGGCCTCGAGGCACAAATTTCTTATCGACGATCTCTTGGCTATCAAAAAATAAAATCAATATGCTTGTTCATTTTGGTCTTTTTTCAAAAATCTAAGACTCGTCTCAACAATGACATGTTTGAAAAAATGGGGGTCATTTTTTAATCCGCTCTAAAAAATCAAGATATCCCGTTTCCCTCTTGATCCTGTGAAAGGTTTTTTGGGATCATTTTGGGCAGATTTTTTTAATCGGCATTTTATTATTGAAAAATCTGACGAAAGGTTGTGTGAGTCAAATTCAACTTTTCTCCGATCATTCTAAAAGTCAACCGACGATCAAAACACTCAACATCTCAGATTCTGTGGATATTTTCATAACCTATAGCAGTTGAAGGTGTTCGGCTGCGAGGTTCATCTTCGTTAGTATGCCTTAACATATCTGAAAACCTGAACTCTTAACAAAACACTTGATTCCATAGGCCCGTTGGAATTCTACAAAAGATGCTTTGAAAGCTATAATAACCGAAGGTCATTTTTTGACCTCTTTATTATGAGTTGCCTTTATAAAAATCTTACACACATAGTAAGGCAAATGATAGTACCATATATTGAAGAAGGAATGAGCAATCATCAAACTAGGGGAGTATCAACAATAGTGGTTCAGAGTCCGTCAAATAATGGACAAAGCAACCGAATTTGGTACTGTTTTATTTTACATGTTCATACATTTCAGATAGGCGTATAATCGCGTTCATCAAAACAAGTAAAAACAAACATTCATCATTGAAAATGGTTTTGCTGTTTTTCAAAATATTTTCCGCGATGATATCGATACACTTTTGCATACGTTTGAACTAATTTTCAAAGTACTTTTCCCATTTCGATTGAGGTATCTGCAAACATTTATTTTGTACGCATTGGCCGCTTCTGGCGTTGGAAATCGTTGATCACGTAGTTTATTCTTCACGGGCGAGAAGAAAAAGAAATCATTGGGTGCCAAATCAGCACTGTACAGCGGATGATCCATCAATTCGATGTTTTGACCGGTCAATTATTGAGTTGTTCGGTCCGATGTGTGAGAGATCGCGTTGTCATGATGAAGAATTATCCTGCGTCGCCGGTTGTGTTTCTCTTATTTTTTTCAAAGACTTCTGGAAACAAATTGTTTGTGTATAATTCAGAATTGATAGTTCTACGATTTTCTAGTAGCACTGTAGCCAGGTGACTGCTGTTTACTTTCGGGTTCATACGCATGGATCCAATATTTGTCGCCTGTGTAGATGTTATACAAGGCTTTTGACGCACTACGATTGTGTTTTTTGAGCATTTCTTGTACCAATCGATATAAGCCTTTTTTGGGCGATTGTCAAATTATGTGCAATCCTAAATGTTCATGTAAAATTTTGTGTATGCTTGTCAAACTAATGCCCAAGGATGCCTCAATATCACGGTATGTCACATAACGGTCTTGCTTTATTAGTTAGCGCACAGTATCGATGTTTTCTGGACCGATTGGATTACCAATCGACTTTGGATTACCTTTTTTAAGTTCGTCCGTAAGCGAACGACGGCCACGAATGAATTCACTAAACCAGTAATACAATGGTTTTAGATGGCGCTTCATCGCCAAAAGTCAAAGTGAGTTGATCGATACACTGTTGTATCACACGTCGAAAATCGTTGTAAATTCTCACGAGTTAATTCCATTTTTTGACTGAGATGAAATTTTTAAGTCGCTAAACAAAACAAATAACGTCCGTACAACAAAACTAGCAACACCATTGTTGCTGATTTCGAATACATAAATAGCAACCCCTCGTAGTATACGAGGCCATGGAACACTAAAGACGAAGAGATTTACCAGTAAATATCAAATCACTTTGAATCACAAAGTGACTTGGTGTTTGGTGGTAAATCTCTTTGAGCTTAGTAAGAAGAGATGCTGAAGAACTGATGCACATCAAAAACTAGTACGGGGCTTCTGTAGATTGGTCCGGTTGGAGGCGAATGTTGAAGGACGTCAAGGCTCATGGGCCGGAGCACCCCAGCAAGGAGATTATGACTTGCTACCAACTGTCTACAGCATCATTGCTTAGTTCTATTGTGAGCAGTAAGTGGTCGCAACTGAATACAGAAATAAAGATAAAATAACAAATGTACTGCATGTGAGAGGGGTTGTCATTCAACAATATTAGGCCACATAGAACTGTAAAACAAAACCAAAACTGAGGGAACTACGCTACGTACTCTCATACGTACTACTACTTTCTCTCATCTATCATACTCTTTCTCTCTCGATGTTATGCTCAGATTGCCAGTTGTTCTTGCCTTAACTTATTAAATAGGATTTCCCTTATAGTGATAAATAAAAGAAAAATGGTTATTTGGGAATATAACTTATAAAATTTAATTGTGAAGGGTTATCAAACTAGTAACATCTATTTTTGTAAAACGTCATAGCAGCTTTTTTTTCTTATTCCAGCTAAAATTGACGTTTGTGTTTAAGCAAATTATTTGGCAAATCATCATGAAAAAATATACAGTTGCACAGCGTATACAAATTGTTCAAATTTATTACAATCAATAGTGGATGTATTCGGCTATGTTTCGCGCTTTACCTGAAATTTCGACTTACAGAGTTTACTGTTCCTAATTTAATTAAAAAAGTCGGATCAAATGGTAATGTTTGTAATGCTAAGAATCCAAACACGTAGTGGGGTAGATGCCAATCCCTCAAAAACTTAAATATGTTGTTGAAAACACAGATGCTGTGAGGCAAAGTGTCAATAAAAATTCAGAACAATCAAACACACGTCGTCCTCAAGAACTTGGGTTTTCTTATAGCACTACATAAATATTCTTCATAAATATTTACATTTCAAGGCGTAGAAAATTTAGTTAACCCAAGAACTCAAACCAAATGAAATTATGAAATTATTAATTCATGAAAAAATTATCTTCGGCGATTAAGCTCATTTTTGATTAAATGGATTCGTAAATAATCAAACTTGTCTCGTTTTGAATGGAAAATTCACATGCTGTTCTTGAAACACCATTACACCCACAAACATTAACAGTTTAGTGTGGTTTATGGTACGGAGGTGTAATTAGACCGTTCTTATTTGAAAAGGAAAATCAAAATGCAGTTGCTGTTAATGGAGAACCCATTATTTTTTTCTAGCATGAATTCGATGACTTTGATGTAGACAAAGTGATGTAGTGAACAAAATGGTGCAACATGCCAAACATCTCCTGACACAACCAATGTATTCAGAGAAAAGTTTAATAACCGTGTAATCTTAAGAAATGCTGATTATCTGGCTATCAAGATCAAGCGATATAACTCCATTGGACTTTCTTCTCTGGGGTTATGAGAAATCATTGGTTTAGACCAATAAATCACAAACGTCCAATGACATTAAAACTAACATTATTCATGTCGTTGGTCAAATAAATTTGACCGATTATGTGTCATGTGTCGATGATTCATGTATAAAAGTAATCACAAATTGGTATTCCAGGATATAATTTAAAAAATCACGTTGATATCTTATACCGTTTTTGTTTTTATTCCAAATTAAAAATATGTAGCTCTTATTTGATATCCATTTACAATAAATCTAAGACGATCTAAAAAATAATAAAACTAATTCTCAAGGTAATAGCATCATGTAATCATAACTAACAAGGAAATGTTTGTTTTGAATTACACGAGGTAGTTTCAGAAAGATTAAGACGTGTGTATTATTTATAATAACGGTCTTGTATTAATGGTAACATCTTCGCAAAACAATAAAATAAACTGTCTGCGAAGCGCACGCAATAGTTTGTACAGCACAAATAGCAAAACTTCCGTCCACGCGATACGTAAAGGTAATCCTATAAAATGGACTTTTCCAGGCTGGCAAAAGCGTATTTTCCAGTTTTTGTTTCGCCGTCTCGTTTCAAGACTTTTCTGACCGCACGGTCGTCCAGTGAATATTTCAATTGGAGCAGTCCGATGAAAATTTCATTTATCGTAAAGTTGACGACAGTTACACGGAAAAGAGCTTTCGGTGCAGGTGTGATTAAGCCCGATTCTTAATCGCTTTTCTAATGAAAATTAAAACAGTTCTTTTTTTCCACGGGGCATTAAAACTGCATCGTTTGGTTTTAGGATTTTTCTGTCACAATTAATACTGGACAGTGAAATATGGAGAGACTATTATGCAGTGGACAGATTACTGTATTTAGCACTATAGGTAATGATTATGTCACAATTTTATTAGAATTATGGAATGATTGATTTAAGTGAAATATTTATGTTAGGATTAAATATTTATTAAGAAAAAGTTATATAGGGTGTCCCATAATTTATCCGTCAGAGAGCAACTGGTGATAGTAGAGATCAAAATAAGGGGATTTAGTCAATAAATGTGTTGGCGAATGTTAGCCATTAAAAAGATACAGTATGTTGAAAATCAAACTAAATTTTCGAAAAAATTAAGATAATTTAAAAACGATTGAAAATATCAGATTCAAAATCGGAGTGGTTGGGTTTTCAAAGCCGAATCGAATTTGATACTAGCTTGAACTTAGTTCCTAGAGGGCGCTTTGTGAGGAATTAACTCGCTCATATTTTTTAACCCTATAAAGTTGTAAATTACAATAGTCGGGCTGCAGTTAGAAGGTATGAAGAGCTTTACCCAACCAGAATCATCCCAGATCGACAAATTTTTCAAAGGATTTTCAATCAGTTAGGCGAAACAGGTTCGTTTTATTACAACAATCCTGGTGGACGACCGAAATTTATAACAGTACAACAAGAAGAGGACATTTTGGCTAGTATTGCGGAAAATCCTGAACTAAGCACTAGGCGTTTGGAGGCATCTACATTAGCAATTCTACCGTTTCAAGAGTTTTCCATAAAGAAAAATTGTTTCCCTACCATTTTTCGCCTATTCAAAATTTATTGGTACAAGATTTACCGGTTAGATCAGAATTTTGTCAAAATCTACTACATAAAAAAAACGAAGACCACGTGTTCCTGAAAAATATATTGATTACTAACCAGGCAACTTTTACGAATTTTGAATTAACATTTGGTGCGGCATTATCGACAATTTTTTAATCGGCCCATTTGAGTTTTTGCAAAGGCTGAATGGAGATCTATATGTGCAGTTTTTACAAAATTATTTATTAGACCTTTTGGAGGGTGTACCTCTAAACTTAAGACATGTGGTTCATGCACGATGGGGCGCAACAACATTTTACTGTTGCAGTGCGAAATAATTTGAATCAACGTTTTCCACATCGATGGATTGGGCGCGGTGGATAGTTTCCTTGGACATTAATCCTCAGACATTAATCCGTTAGACTTTTATCTGTGGGGTCATATGAAGTCTTTAGTTTACCATGATGAAATCAATACACGTTTCGTCTGGTTTTGGCAACTAATAATAGATCACATCATTCTGATCCCACCAAACACAGAGCATTGTCCTCCGTTCATAGCGATTTGGCCCTACAGTCGATGTCAATGGTTCGCCTGGAGTTACCCATGGTCTTTTACGCTTAGTATTGTCAAAATATATCCACTTTTCATCGCCAGTTCAATTCGATTCAGAAATGATTTTCTTTTATACCTGTCGAGCAGCACTTCATAAGCGATTTGTTGGTTTTTCTTCTGTCTTTCATTCAGTTCATATGAAACCCATTTTCCCATTTTCTGGATCTTTCCCATGGCTTTGAAACATACAGGGACGGCTTCTCGTGTCACATTTAATTGATCCGTGAGTTATTACGTTTGAGCGTCATCCTCATCCAACAATGTTTGCAATTCGCTGTCTACAAACTTTTTCGGCGGTTTTCTACGTTCTTCGTTTCTCACGTTAAAATCGCCACTTTTGAACTTTTTAAACCACTCAAAGCACTGTGATTTACCAAGAGCATGTTCACCGTAAGCTTCAACAAGGTAACAGAAAAACAACAAACAACAAATGGTAACAGAAAATCAATGCAGTTCGGAAATTGTAGTTTGTTAGAAGAAATGGCGCCAATGACGCGGTTTGACGGTAAGTACATTGATAGCTAGGACCATGTGTGGGCAAATTCCGGTTTCATATTTACAGACCTGGTATATACGTCTTTTAAATTTATATGATAGTTGTATTGAATGATAGATTGCTGATTATTAAGGAAAATACGGTGACTAAAAGCAGCATTTGAATTCACTACACAAAAAACTCATGAATATAATTATTAACTCGATAATGAATTATAAATATCCTAATAGTTTTTAGAATTTTGTTAACGTAGAGGTTTGTTAAACAATATTTTTTAGGGTGACTGCGCAGATCCCAGAATTAATAAAAAATCGGAAAAAAGAAACCTATTACTAAAAAAATCATTAGCATAAAACAAAAAGTAGCGGTATTAAACTGGATCTTTGTAGAGTAAGAAAGGTAAGAAGATCAGTATCGTCAAAATGTACCGAAATGAAACACATTGTGAAAGGATAGACGATAAATCAAATATACGAGAGTAACTCGGAACCTCGTAGGATGAGAGATAGATGGACATGTTTTAGATAGTTTTTATGGTTCATGGAGAAATTCACTCCTTGAAGCCTTCAACTATTCAATTTCAAATAGCTTCGTTCATTAGTTTCGTTTTGATCAATGCGAGTTTTCGATAAGATAGAAGTATACAAAAAGCGACTGGATAACTCATTCACTGCATAGCTCTGCTTTGTCACCTAATGTTTTCGTCGAAGTTTACTTTATTTTCTTTAAATTTTCTTTTTTGTGGCCTTTTTTGAATACATTTAATATTAATAAAAAACTAATATAAATTTAATCTTCGAAGTAATCTCGCTAACGTTCTAGACACTTTTGTCACCTTCTAGGCAACTGTCGAATCTCAGATCGAAAAATTCTAGGTGGTTTGGGTATGATTAAGGCATTGAAGCCTTTTTTGACTTCTTTCTTTGACTTGCTGTTGATAACGGTTAGCAATGACCGTTTGACTATATTGCAGCACTGCTCGTGCACACCTCATAATGCCGTAGAATACTAAAGCTGAAGTAAATATAATCTAATATTATATAATCTGGTAGTAAAATACTCAACCTGCACATACGATATTATCTAGTTTTTATTGCATTAAAAAACAAGGAGATAAAAAAGGGGAAAAACCAATGAGATATAAAAGATGCGATTGATATTTTTCCCGGAAATTATTACATGCCGTGTGGCGCGTCAGCGTCGTCTGACTTTTTAGCTCGATGGACGAGGTCGAATGGGGAAATTGAATTTAGTTTCCATAAAGGGATTCCCCGCCGCCACTCCTTTGTGATTCCCGATTTTAAATTTTCTCCAACTTTTCCGTCTGGACCTGAATTTTTAATGTCGCACCTTGCCGCCAGCCGATGTACGTTCTATTTGTATTAGTGGAAATTCCTTTTTTATTAAATAACTCCACTATAAAAATTAAAAAGAATATTAGTTGAAAAACTTTGAATTTTCCAACTGTGACAGAATTATGTTTTCTGTTGTTACTGTATATAAATTAAATTAATAAGATGGTTTAAAGATAAATAAACAAGAAGAAAATTATAAAGAATAACTCCATAACAATACACTTTCGCACAGGAATAATATATTTAATCTAATTTTAGCCCAACAAATAGTAATCTTTAAAATTGACTATTTTCATTTCCCCAAAAATTGCCACGAAATGGACTCGTTACAAGAACAGTTCCGAGAGTGAAGCCTCCGTGACCACAATACCGAATGAAGTGAAAAAAGAACAGCTTAAAAAGTCTATTGATATACTCGTTACTTGTTTTCAATGAGCAGTGTTGTTACAGATAGTTTACTTCTAATAAATAAAAATATTTACAAAACTATTTCTTGAATTTTGTGGTCCTTAAAGATTCAGTTTCTCTTTAGATAGTTGACGTAGAAATGAAAACTGACATCTTTTAGCTTAGATATTAACAAATATGTTTAATGAGCTTTTTAGAGATTCTATTAAAAGTTAATTTGTAAAAAAGAGAATTTTTAAATAAGTTATAATTTTACTAGAGTTTTGAATTTTCTAAGCTCCATATATCTTTTTTTTTCTGTAAACATAATAGATATGCGTAATCTAATGTATTGCGTAAAATTTAAGAAATTAAGAATACCATTAAAATGACGATGGCGATGAAATGATTTGAAGATTTTAAAAATTTACAGCTCGTAGACCACTTCCAAACTTGAAATTTTCAATGCCGTTGCATGAAGTTTTTTCTCTAAAGATTTCAAGCGACTTCGAGTTGACAGATAAAAGTTCCAAAAATCAATTAGCTTTGCGAAGTCATGTATCTAAAGAATTGAGGCAATCAATGAACATTAGGGTAGACAGCAACAATATACCTAGACAAAAAATGTGAGCCATTGTTCAGCCTTCCACTAAAAAAAAAATTAGATCTGGGTAAGCTTTTAAAAATAAGCAAAAGTTCGTTAAAATAGTCATTCAGTTAAAAGCGTCCGGCCAAGCTGGATTTAAGTTTAAAACAAAAATGTATCTTTTCTCTAAAATACAAGGCCAGTAGAGAAGAATTGCTGCTCCTCGATTCAAGTCTATAAGTTATATAGAGCCTGAGATTTAATATACTGAAAATGACTAAAAAATCGACTTTTTTAAGTTTCAAAAAATTCCACAGCGCCCGGATTTGATCGTATCGAGCTCAAATTTTGACGATCACCTTCTTTTCTGACTTTCTTTCGGAGAAAAAATCGTTAGACAAATCGCTGACCCACGGTTTCGTCGAAAATATATATATATATATATATATATATATATATATATATATATATATACACATATATATTTATATATATATATATATATATATATATATATATATATATATATATATATATATATATACACACATATATATATATATATATATATATATATATATATATATATATATATATATATATATATATATATATATATATATATATATATTAAGGATGGATCGCGGCCGTATCTTGAAAACTATTTATCCCACAGCTTTGGGGAAAAAAATATTATACTAAAACTGACCGTGAGAAATTCACCAAAAATATTTTTAAGCTTCTAAAACGACCGCAAGAGGGCGTGACGAGCTAAACATTTTTAAAAATCATTTTTTTGTGTATTTTCAAGTGTTAACCGAGTAAGAAAAATTCTCAGTTATAATTAGCAAACTGTCTCCTACAACTTTGTTTTATGACATTTTGTCGTAATTTCGCGAATAAAGAAGTGGTGGGGAGTTTTACCTATTTAGATAAAAAGTCGTCTAATGTCCGTTTGCCTAAACCGATTTTCCTCAATTTGGATTCATTTAAAAGGCAATTGCTGGGGCAATCAGATAATCTGGGAGATAAATTATTTAGTTTATAAATGAAACCGCGAGGTGGCGTTACATTCAACAATAGCTTTTTTGAAGTTTTGTTCAGTTTTTTCAAATGGAATGGTACAGCTTTTATTACATGGTTAGAAAGGTAATTTAAAGAGGAATCATCCAGTGAAAACCCGAAATCGATATCTCTGACAAGAGATATTTCTATGTCAAGAGATATTTCGATTTTTCTGAAAAAATCAGTTAGTTTTAATTTTTACCGTAATATTAAGTTAAAAATTGGTCTTAATATGGTACAGCTTTTATTACATGGCTAGAAAGGTAATTTAAAGAGGAATCATCCAGTGAAATCGATATCTCTGACATGTCAAGAGATATTTCGATTTTTCGTAAAGTGTGAAGGAAGGCAAACATTAGGTTAATATTTTTTTAACTTAATGCAGGTAGTAGTGAAATAATAACTGATTTTTTTCAGAAAAATCGAAATATCTCTTGACATGTCAGAGATATCGATTTCGGGTTTTCTCTGGATGATTCCTCTTTAAATTACCTTTCTAGGTTTTCAAGATACGGCCGCGATCCATCCTTAATGTGACACCTGGTATATATGTATATATATATATATATATATATATATATATATATATATATATATATATATATATATATATATATATATATATATATATATATATTACTCGCTGTTTCGCGACAGATTCTGTTATCTTAGAGTTTTTGTATCGGGCAAATACTACATCCAACTTCATCGTGAAGCTCCACCATTAGGCCTGAAAGGCAGTATATGTTATTCCGCCGAAAAGCAAACAACATATTTTTTCATAACATTAAACATGTTGAATTTCATGCCAAAAAAGAGTATTTGCGGGGAATTTTTCTGTATTTTTATTTTTTGTTAAAGATGCAGCTGAAGCACATGCAATTCTTGTGGAGATTTACGGCGACAATGCTGTCAGAAATAACATGCAGAGATTGGTTTAGACGTTATAAAAATAATGATTTTGATATTGAGGATAAAGAACGCTCTGGTTTACCGAAAAGTTTGAAGACGAAGAATTGGAAGCATTACTTGCTACAACTTACTTGCATACAAAAGCAAGGAAATTGTGTGGGGTACGAATTGAAGCCGAGAGACGTCGACGGCGTTTTTTCACGTGTGAACAGCTGCTTCAACAGCAAAAAAGGAATGATTTTTTGCATCGTATCGTGACTGGTGATGAAAAGTGGATACACTACGATAACCTGTGGGGTAAGGTCGGGAATATCTATGGTTCCAAACTTATGCTCTATATTTCGTTAGATCAGCTGGGTTAATGTATTATGATCTCCTCAAACTCAACGAAACCATCACGGGAGATCGCTATCGGCTACAGCTTATACTTTTTTGTGCTGAACATTGAAGGAAAAACGGCCGCAATACGAGAAATACGACAAAGTAATTTTGCAGCATGACAACTCTCGGCCCCATGTTGTAAAACCGGTCAAAACCTATTTGGAAACGCTCAAATGGGAAGTCTTACCCTACACGCTATATTCACCGGCCATTGCTCTTTCAGATTACCACTTGTTTTGATCGATGAACTCATGGCCTGGCTGAGTTGCACTTCCATTCTTATGAAGATGCCAAAAAAGAGGTCGATTCGTGGATAACCTCAAAAGATGAGCCGGTTTTTCGACATGGTATTCGTATGCCGCCAGAAAGATTGGAGAAAGTAGTGGCTAGCGATGAACAATACTTTCAATGACATGTTCTTTACTATTTCTTTTAAATAAAGCTCCTTCCGTTCCTTTTATATATTTTTTAGTGCGTTCGAACTTTAAATTCAAATTAGACGACAAGCTAATTAGATGCATTGAAACTATTTTATTTATGTGAAATAACATTCAATGGATTAATGTTTGAAAACAATTTTGGACAAATGTCATAACCCCAAAGAAAATAATTTAAAGACGTTAAATCACATAATCTTGGTGGAAAATTAGCAGATCCGTTTCTCGAAATAATTTTCTCATCGAATTGTTCCCTCAATAAATCGATTGTTGCGTTGGCTCTATGATATGTGGAGCCGTTTTTATATATATATATATATATATATATATATATATATATATATATATATATATATATATATATATATATATATATATATATATATATATATCCCTATATCGATCCCCATTAACGAATTGATAAACATGGATCTTTATTGACACTGCCAGCAACAGCGGTGATATTTTCTTCCAAACGCCCAGTTTTTTGTCTTGTTTTTGTTTTAATATCGAGTAGTGTAAAATGTGTTCGTAATTTGTCGATAATTCGGTCAATACATCTCTCGGTTGGGCTATTATGTGCACCATAAAAGACTCTATAAGTTTGTCGCACAGAACACTTATTTTGTTAAGAAATTTCGACAATTTCCAAGCATTTCCGTGATGTTAAACATCCTATGATGATTTGCAAGACACTTTATATGCCATGATGATTGCCATGATGATATTTGCCATGATGACTTGACAGCGACCCATATCGTAAGTTTGAACATTAAAAACATCACCATAGAAGATTATCTGGCTTAATATAAACGTTTTGGCACTAGATTGCAAACACATTTGTACTAAATGTTCTTTCATTCCACAAGTGGCATCGATTTCTAAAAATACTACTTTACAATGTACACAAGAGAATAAAAAAATGGGACAATATGAAAAAAATATAATATATTATTGGATTATTTTTGTAATTGCGCCATTCTAAATAAATTCAAAATTTTAGCTTTGCAAGAAACCAGATTGACAGATGATAACACCTTGGAATTCGGCAACTACAGACTTTTTAAAAGTAAAACGGACAAAAAAATACTCAAAAATACACCACATCTCGGTGTTGCTTTCGCTGTCTCAAGAAACATCCTTGGTTCTATAACAAATGTCCAAAACTGTCTATAACAAAAATGTCTATAACAAAAATAACAAATGTAAATAATCGACTTATGACACTATCCCTTAAGTGTGCTAACAAAAACTATACATTAATCAATGCACACCCCCCAGTTAACGAAGAAAATAAATCTAATCCTGAAAAAGTAAATAAGTCCTGGGAAATTCTAGAAAAGACTATCTCTAAAATTCCCTCTAACCATGTAAAAATCCTATTGGGTGATTTCAACGCCCAGCTAGGGAAAGAAAAAAGTACAGGAAAATAGTCGGCAGTTTTCCCGCTCATAAATGGACTAACCATAATGGTAGAAGATTGGTTGAACTATGTTCGCAGTTTAATCTAAAAATAATGTCAACCCATTTTAAGAAGAAAATATCAAAACAAAAAACCTGGAGGTGCCCAAACACGTACATGGGTGAATTTCAAATTGACCATGTTGCCATTTTGTACCCCAATTATAAAGAAATTTTGAATGTTCAAGTCAGGAAAGGAGCAAATATAGACACGGATCACTACTTGACTAGAATCAAACTTAGCTTAAAACCTCGAAAACTTATTCAAAAGTGGCTGCTAATACCAAAGTTTGACCCAACGAAAATAAAACCAGCCCTAACAGAAGAACTTGATAAACAACCAGCACAGAACTGGCAAGAATTGAAACAAAAAAATATTAAAACAGCCTTAAAGTTGGTCCCTTTACAAAAACGTAGAAAACATCCGTGGTGGGATGAAGTTTGCGAGCAAGCAGTATTAAGCCGAAGTGAAGCATTCAAAGATTGGAACAGTCAAAAAACAGCAATAAACTATAACATATTTTTGGAAGTAAGAAAAGAAACATCGAAGCTAATTAGACAAACTAAAAGAAAATATGAAAACAATCAACTTAATGAAATAGAAAAAGATTTCCAAAAACATAACATTCGAAACTTTTACAAAACATTTAAAACTAAAGTAACAGGCTATCAACCGCAAAGTATTTGCTTCCAAAAGGAAAACGGACAATTGGCTCTAAATAACCAAGATAATTGCAAAGAACTTGCGAAATATTTTGAACAAATACTAAACTGTCCTGAGCCCTTAAACAAATTAGCAACACTAAAGCCTAAACAAACAAACCCAGATTCATTACCACCGAATGAAGATGAAATAATTAGGCAAATCAAGCGACTTAAAAATAACAAAGCTTCTGGTGAAGATGGAATCACTGCGGAACTTTTGAAATCCGCTGGTCCAGGTACAATCAGGGAAATAACCAAAATTCTACAAGAAGTTTGGCGAACCGAACGGATTCCGGAAGATTGGAAAGATGCTCTAATTCATCCACTACATAAGAAAGGAGATAGAACGGATGTAAACAACTATAGAGGGATATCTCTTCTCCCAGTTTGTTACAAGATTCTATCTCAATGTCTACTAGACAGAGCACAGGAACAGTTAGAACCTAACATTGGTGAATATCAAGCAGGTTTCCGACCGGGCAGATCCTGCCCTGAACAGATCCTGAATCTGAAGTTGATTCTAAGACATCAAAAACTGTACAATAAAAATCTCGTCTGTACATTTGTGGATTTTAAAAAAGCATATGATTCTATTGACCGCGAATCTTTATTCCGAATCTTGAAAGAACAAGGACTAGATCTGAAAACGCTGGCAATTATTAAAGCAACGTTAACTAACACAAGGTCAAAAGTTAAATTCATGGGTGAGATCTCGGACCCCTTCGAAATTAAAACTGGAGTGAGACAAGGGGATGGACTCTCGCCACTTTTATTTAACTGTGTTCTAGAAAAAGTAATACAGGAGTGGCGTGAAAAAAAGTCGGCCCTGAATATTGACCAGCCCATTAAACTGGGGAGAACCAACATTAAAAATGATTGTCTGGCATTTGCTGATGATCTAGCAATTTTAGCTCAAGATGTATTAACGGCACAGAAACAGATTGAAATCCTAAAAGAAACAGCAGAAAATGTAGGACTCCAAATTTCCTTTGAAAAGACACAATACATGACCTGCAACAGACTAAGAACGCCATTTCTAAAAACAAAATATGGTAACATCAGACGAGTCTCTCAATTCAAATATTTGGGTGAAATAATCATGGAAAATGGGTTGGAAAAAGCGGCCAATAAGGGTAGATCTCAAAAAATGGAAACGGCATTGAGACTTACACAAAACATTTACAACAAAAAATGCCTATCTAAAAACACAAAACTGAGACATTACAACACAATTATTAAGCCAGAATGTCTATATGCTGCGGAAACGCTCATTTTGAATAGAAAGAGGGACATCGAGGACATTGAAAAGAAGGAAAGAAAAATCATAAGAAAAATCCTAGGGCCCAAACAAATAAATAGCACAACATACCGACTTCGAGAAAACCAAGAAATCAAACAATACACAGATATACATAGCGATATGAGAAAAAGAAGACTTAAGTTTTACGGACACATAAAACTGATGAATCCGAGTAGGTTAACTAGACAAATAGTCGAATTTTATGAAAATAGGAGTAAAGCTAAAGTAGAAATAATTAAATGGATTTCTGCAATTAAAGAGGACCTAAGATCAGCAAATATTACACAAAGTGAAATTCAGGATAGAGGCTGTTTCAGACACAAGGTTAACGTTTGGAAGGTTGGCCAGAGAGAAAAATGTAGGACAACTGGAACAACTTGGTGTGACGAAAGGAAACAAGCTCACAGCGAACGAATGAAATCAGTATGGACACAAAGGAAGGCTAACAACAACAAACGCCTCTAATTGTACTTCGCGTGGTCCACCAGGGCCCATACGTGAATAATAATATTATTGGATTATTTTTGTAATTGCGCCATTCTAGGCGACACATCCTGCGGTGAGCTGTAAGAGGAAGAACTTAATAATGACGATAAGTACGCACCCCCATCATAAGCAAATTTCGCTTAACAGTGACCATATCACAATAGTGACCATATATTTTCAAATCAATTTCATACAAGAGGTAGTTTAAGATGGTGTTCGTTACGTCTATAACAGCCAGAAATTCGTATTTGTACATAATTCTAATCTTCAAAACATATTATTCATGTCTTTAAAAGTGTAAGGCAAAATGTCCAATAGTCTCGTTTTTTCACGGTTTCGCATAATTGGCTGAAATGCCATGATGCACGAATTTTGTTAAGAGTTAATACTCTGGAGTAACTGGACCATAAAAATAGCTTAGCTTAGTAGCATTGGAAACATAACGCACAACATAATACAAACAAAATCTTTTAAATTGTATAATTTTAGTTTCGCCACATTTTTTGCAATGGTGTACACAAACACAAACGTAAAAATGGAAAGTGAATCAGTTTTTGTGTTAAAGAAATTTTAGTGAGTATATTTTTAGTTTGATTCAAATATGTATACTGAGTTTGCACTTTTTTGTCTCCCGGTATATATGATTACAATATTACAGCTTTACAACTATTTGGTAGTCCCAAATTAAAACTTCATCCTGGTTGGTCTAAAACCAAATAAACCATTTACTTTGGCACTACATGATGATGTTATATCATAACATTAGTAATATTAGAAGGGCTAATTTTGAGAACACCTAGAAATATTAATCATTCAATTTCAATTTGGTTTTATTGTTGTCATTTTGAAAAAGATAACAAACTCATGAAAAACCAATATTGCAAGTATTCATGGGACTGTTATAAATTTATTTACCAAAGGAGAAAACTTGTTTTTCGTATACAAGATAATTTAATAATTTGTTCTTTAATTTTTTTATTTATATTGGAATATAATTTTTTCAATTTTTTTTTAATTAATCTAACCAAATAGAAATTAATTAAACCTTGGTTTGTGGTTAATTTCGAGTATTTGGCAAAGTCTACCCATTGAAGGTAGACACACTGTCATCAAAAACCGTCCATAACAGTTCTAGAGCATGCCTGTAACATAATAAATTTAGAGGAATAATGTATGTAATGAATAATGATCAATGAGTAATGTACAAGCAATAGAGCGAAAACTCTAACTTTTACAAAAAAGACAATAATGAAATTACAGAGAATGCAGAGAAAGGTGGAGAGATTAACGTTAGATATAAGTCTGAGGGATACAGTTAGAAACAAAGAAATTTGTAGAAAAACAAGATTAGAAGCCAAAGAAGTTAGACAGAAATATAAAGGCAAAGTGGAGATGAGCAAGCCATCTTGCAAGATTGACTAATGGAAGTTTTTACAGAAAAAATACTAGAGAGGAGATCAAGAGCATAAAAGGGAAGCCGCTAAAGTCCCTTACAAGATGGATCGATTAAATCAAAATAATTTGTGTCAACTGCGCAGAATAGAAGCCAATGGAAATATCTAGGGAGGCTTATGCCCCAATAATGGGCAGTAGATAAGGCCTAAATGCTGTTGAATGACCCATGATCAGTCTAGAAACCTCTAAGAAGGTAACGTGCTTATTGGTAACGATCTGACTGAAAAGCCGTTAATTGCTATATGATATACTCTTAGCAACTGAGCTTTAGAGGTTTTCTCGGTATGACACTAACTACTAAAAATCAGTGTAAAGTGTAATAGTAGCCAAAAAGTAAGAGGTGAAATATTAGTTTGAAAAGAGATACAACGATAAGGAATTATATTAGACCATATTAAACATATCAGGTTGATTCAAAGTTTGTCCTGTTTTTGGCGCTAGATAACATCACACATGCAAAGTTTTGATGTTTGACAGAAGGAATTTCTGACAGAATGTTTGACATTAAAAATTACAGAAAATCAGGAGCATTTGGGACATATTATTCTTTTGTATTTCCAAAAAAACAGGAATGCTTTGTAGACTCGAAAAAAATATGTGCTGTGTACGGTGAGGAGAGCGTTGACTATTCCAACTGCGGTGAGTGGTTCGGAAAGTCTCGTGAAAACAATTTTAATCTTAACGTTCTGGACGATGAACCGAGGATGATGGAAAAAAATATTGACGCTAGTTGAAAGTGATCGGCGTAGAACAAAACAAGAGATCGGATACATTTTTGGAATTAACCAGTCACTAGCCTTAGGGAGATTACATTAACTTGCAGTGGTTAGCAAGGTGGTTGTATGGGTGTTGAATGAGTTAACGGAAAACCATTTCATAGACCAAATTTCTCTTTACAACAGTGTTTCTGTGATGAAAAAATGATTGTGTATAATAATGTTAAGGGTAAGAGACTATGGTGTAAGCGCGGGTATATTCAAACAGCGCAAAAGACAGTTTACACTCGAAAAAGGTTATGCTATGCATTTAGTGGGCTGGAAGAGAAACGTTTCTTATGAACTGTTAGTTCAAAATCAGATCATTACTGCGAAGAAATACTATTCACAACTAAATGAATTTAAGTGAGCAATCGACCAGAAGTAGCCTGAATTAGCCAACAGAAGTGCATTACGTTCTAATGTGACAATTCTAGATCACACGTGGCTTTGGCCACGCGATACAAACTTTCACAACTTCACTGGGGATGTTTTAGTCATCCACCGTACTTTCCCGACCTTGCGTCCATTTATTTATATTGCTTCCAAAAAGCTCAAATGGTAAAAAATGTAATTCTTTGCAAGACTTGAAACATCATCTGCATCAGATCTTTAACCAAAATCCATAGAACTCCTATGAACGCGCGATTATGCAGCTACCGGAGAGGTGAAGAGAGGTTATCGATCAGAAAGGCGCATACTACATTAATTAAATGTAATTTTTAGTAAATAATTCTCTTCTCAAAAAAGGGGATGAACTTTTGCATCAACCCAATACACAGCAGCAAGACAAACATGTGATAAGATTTAATATAAATACTTAGGAAGGGGGTATTCCAGATACTCAAGACTTGCAACTAAGCTATCAATGTAAAGTGACTGCGTAACACTATCAATTGATTCATTTTCTATTGATCACCAAGTTCTAGATTGATGATGCTGACGAAAGAGTTATTCTTGGCTATTTGATATACTGGAAAGACTTATTATCAAGTTTTTTTTTTGGAATGGCCTGAGTCAAAAATCATGCGTCAAGTCATTTTCTTAATAAAATATAAACAACATAGCTCTCATTTTGCTGCTCCCGCCGTTTTCCTATAGATGGCGTTAGCGGTAAGTAGCCGTCGAAATCAATACATCACAAACGGCATGCAATACCTTTGGGCATCATGTAAACATAATCCCATAGCACCAGTAGTACTCCTATAGCAGTCTATTTGTGTTTACATCATAAAGTTATTCGCGATTAAATATATCAGCTTGTGAGCCAAATTATCGCCATTTGCGGAAGAATCTTTAATATGAAAAAATCTGCTGAGGCTCACCGAATGCTCTCAGACACTTATGGTGAGGCCGCTATGAGGGAAAGAACGTGTAGTGAGTGGTTTTTCAACGCTTCAAGAGCGGCGATTTTCAAGTCGAAGACCGGCATAGCGGTGGAAGAGCGAACGTTTTGGTAGATGAAGAATTAGAGACATTGCTTAATGAAGACTCGTGTCAAAGTCAAGAAAAGTTGGAAAGATGATTGAGTGAGTCATAAGCAATTTCAAAACGCTTCAAAGACCTGGGAACGACCCGGAAGCAATACGAGTCGAAACCGAGAGATGTTGAACGCCGTTTGTTTGCTTGTGAAAGCAAACGGAAGGAATTTCTGCATCGCATTGTGACTGGGGATGAAAAATGGCTTTATTATGATAACCCCAAGCGTCGAAAATCATGGGCAGGTATATATAACACGCTTCCAAGCCGACGCCCAAACCGTATATCCACGGCTCCAAGGTCATGCTGTGTATTTGGTGGGACCAGCTCGGTGTAGTGTATTATGAGCTATTAAAACCATCTGAAAGATTCGAGCATTGAAAGACAAACGGCTGCAATACAGCGAAAGACACGATAAAGTGATTTTGTAGCATGACAATATTTGGCCCCATGTTGCGAAACTAGTCAAATCATACTTGGAAACATTGAAATGGGATGTCCTACACCATCCGCCGTATTCCCGAGACGTTGTTCCCTCTGACTCTCACCTGTTTCGATCGATGGCACATGACCTAGCTGATCAGCACTTCCGGTCTTATGAAGAAGTCTTATGAATTGGATCGATTCGTGGATTGCTTCAAAAGATGATCAATTTTTTTTAAAAGTGGGATTCAAATGTTGCCGGAAAGATGGAAGAAAGTAGTGGCCAACGATGGACAATACTTTGAATCATAAATGTATAACTAGTTTTTTAAAATAAAGCCTTGAATTTTAGAAAAAAAACGGAGGAACAAAGTTGTATACCTTTTATGCACACAATAAATTAACTATAGTATTCTCCCTTATTATTTTCGATGTTATATCGATCGAAATATAAAAAACACTACTAGTACAACTTTAGAGCACTTTACTACAAAAGTTATTGTTATATTTTCTATAGGAAAACATCACAGAGTTAGTAAACGAATTCTGCGGGACAATAATTAAAAAGTTGGCATAAAAAGAAGCGGCACTCGGGGCTGCTTAAAATGCATAACCAACTAATACATAAACATAACATAAAGATGGTTGTTGCAGATCTTCGGGCCATGGGTGGCTGCTGTGGGAATTTCTCAGTGTGAAATCGTTTTCATAGGGTAATACCAATCTTGTTGTTGCGCTACGTAAAATCGAAACTATGATCAAAGGATACATCAGGGATGATGGTCAATATTATGAAAGTTTTTTAAGATTAATTTTGTAATCAATAATTCTCAGCATCCATTTTATCATAACCCTTTTACATATATTGTAATTTAGTTTATGAAATTAACTAACACAAAGGTCCATCGACAAATTGCCGATATAATAAATATACATCTATGAGATTTTTTAATTAATTTAATAATTTAATAACCTTGGAATTCGATACATTTAAATCAATTATGTTGCAAATTTTTAATACCCTCAGTATAATGCAATTTGTTCAAATCATTATTTGTTGGGTTTCATCAGGTTTAAGAAGAGAAAGTAATCGCTGGCAAATAACTCTGGCGGTATATGTGGAAGCACTTCGAAGCGTATCATTTCTTTTAAATCAAATGTGGAAGTTTAATCTGAAGAACTTTTGCTCCAGGAGTGAAGTGTAATGCCCTCCGGTGATAGTCTTGTTTTTTTTCAGGTAGTCTATGAGTACCACACCATGAGAATCTCAAAAAACGTTAGATGATAACTTTTCCTGCAGATAAAATCGTTTTCCATTTCTTTGGCGTACTGTCATCTTCTTCCATACACTATTTGAACAACTGTACGTACTGGTTTGACCAAAGCGAAACTCAGTAAACCACTTATGAATCACGATACTTTTCGTTGGTGTGCGCGATGTTTTTCATGTAAATCATTCATGTTAATCAGCATAAACATTCGTATTTTTTTCGATGATAACAAAAATATCGAACTTTTCTACCTTGGAAGACTATAAACACAAAACTAAATGTCATATTAGCTTGAAATTCACGGAGCGCTATTAGAAAAGAGGCTACTTTTCAATAATTGAGTCAGTACTTTAACAGATATTAGAAGTAAACGTGTTTTGAATTTGATTTATTATTTTAATATTTATAAATAATAATTAATTTATTACTAGCTATATCCGGCCATGCGTTGCTGTGGCTTAGTCTGGTTAAATAATTAAATTAAAATGAAAATAAATCGAAATCTATGAAAATTCAATTTAACAATGTAATCGGAAACATTGAAAATGCTAAGTGACAGTAGCTGTCAAGAAGCATGAGCAATGTTTAGTATTGCGCGTAATGCTGTTACGTTCAACAGATGGCGCTCCCATTGCACTATGTAAAAATTAGTAAAATAATTAGTATATCGTGTTGCTTTTACCTCCAACAGATAGCTAATTTTCAAAAAAGCATATGTTTTCCTGTCACAGGCGTGACATCTATATAACACATATATAAAAACACGCGCGTATTCAAATGCAACGTTGTGTCAAAATTTCAAAGCAATCGGTAGAGAACTTTCGGACATTTCAGATTTTAAACAAACGAACATTTTTATTTATATAGATTTTATTACTATTTATAATTCTATTTTAGTTTTTATTTATATAAAAAGATATATCAGTTCAGTCAGGAAATGCATACTGGTAAAATAAATATTTTATAAAGGTTGCTCCATCTCATACATCGGTAAAACATTGGGTTGCTGAATTAATATGTGGCCGTACAACTATTGAACAAGTATACAACTCGCACAAGCATAATACAAGCATCAAACAAGCAACAATTATATTCTGAAAGCTCTCTGGACAAGATGGATTAAATGATTCAAGAAAAAATGACCCGATTTGTACAAAAAAATATTTTTTTATCAGGACAATAGACCAACGTGTTTTAACGATGACCAAATTGAATTAATTAATGTACCAGTATTCACCAAAATTGATCAATTTACACTACCATTTATTTACAAACATTAAAAAACTCCATTATGAACAAAGAAGAGTATTTTGCAGACCGGAAGTATTTGCCAATAGTTTCTTTTTATATTTACATCAGTTTGAATAGTTTTTGTTTAGAATGGTATTGAATTTTTTATATTTTATAGAAACACTACTCTACTTACAAATCTATTAAACCATCATGCAAAATTGAATTTTTTAAAATATTTTGGTAAACACCAAAAGCATGTATGAAAAACCCTTCGAAGAAATAGCCGAGATTGCGGGTTGACAGGGAAGCAAAAGCTCTAATTGCAAAGTGGCAGATGGCGAAAACACTCGAGGAAAGGAGCAAAAAAATCCAGAGACCCTCTAATTAATTACGACAACATATACCGTTTTTAAAATCCAGGATGTCTCTTAATTTTTTTTACGGTGAGAGCTCTTAAACCGTCCTACCCCATCTCCCAGAGCTGTTAAGGAAAATACGCCGACCCCTCACTGGAAAAGCCGAGATCAAAAAGATGGCCTTAATATGTGAAAATTCGCATTTTCTGCACTTTGGAAATTACAGCTGGCGGCCAATATTCTAAAGGCGGCATCTACAGTGGTGGGACAATATAATATTGATAAAATGTTATTTGGTAATTTTATTAATAACGTATTCGATAGGATCCATTATACGTACTAAGTCATAAAATGAATCGAGTGAGATAAGTGTCCCGCTATTTTGTGATAGGTCAGGTTGGGATGTGGTGTAGTGCAGACGTGCAAATTTTATTATGCACAAGGTGTTTCACAAGAAAGTTTCTATTTCATTGGCTTACTGAGCAAACGCAACAACGGTGAGGGGCGCGGGGTGCATGTCAATCGATAGTCCCGCGTTTAGCAGACCGTGCGTTGTGTTTGCTAGAATTTTATAAAAACAATGATTTGAGGCTCATTTTCATCTCTCGCAGACAAGCACTATCTGCGGATTCCTAAATATAAAGTGTATCATTCAAAACACCCAGATGACAGAGTACATGGAGGAACTGCCATAACCATACGCGATACCATCAAACATTACTCAAGGGGATAAATTTATCAAGGACTACCTACACGCCAAAAATATAACTATTGAAGAAGCACATGACCCATTAACAATATCTGTCATTTACTATCCACCTGAGCACACTAACAAAAAGAACATTTCCAGAAATTCTTCAATAAAAATACAATTAATACCGGAGGATATTACAATGCTAAACACTCAACTCAAGACTCACAACCCCAAAAGGCAGAAAATTAGTCAAAGCAATGAAAGCAAACAACTTACAACAAATCTCGACAGACCAACCAACATAGTGGCCATCAGACAGAAATAAAATTCCTAATGCTATAGACTTTTGCGTTACGAAAGGCATAGATTCCAAAAAAAGTAATGTCGAGTCATGCTTTGACTTATCACCTGACCGCTCACCGGTGATAGTAACAATCTAATCAGAAATCTTAATTAAGGAAAGGCAACCTTCATTGCATAATAATAAGATTGATTGGTTACTATTCAGAGAAAAACTAGACAGACTGATTTCACTAAATCTACCCTTAAAAACAGATCTGAACGTAGAAACGGCAGTAATGACCTTGACAAAAAACATACAAGATGCAGCATTGTATGTAACTCCTGAGAGTGCTGTACACCTAAGAGGAAACGACGTGTCATTAACAATTAAGCAGAAAATAAGGGAAGACAGACAGATGCAAAAAAAAATGGGAAGAAAACAAAAGAAAGTTCAACAAAACAGCTATAGAACCTAATCCATGAAGAACAAAAGCAAATAATTCACTAATACCTAGAAACCCTAACTCCAACTACGGCCACGGATTATTCGCTTTAGAAAGTTACAAGGAAGCTCAAAAGGTTCCAATAAAATAACCCACCCATTAAAAATGATGACAATAATTGGGCCAGGAACGATTAAGAAAAAGCTGAAGTTTTCTCCAAACACCTGAAAAACGTGCTTAAGCACTTTTCTTCTGCAATATCGGTATATGAAGAAAACGAAATAACTGACTCTCTAAATGTCGCATTCCAAATGGATTTGCCTCATAACAAATTAATTTGGGGATGTGGCTGTTTAACTAAATTTCGTTTGAACAGAAGAAGTTTTCCCACAAAAGCACCGATGACGTTTTTGTTTTAATTAAATCCAGCTATTCACCTTGCAAATATAAATTAACTCTATTAAATACTTTAAACAGGTATCACTACCAATACATTCATGTAAGATAGTTGAACATAATGTTTACTACAGCGGTGTGAAGGTGTATAATAAGTTGCCTCAACAATTTAAGCATGTCCAGAGTGATAACGAATTTAAAAAATTAGTCCGCGAATTTCTTATAAGTCAAAGTTTTTATAGTTTAGAAGAATATATGTCGTATCAATAATTAGATTCATTACTTATTTATGTATACAATGTTTATTTGTGCATGATTATCATATCATGTATTGTTTCTGAGGTCGTGTCACTGAACATTCTATCAATTCTGTCAACCCGACTTAATCATGGATATTTTGTATTGTTGTGGGGATTGAATAAATACATTATTATATTATTAAATTATTAAATTATATACCTTATCAAGAATAAATTATTTATATGTAGGTTTAAAAGGTAAAATGTTAGGGTTAGAGGCGCATCAGCAACTAGGCTATTTAGCGACTGGACCTACAGCTTAACGTGGGTTCCGAACCACGGTTATTAGCTTCCGACAAACCCCGCCCAGCATTCCCCTCGGGTATATAAACCATTGGTTATGTGCCTACTCATAAGTCTATCAGGTAACCTACCAACTGGCGACTGACCAACGTAGAACACTTCTCAGAAGGCATCTGCATTACTAATACTACCATAAGAAGGCATCTGCATTACTAATACTACCATAAGAAGGCATCTGCATTAATAATACTAATGCATAATACTACCTTGCAAATAATAACAATTAACTGACGAACTGAACTAACATATATGAACTGAACTAACATATTACTGACCTTGCAAATAATAACAATGTCAAAAGAATATGTTAGAGTTGACACTGCCCAACCGTTGATCTAATGAGATTTCTGCTGTTCAGTTTGGTGTTTAAAAGTTGTGGAAGTCTCTTTTGGTATAGAGTGCGAAAGTCTTTTAATTGGTTATGATTTTGTATTTTTATGTTTTTTTGGGTATTGGAGTTTCTTGGGTAAACAAGTTGATGTTTTTGGGGTATTCCTAAATATTTGTAGGATTCTTCTGCTGTCAGTTGTTGTATGTTACGGAATGTTGAGTGTTGACTCTGAAGCATTCCCTTCTGTATAATAATGGTAGAACATCTGTCCAGTCCGAATGATATTCTGATATCCCTACTAAATGTTTCGACCGTTTTTATGAAGGAGTTTAATTTTTCTCTAGTTTCTCCATATAATTTAAGGTCATCCATATATAGTAGATGAGAGCTCTCTTGGATTCCTCAAGTTTATATCCAATATTGCTGTTGTTTAGTAGTACAGACAAATGGTTCAAGGCTAGACGGAACCAAATTGGAGAAAGGAAATATCATTGAAAAATTCCTTTCTCGATATTTGTAGTAGCAATGTATGGTTGATCGACAAAAAGATTCGGTTTCCACTTCCCCATCAGGAACTTTAAAGAATTATTATTATTATTATATCAATTTTCTTAATAGGTAGGTAAGCCACGACCGCCCCTTTGACGGTCTTAATGCCCCCCATTTGCCCTTGGACTGGCTACCGCCCCCATGGAAGGCTGTAGCGGTCACGGGGGGGGGGGGGTAATGGGGGGAAAAATGAACAGATATTATCTTACTACCATTATATCTTCGAAAATTTGCTGTTGGCTGTGATTTAAGGTCTGTAGGAGTCGGTCGTTTATATGTTTTTAAAAATACAGTTGGAAATGCAGCTACAGCGAAAGGATTTTACAATATATTTGAAAGGAAGCAAATGATATCATGTTAGTGATATTATCAAAACAAAAAAGAAAAATGCTAAAATTTAAATTTAAATAAATAAAACTAAGCAGCTTGTTGATAGACTCAATATTTAGGAACACACTTTATATATGGTTATGTTTCTCGAGGAAACCGGAAGCTAATGAATCTACACAATTAAATTTAATTAATTTCTCTCACCTGAACGGTTGGGCCATAACCGAAAAAGTAAAAAACCGCAGGATCATTTCCTACCGACCTCGAGTTCATCACGCACCCCACCGACACGGAATCTAATAAATTTCTTAACCCGGTCGCGGAAATCTGCGTGCTTAACCCCCTGCATCAACCCCTAAATATTTAATTAAGTTTCGCCCTTTAAGAAGTAGCACAAACACCTTACAAAAGACTTACTTTTAACTGTCTGTTATCATGAGGGTAAAGGGGGCTGACAAGAAGGAGAAAAAAGTGGTTGTGTGGGAAATTTACGATTGTCGTGAGATTTCCTAATAAAATATTTTTTATGGCATAAGTTACTTTTTGTAGTATGATGTTTTATATTAAAATGAATCCTTAAGTTATTAATATGTGGAGGGTATTCAATAGATATTCAAAAGATAATTGTGCATTAAAAATATTTACATATGCTTTGTTGTCTTTTTGTACTGTAGTCAAGTGTCGTAAATTCTGTTCTCATATTTGAAAAACAAAGGACTATTGATTTGTTCTGGCCATGAATCGCAATTTTTTGGTTTGAATGAATTTAATCTATTTTAATCTGTTCTAATTTAATGTGTTTTCTTATTTAGTACTTCTTTCCAGTTCCTGACATATCTTAAACCCTCCATTACATTGTCATGCCACCTCTTTCTCACTCTCCGTTTCCTTTTTCTACCGATGGGACCTCTCTATATGGCTAAATTTGGCCTCTCCTCTTTTCCAAACCGTTCGACATGTTCCAACAATTGTATTCTTTATTTCTTGATGGCAGTACTGATGTTGGATTCTTTATAAAGCTCTTCCACTTCTTTTTTGTTCCTCTTTTTAAACCCTCTTCCGTATGTTTTGCCCCTTTTCACTGTCTCTTAATTTCATTTCTTTAACACCCAGGTCTCACTGACCTATGGCTCTGCAGGTGTAATCACGGGCTTATACATTTTCACCTCAGTCTTCTTCGATACAAATTTTGATTTCACTAAGGTTCTGAAAGTCATATTTCCTTTTTTGCCCTTTTGATCTTCAATTATATTTCTTCTTTACTTGTTCATTTCTTGGCAATTCTTTCTTAATCTATGTTCATTTCTTGACATTACAGGTTAACAAATATAAATAGTTTTCTTTCTTGTGTTCCTTTTTTTTTAAGCAAGAAATACTTTTTTGCATCGAATCGTGACTGGATACGAAAAATGGATATATTTCGAGAACTCAAAACGCAGGAAATCATCGGTTGGCCAAGGACAACCATCAACATCAATCGCAAGACCGAATCGCTTTGGAAAGAAGACAACGCTGTGCATTTGGAGGGATTAGAAGGGTGTCGTGTACAGTGTTCTTTAGACACTGTAAGTTTCTAAAGGGGAAAAAGGTTCTTTTTCTAGTTGTAAACTCTAGGGAGTAGGCAGATTGAGACCTCGGAGTAAATTAACTAGATTCTCTAGAAAATGGCTTCAAATGGCTTCAAAGTGGAAGCGAAACGTCGAGATTTTACAAATCTAAAACACGATTCTACCCGAGAACCTAGTATATATATATATATATATATATATATATATATATATATATATATATATATATATATATATATATATATATATTTATATATTGTCGGAATTGATAAACAACATTTATAAATTATGTATATCCACAAACAACTTGATATTCAGAGAATAGAAACTTATAATGTGAATTTGCAATGAAGAACACTTTTTTAGAAAAAATCAATGTACAAAATTATAGATTATCGACATTTCAAGCATTGTAATATATGTTCTAAGGAAGCAACCTCCCCGAAGAAAAACACGTTCGACTGAGTTTGTCCCAGTAAGTTACGAAAACAATATCCAATTATTTAAGACTATACAAGAAACTTCACTTTAAAAGAGTGATTGAGACAGCAGTGAGTCACCATTTGCAAATATCTGTTCTACAAATAATATAATTTATTTAGTTTACTTGTTTATTTATTCTCATTCCAGATACAAACAGATCGAAACCCTAAATAATGTTAATATTTTAAAATATAATTATCCAAAATTTTAATAAACTCAAACAGATTTACCTCTAAACACCGAATCACTTTTTTTAAAGTTCTCAACGCACGTTTCGTTGACCATGTTAGCATTATCAGGAGATGATGAAGTCTCTATGAGTTTAGTGTTTCACACCGAAGGTTCCAATAGAACAATTGATCACTAATTTTAAAATATATTATATTTCGCTGTAAATAAAATTGGAGTATACGCAAATGAGAAGGAAATAGCGATTACTAGGGTTTTTGTTACGTAGTATATTTTATTGTTTAACCATTTTTTATTTTATAGATTTTAAAAGTGGTTTTTAATAAACTTTGTGAACAGAAACATTCAGGGCTACACGTGTATTAAATATCCTAATCAATATTTCAGGATAAAGCAAACAAATTTTTAGTAGCAGTTACAATTTAATATCTTCTAAAAGTAACTCTCGTCCCTCCCATATCACCGGTCTGTCAATTAGTTCGAAGTTTATCGAAAGGTCGATTAAAAATTGAGGCGCTTCCGCTTTTTTTTCCGACCTAATCTTCCCCTCAAAACTTTCCACTTATCCGGCCAATTAAATATGGAGAGTCGTGAAACGAGCACTAAAATTTTACAGCTCATATTTGATGCAACCGGAAACGAGGAAGACCATCCGAAAGTTTAAAAGCCCAATAACGAATCGAGCCAAAAATTCGAAAGCGGTACGTTTGTATAATACACAAACGATAGTGAGAAATTTTTACGTTTCTTATATTCTCTCGTTCTGAACCGACGAGAACTAATCAATAAAAATTTAAACAAACGAGATGGATGATAATATATGAATATATTTGATCAGGATGGATATGACAAGTCGTGGAACAGCGGATATTATATTCTCGCTACGTCAGATACAAGAAAAATGCAGAGAACAAAATGAAAGCCTTTGTGGATCTGTCAAAGACGTTTGACTCCCTTGACAGAAACATAATGTGAAAGCTCTTGGACATCATAGGATGTGCCCTCACGTTGGTGAACATGATAAAAACTTCTGAACAATGGCATGAATGAAAATGTTCTGACACACATGGAGGAAACTGGAACTTTTGAGATTAAGACTGGTATTAAGCAAGGCTGCGTGATCGCTCCGGCGCTTTTTTTTTGTTTGTTGCCGCTGTCCATGCCGATGTTTGTGCGCTGGTAACGCATAGTGCATTCGGACTTAAAATGAATGAAGAAAAAACGAAAATACCACAACAAATGGCTCCATAGAGAGATGGTTGATGTGAATCAGCCACTAGAAGATGTAACATTCTTCCCGTATTTGGGAAGTCAAATTTTCTGCTCTGCCGACCTGCAAGGAAAGGTTATATATAGAATAAAGTGTACTCGTGCTGATTTCGGACGTCTAATAAGAAGAGTGTTCAGTAACCAAGACTTAAAGAAATACACTATAATCAGTGTTTATAATGCTATAATAATTCCCACATTTCTATATGGAGCTGGATTGTGGGTCCTGTATCGGAAGCAAATAAAACAATTCGAGAGATTTTATCAAGGCTGTCTCCGGAAAATCTTGAGAATAAAATGGCAAGATTTTTGGACTAATATGAAGGTACTTGAACGAGGCAGCAGTTTAGCCATAGAAACCCAGATCATTAAAACTCAGCTGAGAATCTTAGGTCATTGCCAGATGATGAGGTAAAACTGACTAAATGCCCAGCAAGCGGAAGAACATTTAGATCCAAGCTGGGTTATCTGAGCCACTATAAAACCCATAATTCTTCAACAATGGGTTAACCAAAACTAATAACCATGGCTGAGATCATACTCGTATCGGGTTGAAAGTCATTATTTCATATTTGGTCAAAAAGTTCGTTCGGTTTTTTCGAGCGTATAATTCTTGGAGTGTGAATGCACTCTCGCTTAGGGGGTTGAATTAAATAAGATTATTTCTTGATAATGACAACCAGTATTATGAGGAAGAGGAAAAAGACAACCAGAAAAAGGAAATGACAATCCCAGAGATCAAAGAGCGTATTAAAGACCAGAAAGTTGCGAAATTACAGCTACTACCTAAGAATATAAAATATGGAAAAAATTTAGTTCTAGAGGAAGTGATAAAATTAATACAAGCAGCACAGATTATATATAATAAGTCAACAGCTTGGAAAAATGCAAGTATGAAGCGTGTAAACAGATAGGTGTGTTTGGTCTGCCAACACTGCTGACTTTCCTTTGGAAGGGAGGCAGGCCAATATCTGATACGTCCCTCGAGTCACTTAGTGGTTGGTAGCATTGTTTTCCACTAACAGGATTTTTCTAGTGCGTTGTTAAAAGTGATTTGGTTAGTTCAGGGGCGGAGATTTTCAGCTATGAGTGGCCAGCATCGCGTTGGCCGTCTTTCAAGTACTCATGTCTAGGAAATATAGACCATAATAGCCAAAAATCTACGCACCACGGTCCGTGAGATAGTAGATAATCGTTTTTGATTATCTGAGAAAACATGGTTACGTCTGCCGACATGATGTAGGGATTCTTAGCTGAATTAGCGAAACCAAACTGAAATAGCCAAATCTATTAAACCGAATCTCTTCGTGCAATATTTTGCTGAAAAAAACAATTCTGACGCTTCATTTCTGAAGCAGATGGTAACTAGTGATGAAAAGTGCATTATGTACAACAACATGCTACGAAAAAATCATGGGGGTTACCAGGGTCAGCAGTTTTAGGTAGGAGGTAAGATGACCTTTATCCGTACAAAATTATGCTTTCCATTTGGTGGAATTGGAAGGAACCCAAACACTTTGAGCTATTTCCATGTAACGAAACCATCAACGCTAACATCTACTGTTCACAATTAGATCGACTGAAGGTAGCAATTGATGAAAACTAGCCAGAATTACCAAACAGGAAAGGCGTTATTAGACAATGCACGACCACACGTGTCAATCAGGATCTGACAAAATGTGTTGAGCTTCAATTGGGATGTATTGCCACATCCACCTAACTTATCGAACCTCGCACCCTCGGACTACAATAT
This sequence comes from Cosmopolites sordidus, assembly GCA_031761425.1. Lineage (NCBI taxonomy): Eukaryota > Metazoa > Arthropoda > Insecta > Coleoptera > Curculionidae > Cosmopolites > Cosmopolites sordidus. The sequence goes on along the minus strand of JARFXV010000753.1, from coordinate 77,202 downwards.
ATTCTGTTCCTTCTAAATTTTTTTAAATGAGAACTCTTTTAAAACGGAAGAAAACGTAAAAAACAACCTGTTGGCTTTTTTAGGCAATAAAGATGGTGATTTTTGGCAAAAAAACATGAACCTACCACTAGGTTGGTAAACAGTTGTAAATACAGGGTGGTCCAAAGAGATGTTAATATTTGGTTGCGCTATAGAAAATTTGGTATGAGGGGTAGAAAGGTGGGGTCGGTCTTAAACGATAGTTCGGCTCAAGGAAATTTAGTCACCATGCAGCGCTACACGGAAAAGAAGCGCTCGTTTTGTGTGCGCGAGTTTTACCGCAACAACAATACCGCCATTTAATAATAGGAATAATTTGAAAGGACTAGCAGAACAACTAGTAACGGCAACACAAATGATTGAATTTAATAAATAGAATTATATTACAAAAGCGTAAAATTTTATAATAAATTCATAGTTGTCAAATTTCCTTGTCAGTTAGTTATATATTTATATTTTTCGATTTTTCATTCGCTCTTTCTCCTTTATTATTATTATTATTAATTAGGTGAAAGTTTGATAGACCGTTTTACATTTTACTTAAAATGTATGTCAAATTAAAGCAGATCGATTACTAATTTATCGTATCGATATACCGAATTTGCCCACATTATGTTAATAAGTACGATAGTTCATTGACATTTCCTGATGGATAGGACGGGTAACAAAGTGGCGGGATAACGTTACACAAGAAACGCGATAACATGTAAAGACCGAGTATGGAATATATGGAACATTATACAGGTAGTGCTGGTTAAACATAAACTGTTTTGCGGTTTTTATTATTATCAATTGTGTTATACGTAAATGAGTAAATCCAACAAAAGTAAATTATTCTCAGTTTGATTTAAATAAGTATACTGGGCATCGCACTTTTTTATTCTTCAGTATATTTCGATAATTTTCAGCGGAAAATTTCAGTGGTCTTAATTAGTCATCTATATCGATCAATTTTTCTATTGGAACCTTCGGTGTGAAACACTAAACTCGAAGATATTTACTTAATGAAGCGTGTAAAAATAATGAATTGTGAAGTTAAAAAAGCGTTATATTAATAATTGAAAAAGTTGGCTGAACGAAACAGGTCTTTTATCCCGGTTCATGGTTTTCTTACATTTTGCTATTTGACTGCTTTCATATGGATCCAAAGCTGTATTATTATTTGTAATTTTAACAAGTCTTAAATTATTAATATCTATATTGTGACAATTTATTTTATGGTCATATTCGAGTGCATTTGATTGGGTAACACAGGATTTCTCATTTCTACCATATGTAACGTGGGCATTATGTTCTTTATATCTGGTTAATATTGATCTATTTGTCTACTCAAGACACTCCAGGTAGTTTACTTTTAGAATTAGATTGAATCATCTTCTGATAATGCTAATATGGTTAGCGAACCACGCACCGAGAAGTTAAATGAAGTGATTTGGTGTTTAGTGGTAAATCTCTTTGAATCTAGATCGATGTTAAAGAGGAATTGTCGATATCTATAAACACTTACTTGAATTAATAACGAGTTTATTAAACAAGTTATAAAAAGTCAATCAAACGAAACGAAATCAATGAAAAGTAATTCTTCCACGTAACAATGCCCGACACAATGCAAGCTATGTAAAAGTACTATTATCCAGACTTGGTACCATACGATTATTAATTTCTCTAATCAATTGTAATCGCCCAATATTTTTTGACTAAGAAGCAATTTGAAAATCGATCTATGAATACGATACACAAAAATACTGAATGATTCATGTATTGTTCCTAACATAACAGCAATTTACAGACAAATAAAAAAATTATCATTCAGTTTTAATACTGAATACAAAATTTCAATAATCAGTTTTGTTTGCATTTATATAAAAATTTCTAAAGGGTCCACACAAATAAAAATTTACGTTATGTGGGCTGTAAGCGTGTTGTATATGGTGTTCGTGGCAATGTAATCGCTTTGATATAGGAGGTAACCCACAAATATTTTCGCCGCACTCCACGCACACCAACCATTTGTTGGAATCTGTTGGCAGCGTCGGAAATAGCGAAGCACAAGGTTTGTAAGTGGACGCGTGGCTGAAGTGAAATTAACATGTTTATTTTCAAAAAGAAACCTACGTGACCTGGCTATATTGAAATTTATTATTTAGTAATATTTATTGAGTAACTGATTATAGTCGAAGCATATCCCACCATATTATTATGTTGTAGAAGTGTGCTACATTCATAATTATGAACAATTTAATCAAGAAAAAGAAAATAATAGCAAGAAAAAGCGTTATTACAAACATCCCACTGCATACACAGATGGAGCGGTGTGTACAGCACGCACAACACAAATATTTATTGAGAGTGTGTAGTAATTTTTCATGTAATAAATATTTTAGTAGTAGTAGTGTGTAGTAGTGGTAGGGAGTAGTAAATATTTTCACCGCACAATAAATTCAACATACAAGCAAATTTTTATTGGTGTGGACCCAGTTTAATTTTGAAATGGAAGGATGTCAAAGATTCTTAAAAAAATGCTTTTTTAGGCGATTTTGATTATTCATATTTAGGAATTGTAAATTTGAGATAAATCCTGTAAATTTGCAGCAAGTGTGGAAGCATAGAAATAAGGAGTGCTAAAAGAAAATGTTGATTGAAAGAGTATAGCAAAATTATTGGTAGAAACAGAAGACAGATAGCTTTCACAGTAGTTAGTAATGAAGAAAATATTAACCGTTAATTGTAATGGCATCACCAAATGTGCTGAAAATTAACACAGATCCGCAAAACCTTTTGACATATTAATGATGGTGGACAAAATATAGATCCATGACTTCGATTTAGAATTGAAAATATTAAGCAAGGAATGACAGTGTAAAGGTTTACTGCCTTGAAAAAACTGGTCATTTTTTCCGCGAGTAATATCATGGTGATAATTTTTTCCGAATTTGTTGGTATTACATTACAAGCCAATATTATGCAGATCTCCCATCAAAAGTTTGTAAAAAAATAGGAAAAATTGACTCAAGACCTTTTATTTTACTAAGATACCGTTCCAGCTCACAATAATTAGTTTCCATGGTTTTAAACAGCATCATTATTTTCCAAATCTAACTCTCACTCATTATTTGTACTTCTTAAGGCAAAGAAACATTTGAGAAATAATCGCTGGTTTGAATGACTGGCTGGCAGGACAAGTGAATGATTATACGATATACTAAATTTATTAACCTTTTAGGAAATACAGACTTTTCCAATAAAAATGTTAGGCCATTGAATCGTAATAGCAGCAACACTGTGTGAATTGTAAAGGTCACTCACATATAGCTGTAGTCAGTAAATTGTTTCAATTTACCATGGAAAGATAGACCATTCAACAGTACGTAGAAATGTGGAAGGTGAGTCCCCCGGTAAAAAAATAGTCTTTTCTGACGAAGCGCACTTCTGGAGTTACCTCTTCATCCTCATAAGTGTCATTTTTGGACTGAAGGAGTAATAGGACCTTATTCTCTTGAAAACGATGATGCAAATCGTGTTACTGTTAATGGTGAATGCTACTAGAATATGCTAACAATGTATGACTTGTCATATGTTATTAAACCATCGATTTATTGGAAGAAACATTTCCGGGGTGCATTATTTCGCGAAACAGTAATCTCAACTAGCCACCAAGATTATGTAACCTCACGCCACTGGATTATTTTTGTGGGGTTATATTAAATCACTGTTTTATAGCAATAAACCCCGAACAATTTTTGACTTTAAACGAAACATTCAGGCCACCATTGAAAAATATACCACGCGATATGTGTAAAAGAGTAATCGAAAATTGGGTCTCCAGAATGCATTCCACCCACGAAGCAGAGGGGGACATTTGAACCATATTATTTTCAAAACATAATGCCATTATTCTTTCTCAGGAATAAAATGCCCTTCAATAATAAAAATTACCGGATTATCACTGTTAGTAAACATTGTGCATAATTTTAAAATTCTGACACTTTTATTGGACAAACCTTTATGTATTAAATATATCTCTATCCTCGTATTTCTGAGACATGGTTAGGATTAAGAAAGTTAAGCATCTAAAAACAGCAAAAAACTACATTTTCTAACTCTATATATATTCCCCCACTTTCATAGAGTCCCTAAACACGGAAAAACAGTAGGGGGAAGGGAGAAAGACTGGAAACATCTCATCCAGTTGGTATTCCCAACGTGGCCGTTACGCACTAGCGACAGCCTTAAATATTAAGAAGTTTTTTGGTGGTGGGGAAGTGCACGGTAGGAGGAGAAAGGGGAGGTAGCGAATACGCCGTCATAAAAAAATTTACTTTAAAAGTTAGAAAAGTTTTTCCCTTTTTTTTGTTAGGAAAAGGCCCATAGGAGACATTTTTTCAATGATGTACTAACAGAATGTTTACTGCCCAGTGCGCCAATTTTTTTCCTTAAATATCAAGGGTTGTTAAATTTATTGCTCTGGGATACCTGAGATAACGACTAGTTTATGAATTATTAAAGTTTTTTTGGTTTTAAAATATAATAAGTACTGAAAGTATATAATTTTTTGAGTGTAACTTAAAGGCTAATGGAGTGAAGGAGAAGTACATTGTTTAAATATTAAATTTACTTTAATGCAAACTAAATCAGTAATGAATGCAAATTCATCATAAAGAACGATTTTAATAAATTATTTCTTGTATTACTAAAATTGGGAATATCATAATTCAGGAGTCAGCAACATTAACATAATTCGATCATAACTGTCATTGTTTTAAACTGTTTTTACTATAATGGTATTTAAAATATATTTTTAATCAAAGCTCAAATTTATGATTCAATCAAATTAGTCATGGCTAATAAATTTCTATACTTCCACGTTATCGGTAAGTTCAACAGGTTTACTATATTTGAAGGTAACGGGTTTTTCAAATTGAGCGGTTTTTTAAATTCTTGAATAAAACACAGATGGCCTTATGAATTTACCCAGATCTAGTCTCATTTCAGAAGTGTAATGTATGACATTTATAAAAATGGAGTCGTACACAATACAACATCGCTTTAAAACTGCTGAGTTATTTTATGAAAATGGGCGTAAAGGGAAATTTTTTTAGAAAATTACGTAATATTATTTGAAAGCCGTCCATCAATCGAATTGATCAAACATTTTAACAAACTGTTTAGGTGGATGGTAAAAGAAGAGCAATATAGTCCATACAAAACAAAAACCGTTGGACGGCATCGATGACGCTGTTGAAAAATAGTAGAAATACCACAAAACAAATTAAATAATAAAATAATCAAATGAAATGTATTCAATACTTTTCAAATTTAGTAGCTGTATTCGGTTGGCACCAAATGCGACGTTGACGAGTTTTACTTGTTGATATATATTGACACGTTGAGGTATTGCATTTACAAAAGGTGAAAAACAATGAAGTGTTAAAATCGCCTAGAAAGCGTAGTTGTACTAAAAGGGTTACCAATACTGCAGCTTTGGATACACGTTCTATTCCTGACACCATTTATATCATGTACGAACACAGTAAGTGTTTGTTAGTAAGTGCATACAAATATTTCACTGTTTTTCCTGTTTTATACTTGCATATTAAATGTCATTGGTAATTATATAATATTTTTATATTAATAACAATTTAAATATTAAAAATGTTTCGATGGTTATTGAACGAAGCATTTCGAAATGTGATGAATCTATCTATAGCTACTAAATTGACGACTTTTTTTTCAACATTTTTTATATATTTTTTTTTTTGGTTATTTAGTCATTTGCGTTTAATTTAGAATTGATTTTTTAAATTCTTATAAAGGTTTAAATTGTAAAAATAATTCGCTAAAGTAAGATTATGATGTTTAATCACAACCTGACAAGACAATCGAAATGTTGATCACGTGCTTAATGACGTGCATCGGTTTTTATTTTGTACAAGCTATATAGTCATAGTGGTTACTCACAAGAGCAAATTGATTTGGTACGTGAAAGTGTTCCTGAAAACACTCACACAAGATATGAATTTTCATTAGTCGACGTTCACAACAATTTCGACTCACTAAATCCACAACCTATTATTTCAGTATATTTGACGAAATTATTTAGCTCTGAAGGCATACAAGGTTCAAATAACACAGGAACTAAAGCCATCGCATCATTCAAAACGTCGTGCATTTGTCAACTGAATCAAAGAAGAAACAGATTATTTTTCTCAAAAAAAAAACATCTTTTCAGATAAAGCACATATTGAAATTGGTGGCTATGCTAATATACAAAATTGTCGTATTTGGGGTGAGGAAAATCCACGCTTGATTTATGAGAAACCTTAACATCCTAGATCATCAATGCTTGGTGTGCATTATGGTCAGGAGGTGCAATTGGGAGATAAAGCCAGGGTTATGCTAAAATGTCATCCAAAATGTTATCAAAAGCGTGGACGTCTGTGGAGCTGCAAGAAGTGCAAGCTGCAAGAAGACATATATATATATATATATATATATATATATATATATATATATATATATATATATATATACACTTGCTGACGTTTGATGGCGACTCAACTTTTCATGATATGAGGACTGGATATCTATTAGGGACTGGAATCTTGTAATCTCTACTTCGGTGTAGAGATTACTTGATTCCAGTGATATGCTCAAAAGGCATGGGCACAATGCATCAAGATCTATACACGAGCTTTGAAAAATCAGTTGTTGCCTCAGGTCGTTGAATGGTTTTATGGTACTAAGAATGGTCTGGTATTTAGGAATACTAATACACTGTTTAGCCTCATGGCACAAAGTTGGTAGAGGTATAATCGTATTAATGGCTGATACGTATTGAGGGCTCTTCCTTGAGCAGGTAGTTCATCGGACTTGACTCCAATCTGTGGGAACTGACGAAGTAAGGAATAGCGAAGAACAACAGCAAGCGATAATTTAGCATCAGCGACTATACATTTGGCATCAGTATCCACGACTGAACGAAAATGTAAAAAACGGCATGGAGACTAAGCCCCGGCACCTCAAAGCTGTACTTTCGGTAAAGGATAGCATTACCGAAAGTTTTACTCCATTTTGTTATGGTTTGAGTTTAATGGTTATTGTCTATCCATCCTACGGAATTATTCTCCAGATTTAATCATTGGTGATAATTTTTTACTTTTTATGCTAAAGTAACATTTACAGAAAGCTCGTTTTTCTGACGACGATTATAAACACTGTTATGAATTACGAAGGAAGTTCTCACCAGAGACATCGAAGCCCTTTGTCATCAATACACCCAATATTTTAAACTTTTAGCAGATTATGTTGAAAAATAACGTTGTCTCAGAGATCTATATTAAAAAATCATTCCTAAATTCTTCTCGTACATGATGTATTTTGTGTATTGAAAAAAGTGGACATTAGCATAAACTTTAACAAACAATATCAATAATGAAAACCGACATCCCGACATCGACGGGATATAAAAAGTGGATTATTTTATTTCGCACGAACTCGCTGAACGAACAGGCGCGATCTCGCGAAGGTGCTAAAAGCGGGATTTAGGTACGGCGGTTGATGCGTTTTAAATTAGTTAGAGTTTGTTAAGAGCGGTTAGCTAGAGGGAATTAAATGCGCAAACTTAGTGAGCCTTTTTAGTGTAACTTTGGTTCAGGGTTTCAACTGTGCAAACACGTTGCGGTGTGTTTTTAACACTAACAAACCGCTTCAAAACGATCTTTTCGGCATTTCCATTAAATATAATTAAAAAGTTACTTTTCTTATCAACAAAATATACTATACCCTTTAAAAAATCGTAGGATGGAAACTTCAATTAATGATTTTCTTTACCTGGAACAAAAAAAGATACATTAATTAATTGTATTATTGTATGATATAAATACAATTTAACATGCTTGAATGAATTAGAGGGAATTCAAATAATGGTAAGAACTTTACAGTTCTGTCATTTTTTTGCTCAGTTCTGTCAATATTGCTCGCGTATTTTTTTTGAGAAATTATTAGTTGTAAGTCTACAATGTAACACCATGAATCATTTAAGCAGAGTAGAACGCATGAAAAATTTTGCAATTGCAGTACAAAACCAGCACATTTTTCAATGACTTAGCTTGACATACAACCCCATACTATTAATCCTTGTGCCAATTTTACTGTTCTCTTCAGGCAATCATCATGAAATGCTTCGACCTTATTTCTTATGACTCTACTTCGTTGACACATACATCAAATTTACTCTGTCGCTACAAATTACTTTATTCCATTGGTCTTGATTCCAGGCCAAACGTTCTTGAGCCCATTTTAGGGTGCGACACTTCTGAACCTACATTTGCAATGGTTTTGTTTTTACCTGTAAGTTTAAAATATGACAGGGATACTCTAAATCGTAAATATCATTGAATGTTTACCTTGAAAAATAAGTATCCGAATTATTTTAGCCTGCGATGGCAAGTCATTATTGAGACATGCTTCCTAGAGATAATTTCCCAATCAACTTTGATCGCTGGTTTTTCAAGGACAGCCAGATTTCGGATAAATGTTGATTCTGTCTATTGCGTTATATCTCGAAATGATGCACGGTACTCTTCGCTATTTGTTTACAAGGGTGTTGAAAGTGAAACTAAATTTTCAAAAAATTGAGATAAGTTTAAAACTGTTGAAGATATCAGTTTTAAAATCGGGGTAGTTGGGTTTTCAAAGGTGACAAATTGGAATTTGGTACTAGTTTGAGCCTAGTTCCTAGAAAGCGCTTGCTACCTATTTTGTGAAGGATTAACTTGCTCATATTTTTTTACCCTATAAAGCTGGGAATATTTTGACTTCAAAATAGAGAAGAGTCATAATTTCCACGTAAAAAGTAAAAAGGTACCTTTGGTTAATATCGATATCTCAAGCCGTTTGCGAGATATTCATGCTCGAATACTACATTGCACATCTTGTCGATGGCTGAAAAATTTGCAATTCACAAAGTTTACCATGAATACGAGGAAAAAATACAACGAATTTTTTGAAATTTACTTCAATAGGTGATGATAGCATATTGATCTCCGTTCAATTTTTGCGGAAACTCAAATGGGTCGATTACAAAAGTGTCTACAATGCCGCACCAAATGTTAATTGAAAATTCATGCTGGAAATGTCGCTCTCTTGGTAGGTGTGGATTTTTCAGGGTGTAATAATGATTATTTCAGGGTGTAATAGTCAACTTCAAAATTGTGATATAGCCCGAAAATCTTGTGGCAATAAATTTTGAACAGGCAAAAAATAGTAGGGAAACAATTTTTCTTTATGGAGAACTCTTAAAAGGGTAGATTTGCTAATTCGTGTAGATGCCTCCAGACGCCTGGTGCTAGTTCAAGATTTTCCGCGATATTAACCAAAATGTCCTCTTCTTGTTCTACCGTTATACGTGGCGATTGTCCACTAGGATTGTTGTAATAAAACAAACCTGTTTCGCCTAACTGATTGAAATTTATTTGATAAATTTGCCGATCTGGGATGATTCTGGTTGGGTAAAGCTCTTTATACCTCCTAACTGCAGTGCATATCCGCAGAGGCATATCCCCTAAATCACGGTTAGGAAACTGATTAAGGCTGGGTATTTTTTTCAAATTATTTAATACCAACTCAAGAGTGGAGGAACTTGTTTCCACCTACGTTTAATAGAAGAGATAGAAAACAATGACAGTTGTCACCGAGACATGATAATTTGTATACAACATTCAAGGCACACTTGGTGAACTTGATATTTTTCAGCCATCGATAAGATATGCAGTGGAATATTCAAATACGAATATCTCGCAAACGTCATAAGACATTGATATTGACCAAAGGTACTTTTTTACGTGGAAATTATGACTCTTCTCTATTTTGAAGTCAAAATATTGCCAGCTTTAGAGGGTAAAAAAATATGAGCGAGTTATTCTTCACAAAGTAGGGAGCAAGCCCCCTTTAGAAACTAGGCTCAAGCTAGTACCAAATTCGGATTTGTAGCCTTTGAAAACCCGACTACCTCCATTTTGAACCTGATATCTTCAACCGTTTTTAAATTATCTCAATAACTAACATTTTGCCAACACATTTATTGACTAAATTCTCTTATTTTGATCTCTACAATCACCAGTTTCTCTATGACGGATAAGTTATAGGACACCCTGTATACTTAATATTAATAATATGAGAAAATGCAGTATATGAAGATAATCTCATGGTGATAGCAATAAAATTATGAACAGAATATATAAAATAGTGCAGATTTTTTAACAGGTATTGTATTAGAAGGGCAGAAAACTATCACACACATTTGGCACACAAAGCAATGCCTGATTATTTTAGGCTTGAAAATGAGGGTTTGCTGTAATTTTTTTGTGGTAAAATGAAATGGCTATCACGGTAAATAAGAAAAGTAAGAAATGTAATAAGTCCCGTAAGAAAAATTATCCTGAGTACATGAATTTTTATGCTTCAAATATGCTTAAATGTGACACCACGCGTTATAATGAACCACTTTTGTGTTTCAGGAATTGCTGATTAAAACCATTAGTTAAATTTACAGTGAAATTGCCGTCAAAATGTCATATAGTAATTTTGTCGCGAGTATATGACTCCTCCTGTCCCGTAAAACCGACAAAACATCGGGCTAACATTCAGAACGAGGCTGTGAAAAATTCACAAGGCCATGCATAACAAAAAGTGGAACTGCAGTTCGCTTTTGCACGTATTTTGGCTCCGGTATCGTCGAATGTTGCCAAAAACGTCAAGTTTTAAAGAGATATCCACTAAAGTTACACGGATAAAGAGAAAGAAAGGTGTATAAAATGTAAAGTCGACATAGGTCAAAGAGCAGTTTGAAGAAAAATATTCATCTGTTATTGCGGAAAATTGTATTTCAACATAATAAGTGAACTAAAGTAGATTGTCCACTATGTTATTTCCTAACAATATTAGTATCATTAAGAAATAATTAACTATTAGTTGATTACTGGTTTAGTGTTTTATGGAAAATATTTTTGTTAACCAAAGATTCCAGTATACTGATATTGAATTACTATAACACGACTTGAGATCCAGCAATACTTTGCAGTATTTGATAAAGTACTGAAATCGCACTGCCTCGCATCTGAGAGTAAAACAATCAGATACTTTCAAATAGATAACGGTGCGCGAAGGTGGTTCCATTTCAGAAAGTTAGCTTTCTAACGGGTGGGATAAGTATTACGTTACCATATTAATCATTTACAACTTTTAACGCATACAAAATAGATTTTTTTCTATTGTAAAGGCTTTTCAGCATGCTTCCAACTGTCGCGCTCCTGAGCTCTCTTCTTCCAATCGGATCCAATATACTTAATGCTGTCATCGTGCTTTCGGCCTTCTCCGTGAACGTTCGCGATCAAGCGGTATCCACTCCAGGATGGCCTTAGTCCATCTGTCCTCCCATCGCTTAGCTATATGGCCTGGCCACCTCCATTTCAACTCCTTCACTCTTCTAATGATGTCACATATCCTCATTTGTTCTCTGATCCATATGCAGGGGTTTCTGTCTCGTCTTATAACGCCAAGCATACATCTTTTTATTTCCCTCAGTGCTAACCGAAGTTTTCGAATTGAGTGCAATTTGAGTGTCCCGGTTTCACTTCCATATGTCATAATGGGCAGAACGCACTGATCAAAGACTTTTCTTTTCAGGCAAAGTGGTAGTTTATTCTTAAACACTATGTTGAACCTGTCAAACGCCTTCCAGCCACATTTAACACCTCGTTCCACCTCCTGGGCGGTATACCTTTCCATTGAAATCCTCTACCCCAAGGTATATGTAGTAACCTTCCGAATCGCTACCTAAAATAGAAATTGTTTTGTCCTCAGCAAATTTATTAAACATGACCCGACTCTTTTTCAAGTTTATTTTCAAGCCAAATGGTTTTCCAACTTTTTGCAGCTCTTGTGAAAGGGGAACGGTATCACCTGCGAATCTAATATGGCTTAAGTATGCATCATTAATCTTTATTCCATCCTGCTGCTAATACAGATTACGGAACACCTTCAAGGTAGGCTGACTTGTCTGGTAAATCATCATGGAACCCTTAATATCAGAGAAATGCTTGTAAATTCTCGAAATGCATTATCAAAATCAGTGTTCTGTGCGCCAATCTTATAGAGCACTATATATATATATATATAAATTATCTATATAAAATTATATACATATATAACCCTTCAACTTCTACGCGGAGCATATGTCTTCAGTAAAAGCGCGCCATCTGGTTCTATTTTGCGCCAGAACCTTGACTTCCTGCCACGACATGTTCACTCTTTTTAGTTCATCATTGATAGTACTCCAAGTTTGTGCAGGCCTTCCAATATCTCTTTTAATCTAATCTAAAAATAATGATCTAAATCTTTAAATTTAGTGCCGATTTATTTTTGGAAATTATGTCAATAAGATGTGAGCCATTGGTATAATTCAACTTTGTACGCTTTTTAATATAGTTTCTGAAACTCTTGTTAACATATATGGTGTTGCAACCATTTCAATACGGATGTTGTCGTTGACTTGCTGCATAGCTTGGACATTTTATGTAAACCTTTCTCTCCATATATATAAAAAATAATCCGGAGCCGTCAATTTTGCATGAAAACTGTCAATTTTATGGAAGTAGCTTATAAAGGCATTCTAATATTCCAATCCCATATTATTGTCAGCAGGTATTATGAATAGGTCTTGAATACTTTGAATTTTATAAGGAAGCGTGTGTAAGTTACTTCTCCTCAAAATTCGGCGTAAACTGCGAATGTTTACGGAGTCTCTGGAGTCTCCTCCATACTCTGTTCCACAAGTGCAATATTTTCTGCGCTTCACATTGTTCTTGGACCGCTGATACGGTGTATATTCCCTACTGTTCCGAATTCTTGAAATAACCGATAAACGTTTTATGAGGCGACCGACGATTTTTACCAAAATTCACTTGCTTGTAAGTAACACTCGAACTCAAATTACGGAAAAAATGGTACAAAATGGTAATGTGATCTTGCCACACCCTTTAGTAACGCTCCATAAATTTCAAGCCGATATTGTCTTTAGTTTTATATTGATAGTCTTCGAATGCAGATAAATTCGATAATTTTGCTGTGAAGGACAAAAACTAATTTCATGTGTTAATTTAAACACTATTTCTTGCCTGAAAAACCCATCGATCAAATCCAAGAAAAGCTGAAAAGGAATTATGGAGATACTGCTTACATTTCATGGTTCATAATTAGTTTATTGAGTTTCGATGTAGTCAAACCAGCACGTGTGAGATACCGTACTCAGGACACTCCGTTGATGTCACTATTGAGGAAATGATCAACAAAATCCATGTTAAACTTGAAGAGGTTTACCACTAAACACCAAAACGCTTTTTTGAACTGCTCGACGCAGATTCGCTAACCATGTTAGCATCATCAGGAGATGATTTAATCTCAGATTAAATCATCAGTCAGATTAAATCATCTCCTGATGATGCTAACATGGTTAGCGAAACGTGCGTCGAGCAGTTCCAAAAAGCGTTTTGGTGTTTAGTGGTAAATCTCTTCAAGTTTAGTATTTCACACTAAAGGTTCCAACAGAAGAATTAAAAATCCATGTTGTTATGTTGATCAATATCGTAGAGGGCAGATTAGAGAGGTAATTGAAATGATAAACATCGCTAATTGAGATGAGAAATCGTCGTAATGCTTTGGGTGCCGCGGTTTGATGATTGTCTTTTAAAAATGGTTTTCACAACAAATTGAACAAGCCGCCAATGTTATTAGAAATGAAGAAAATATCTTCTCAAATGTGAGGCGTCACTTAACAAAGACCCTGCGAAAGTGCATTGAGGTAACCGGTGGACACTTTCAACATCTATTGAAGTAAATTTTAAAAAATTGTTATTTTAAATAACCAGTCCGTTGTATCTTTGATATTTTAATGTTTTTTTTTCGTCGTATTCAAGATATACTTTGTGAATTGTATATGTATCAGTGTGCAATGAAATATTCTAACAAGAATATATATATTCTTGTTATATATATATATATATATATATATATATATATATATATATATATATATATATATATATATATATATATATATATATATAAAACCGCCATGTGGTTTTATTTTGCGCTAGAGCCTTAATTCCTTGCCAGGACATGTTCACTCTTTTCAAAACGGAAAGAGGATTACAGGAGTATGATGCTGGATTGTTAGACCAATTACAAGAACAGTTAATAAAAAAGTGCCTATTTGGTAAATATCAAAATGTTATTTCATCGCGACAATACATCCACCCATTCGTTCGTAGAAATTGGTCAAATCCACCCCATTCTCCCGACTCGGTCCTCTCTGATTTATTTTTTTTCCAAACATGAAGAGAGAGAACGCTTAGATCTGTTGATTTTAAAAGGATGGTGCTAGAGCCTATACTGCAAATGTTATCTCCAATAGCGCTTTTGAAGAAACATTTCCATAATCGAAATCTCCAAAAATGGAGATCGGTGATAGCCATCCAAATATCCGGATCTCACCCCCCCCCCTGACTTCTTTCTTTGAGGTTACCTTAAAGAAGGAGTTTATATTAATAACCTCAAACACTAGGTCTACTCAAAGACATTCTTCGGCGAGAAATAGTGGGAATATGCTAACAGAGACCTAACTAAGGTCAAGGAAGATGGCCACCATTTAACGGACACTATTTTCCAACAGTAGTAAAGAAAAACAGGTCGTAAGATATGCAGATGATCGTTTAGGTCATTTGAATTTTTGATTCGTTTGAATTAACAAGATATAAATAAATAATTAAGAGAGGCACATGATGAAATAAAAGTGAAAGTCAAATGACGCACAAATAAATAAATAAATAAACAAATGAATATAGACAAAACAAAGGTGATGGAAAAATAAACCTATCCCAGAAGAGAACAGAACTAGATAATCGCCGATGGAAATATTAAAGTTGAGTAGAAATTTACGTATCTGGAAAGAAAGCTTGACGAAAATAGCATCACATTTGATATCAGAAATCGTATTATGAAGGATAACGTAGTATATCTATTTCCTGCATTCTGTCCGAAGATCTAAACTTATTCAAAGGAACACGAAAGTTAGGATTTATAAAAGACTTATTCGTTCAGTAGTCATTCAAGACTGGAGACGATGACTCTTACAAAGAAAACAAAAAAGATGCTCAGGAGGAATTTTTGAGGGCACTCACCGTTTACCTCGATACACTTTCGCAGGGCCTTTGCTAAAGGACGCCTCACATTTGAGAAGATATTTTCTTCATTTCTAATAACATAGGCCGCTTGTTGAATTTCTTGCAAAAGTTCGTCTTGTGTATTGATTTAGCAAGCGTCCTCTAGGGCTAGGCTCAAATTAGTACCAAATTTGGATTTGTCACCTTTGAAAACCAAACTACCCCGATTTTGAACCTGATATCTTCATAATAAATTTAGTAACTTTCAACACCCTGTATCTTTTTAATGACTAATATTTGCCAACACAATTATTAACTAAATTCGCTTATTTTGATCTCTACTATTACCAATTGCTCTATGGCGGATACGTTACGGGACACCCTATGTGTGAGTGGCGAGAATTAAGTATAGCACTTAATATGTTAGATAATATATAATTATTTGTTAAGATAGGCACATTTATCAACAAAACAGAACAACTATATTCATCCAGTTCTGTATTGTGTAGGTTAAACAAACACAAATTCTCGATAATCCGATCACACTGTTGCATTAGTAATATTCCATTTTGTTGCTAAATAAGTTTTATTGCTAAACTATTCCCCTCCAATACCCGCTCATTGTTTAAACAGATCGTTGTTAACCGTGAACTATCAATCAGCCGTAATCAAAATCCATCCGTATTAGCAGCGGATTCATTCTGCAACCCGATCTGCGGCTGTTAATAATAATATTAATAACATAACCCAACTGGTCGGGGCGTTGACAATTCAATTAGGATATAAATTAGGACACAAATGCGCTATCGATTCGATGTGGTATAAATAACCCTATTTTCGACTGTTAATTTGAATTTATCGGCCCTTTTTCCGTCTGTCTTATCACGGTTCAATCCAATTTCTGTCTATCTAAATTTGTTCGCTGGAAAGGTACGTTTTTTACAACACCAATTTGTGATATCGGGTTTAACATACACTACTGTGAGTTATTAATAATAATGATCTGAGAGTTCGAAATATTTTCGGTGCAGAATATAGAACCTGATCTACGTTGGTTGATCTAAAACAAGAGGTTCGCAAACTTTTTTGGACCACCGGCCCCTTTACAAGAAAAAAAAATAATGCCCCTTCGATAATAGTTAATTATAACAAATATTAAATTATTGTGGCCTATTCTATACCTATTTTATTTGTATATCTACTGAGAATCATAAAGTATAAATTAATTAAAAATATCATCAAATGTAGTAAAGAATTATTTATTAAAAATTTACAAATAAACACAAAAACAATAAGAAATATAAAAAATAATAAGATGGTTGAGGCTGGTGGAGTTTTAAGAATTTGTTAATATCGGGTTGTAATTTCATTAACATCAGTTGCAAATCGCCACGCTCAGTGATGTGCTTTCTGTTCCTTGTCTTAGACAGTAAAGTAGCTAATGCACTGTATCAAGCTCAGCCAAATACGTTGAAGGAAATGCAACTAAAATTTTCTGTACTATTGCTCACCAATCCAGGGTAGAGAGCTGGTATTGATTTTTGAAGCCAGAACACTTGGTATCCATTTCTGAATTTTACTTTTAGTTTTTCGATAGTTGTGGGTTTTACGAGTTTCTCTTCTCAATTTGATGATTCTGTTGCATCTGCATTTACAAAATTGATTGCGCGGTTGGCTTTTGGTGAAACATAGTAACAATGTTAATAACTAAAACACTTGGTATTTCACAATATATTCAACAGTTTATATACAACTGTCTTTGAGAATGGTCTCGAGGCCTAAACATGTCACAGAATATCATGAATATATTGTGAAATGAATACCAAGTGTTTTAATTATTATCATCGGTACATTCATGTTTAAAATATCCAGGAATCACTCCGTAAAATCAGCATGGAGAACGTCCAAGTGTTGGCGGTAAGTAAGTAAATCTTCCTGTTTTGCAGATACTGCTGGTAATGTGGGAAAGTAGCTATATTCACCTCAACCTAAATTTCGTTTCAACAGGAGAAGCTTTCCCTCAAAAACGGCTACGACGTTTTTATTTTAATCAAATTCATTTCATCATCTTGCAATTGAAAATTGACTTCATTAAATATTTTAAACCTGTCTGTCAAATAAACGATGTCATTTTTGGATATAATCAGGTTTTCGATCAGTTTTTTGTCTCTGTTTTCAAGGAAGTCCAATACTGAGCCAAATAGATTGGAAAAACGATTCAGACCAATACATTTTCAGAGCCAACGAACTTCTATGTGCAGCACCAAGCGATTGTAATCTTCATAATTTTCACTACAAAGTTAGCCAAATAATCTGTCGTTAAATGAGTTGCTTTTAATCTTAATAACTGCTTTAGTAACGCAATGTAGCGACGTATGCAAACGTTCATTCAGGTATTTTACAATCTAATGCTGACAATATATAGCGAGTACATTTGGTACTGTTCGTTTCAAATGCGCTATGAAATCCTAATGACTCCCTGTTATTGCTGGATCACCTAGAGCACGTTATATCAGTAGCAGCTGACAAAATATTACGAATAGAAATTTCATTCTCTTGAAAAAAACTTGTTCGTGGTATTAAATATCGATTCTCCCTTTGTAACGCTTTCCAAATTTTTAGCAAATAATAATAACATTTTTTTTTCGTTTTTATCAATCGAACGTATGATAAGAGTGGTGTTTTTCATTATTTGGTAGAGTTGATTTATCGAATTAAATGTAAAAGTCTTTAAGTAATCGCATAATGATATTTCAACGTTTTTAACCATTTCATCAATTCTTCTTTGCACTGAACTATTGCTCAGATGAATTTTCCTGATGATATCTTATGATGAAGACCATTTTTTATTGCCTCTTTGCCGGCAAGATTAATTCCTCGCCAATTGCGTGTAATTTTCCCGCTTTTGCGATTAACAATGAAATATTATTTGAAGCTTGTAGTCTATTATCTTCTTGTTTAGAAAACGATGCAAAAAGGCCCGATTGACTATTTGGCAAATTAAACACATAGTTAATGATTGGTTCGTAGGGGAGTAAATGTAAACCCATATTTTAAATACTCAATACTGTACTGCCGGCATTTCTTCTTAGATTCAGACATTTTGAAATACAAACTTTGCCACGGTTTCGATAAGTTAACTTTTCAACAGATTTCTAAATATTTATAAAAATAATGGCTATAATGTCTTATCACTCACTAATCACTTATCACTCATGAATATGGATTATTGACGAAGCACACAAAAATAATAAGACATTCCTAGAGCTATCCCTGCCTACTATAGATTTGATTTTGTGCACGCATCAACTTGTATGTCTTTGCTGCCGATGCACTTGCTCTGTAAACAAGTTATTACAAGTTTCCATATTTTAGTCGAAACATGCTTGATTGCGTGAATCACATATTTGCTTACCAACTTGCAAAGACTTGTCACCCACAATACTAAACCGAATTAAGTAAGTAAGGTTCAAATATCGAAGTTGAAGCACGTAGTGAATCTCCGAATGTCACAATACTAAAAATTAATATTGAAAGTGTTATTTATGGTTTTAGTAAACAAACGATTGAAAGTGCATGAGATAGTTGAGTCTGTAGGCGGTTAAATTGCCAGAAAAGGTCATGGTAATAGTTTTTGGAATGTATAAAGAGTCTGATGTTTCGTGTTCTTGACAAAGATAGAACGAAAGTATATTATGCAAACCCTTTGAACAAGTCGAACTAAACAATTTATTAAAAAAGACTCAATTTGTGGAAGAAAAATAACACTTTCCATCAGAACAATGGACCAAGATGCTTTAAGATAATCAAGTTGAATGAATTGATGTGCCAATTGTGGAACATATACCAAATTCAGCAAAATTGATCCATTTAGACTTTCATTTGTTCACAAAACTTAAAACACTCAGGGAATTTTGCAGATTTTCCGGAAACGCACCTCAGGAAAGAGATACATTTTAGGGAAAACGCAGGACAAAATCTACTGAAGTTAAGGAAGAATACCGTAAGAAAATGATAAAAAATACTTTATTCGAAGTAATACCCATCGCTAGCTATACATTTTTCCCACCTGCCTGACAATTTGTGGATGCCATGCGAACAAAACTGTTCCTCTTTTGAAGCAGACCAATCATCGAGCCATTTTCGTAAGAAGTGAAGCGCTGCTCAGCAAGTGCGTGTCCCATCGATGCAAATAAGTAGTAATCGGAAGGAGCCAAATCTGGTGAGTAAGCCGAATGCAAAAGTATTTTCCAACTAAACATCTCAATCGTTTCCGTGGCGAGTTTTGCTGTGTGTGATGGTGCATTATCATTAAGCAAAATCACTTTTTGTTACCTTTTTTGAAATACTGGTCGTTTTTCACGCAAAGCTTAATTCAAATCGATCATTTATTGTCGGTAGAGTTCAGTATTAACGGTTTCGCCAGGTTTTAGTAGCACATCATAGATCGTATCCTTCTGATCGCACCAAACACGGAGCATTGTCTTCCGTCCATATCGATTTCGCCTTGCAGTTGATGTCGCCTGGAGTTACCCATGCTCTTTTAAGCTTAGAATTCTCAAAATATATTCACTTCTCTTTTGTACCTGGCGAGTAGCATTTCGCAAGTGGCTTTCGGCTTTCCTGCTTCTTTCATTGAGTTCATGTGAAACCCATTTTCCAATCTTCTGGACCTTTCCCGTAGCTTTTAAACGAATAAAGATGGCTTCTCGTGTCACATGAATTGATCCGCGAGTTGTTGTTGCGTTTGAGCGTCATCCTCATCCAATAATACATGCAATTCGCTGTCTTTTTCGGTGGCCTTCGACGTTCTTCGTTTCTCGAGTCAAAATCGCCACTTTTGCATTTTTTAAACCACTCAAAGCACTGTGATTTATCAAGAACATGCTCACTGTAAGCTCCAACAAGCATTCGATGCGATTCTCCAGCAGTTTTCTTCAAATGCTAACAGAAAATCAATGCTCTCCGCAAATCGTAGTTTCCAGGCATAAAATTCGACATGTTCAGCGCTATTACAAACTGTGCTGTTGTATGAAACTTGTATTCTTGTGAGTTGAAAATCTTTGTTAGATGTCAACAAGGAAATGGCGGCAATGCTGCGGTTTGACATTAACTACATTGACAGCTAGCGCCATCTATGGGTAAATTCCGGTTTCATATTTATAGACCGGTTATATGTATCACTGAGTATAAAATGGAGTAATAATGATATGTAGATTCAGCGAAAAAAACCTTTTTAGTATTGCTATTTTATAGAACATAACCTTTGAACTAAATTTGAAATAAATTGTCATTATATTGTGGTAAATTTTCATGAATTTTCAGTGAATTCATCAGTGAATTTTCGAGTTTCGGAAAGAAATAATGATCAGATGGAATTAATTCAGGAGAATATAACTGACTGTTCACTATTTTAGGCACACGTATTATACTACCAATAATTTGGAAAACAATGTTGTTTGCTTTGCAAATTACGATCTATTCTATTATTAATTGTTCAGATAAGAGATAATAATCGTATGGAACTAATTCAGGGGAAAATATCTGATTGTTCACAATTTTAGGCATTCTCATTATACTGTCCCAAAACAAGATGCTTATGAAAAATGTTTATTGTCCTGTTTCTCCAATTTTGCTATAAAGTTCTAAGTGTATCCTCCTTGGAAACATGTTTTCTTTTTTTTTATAAAATGAGGTACTTCTTCCTCTTATGCTACAGATCGTTAGTGAACCTTGACCTTCTTCAACCCTCCCCTCCATCCGGACCTCCAGCAGTCTCTAGCTCTACCCCCTGTTCGTTCCTATATCATTCTCCTTAATATTTGGTTTCCTGATATTCTCGCTACATGTCTCGCCCATCTGAGTAGCTGAACCCTCACATGCTCTTCAATATCGAAGTCATTAAATAATCGCTTGATTTTGAAGTTATATCTGATTCCAATTCTGATATCATTCACATCAACAAAAATTCTTCTCAGTACTCTTCTTTCAAATACTCGAAGCAACTCTTCAGTTTTCTTTGTGAAGGTCCACATCTCGCAGTTATAAGTGGCTGCTCGAATGAGTTATTTATGAATTTTAACTTTCATTTTCTTTTGTATAAGTTTACATCTTATAAATTTACATCATCATATCTCATGTAATGTCGTTTTCAACTAGTTTGCTTCTCAAATAAGTAAATTCCTTCACAACTTCAATGTTGTTATCACCGATTATCTAATTCTGTTCTCTTTTTTGATTAGTTCTCCTTTCCATCAGCTTTATTTTGTGTATATTTAGTTCTAGATAAGCTCTTTTGATTTTCACCTTTATTTTATCCGGGCTCACTTTTAATGACCCATTCGAACATATACATATTTGTAGGGCATCTACATACCCTACTCTGTTTTTTTATCTGTCTGTTCCCCTCCTTTATCTACCTCTATCCCTCTCTATTTATTTTTCTTTATCTATCACTGTTTCATAAGAACGTGTACTGAAGATCTTAAGCACTTTAAGTTATTTAGAACGTGCACTGAAGTCACAAACCAAAAAATTGTTCTATTCCAACAAAGCTTTTAGTTTTGTTAAAGACATTCTGCCGCCAATTTATTTATTAGTACCTCATCATAAATTGTCGTTACAGACAAATACAAATTTTGAAATTATAAATGTAAGAAGTGAAAGATTTAACGATTTGATCAACTATAACTTTAAAAGTTAACTGCTATTTTTGCTACTATATTAGAAACATTTACAAGATTAATATTTTCGATTTTATTCCCGTATACGTAGAAATAATGATGCAAAATCTCATGTTTAGAATGGAAACGTTACATAACTAAATATTGCGTAAAACATGATTTTAAACGGTTTCTTTCTTAAATCTTCAGTAAGTCATCACAAGTTAAGTACTTCCTGTTTCTTTGTTGCAAATGAAGGTATTCCTCAATTAAGTTATTGTTTCTGTTCTAAATCACATGTAAACATTTATGACTTAAAGTAAATGAGCTCTTCGATTCGAAATAGAAACCTAAGGTAAATGTTTGGTTTAGTGGTAAAAGAATTAAGGTTAAGATTTTTTAAGAATTAAGATCAATAGCTTTTATTTATAACACGTTTAAAACAAAATCAGAAACCAAATTTAGATGTTTATGTACACCGATTTTAATAACTATTATCTACTATAATTACATTTTTCCGCATTGAAAGATTTTGTTTCAGTTTATTTCATACGGCTAATACGAATGGCATTCCAGGCCTGGTAAAGAAGACAATATCTTTAAGAATTTTCTTTTCATCGCAATCACCTTGCAATTTAATACAGTTAGATCAGCAACGTTCCAACTTTTTAATACTCTCAGAATAATGCGATTTGTCTCTGCAAAATAAGCGGTTATCTGAGAAATGGTTTTCAATTTCTTTAGTGCACTTTTACATGCTTCCAGTTACTGTTTGAAGTGCTGCTTTCTTTCTAGAATGACGGTAAAGCCAACGTGTAAAATATGATGATAATCTGAAAAGTTTCCAGCTTCAACATGAAGATGTCGTTATTCGTCAAAAACATTCTGGTAGTGTAATTGCGTATGCTTTGAAAGATAAGCTTGAAAATTTCAGCCATTTCAATTGTTGTTTAACAATCACTTTTGTCAGTCGATGTTAGTGTTTCTGTAAAGATGAAAAAAATCGAAGCCGTCATTAATTTCTTGCATTTGAAAGGCAATATGTCTACGCAAATTAAAGTCGAGTTGGATGCTGTTTGCGGAGATTCTGTACCATTATTTGATATAGTGAATGGTTGGGCAGCTGAATTTAAACGTGGACATACCAGTTTGGTTGACGATAAACGTTCGGGACGGTTTATATATAAACATACAAATAAATAATGCAATATTATGTTGCATTATTTATGTTGTATTTGCTTTCTTCAATGTTATCGGCAGTGGTTGCAGTTTTTGTCTCGAACGTATATCGTCAACCAAGCTGGTATGACTACGTTTAATTTCAGCTGCTCAAAATTTCACGGTGGCACATTATGGTGCAGAGTCCCCGTGAACAACATCCATCACGGTTTTAATTTACGTAGACGTATTGCCTTTCAAATTCAAGAAATTAATGACGGCTCAATATTCGAGTTTTTCTATCTTTACAGAAACACCAACATCGACTGATATAAATGATTGTTAAACAGTAGATATGATTTATAGACATGCTTACAATGTCAGTAACCTCACATGTGATTCCGTGGATTTAGATTCGTTAATAGTGATAGGCCATTTTTTGAGTCGCACTTGAATTTGATCTAAATCATTTTGCAAGTTCTTCTATGTAAAAGTTGAATCTATATGTGAGGCCAAGATTGTTTTGTTATCTGCATAGGTAGATACCGTATATATTAAAGGCCCTAAAACCCAATATTTAGCAGATATAGTAAGGCCCTAAAGACACCAATAGTTAGCGAGGGTATGGGAGATACTTTTTCAGTTTATATTGAAGTCCAGAGTGATATACTTTATATGCCTGTGGCACGTCTAAGAAAGCCTCAGAACAGTATATTTTGCCTTCTAGGTCCCTATTTATCTGGTTAACCAATATGCAGACCTGTTCTATTATCCCATATCTATTTAGAAATCCAAAATGACGTTCGGGTAGACTTTCTTCCATAAGTTGTTTCAGGCACTTCGCATACCATATATTTTTTCAAAAACTTTAGATAACATTGGAAGTAGAGTTATCGGTCTATAATATTTAACATCTTCAAGTTTTTTGCTAGGTTTGAGAATCATAACTATTTGAGCAATTTTCCACTTGTTTGATTAGGAGTATTGCCATAAAAGTATATGTTAGTAATTTCAAACAATTCGCAGATAGTTCTTGTAGCAATTTGCCTGTAAAAATACGTGATCAAATAATGTTATACCTTTTGAACGTTATCTGATTTTGCTGTGTGTATATAGGTTATGTTTATATTTAACAATGTAATTTATAACGGAGAAAAGAAAAAATGTTTCCACAACCCAGGCGGAAACCGTTGAAACGACTACTGTGCTCGGCGGCCCGCAAGAGCGCGACGTCTGTGGGTACATTTTTTTCCGGGACGCCACGACACCCGGATTAGCGGGCGTCGAAAACGATTACCGGGTTCGCGAACGGGCCGCCAACGACGGCTTTTGCCGTAATCTTTTCGGGGCGCCAGTGAAATACGACAAGGCTTATCCGGCCTAAGTGCGGAATTTGTCATGTGTATTAAACGGTAACGTGGTGGGGAAAGGGGGTAAAACGGCGCGAAACATTATTTTAGCCTGCCTACGTTTTTGTTTTGGGTTACGAAGTGGCGGGAGGGGGGCGCTCTAACGTGAAATAGCACGGAATCATTTTTGTTCTTTTTCGAGGGGTGTCTTAAATGTTATGGTCGTTATTTGAATGAGCTTCTCGACAAAATTGAGTACTGAAAATAAATGCTTAGGGTTGTTATATGATTCTTGACAATTACAGTTGAAGGATAGGAAATCTTATAAGTAAGTCGTATTCTTATAAGTAAAAGATAATATATAAGTAAAAAATAATGTAAAGATAAATGTAAAGATAATGTAAAGTTAATAATGTATAAGTAAAAAATAAAAAAAAGAAATCTTATAAGTAAGTCGTAAGTTCTAATCTCTTATATAATTTTGTTGTTGCGACAGTACCTTTGAAAATACCACTAATGTTTAAATGATTTCGAGTAAGCATTATATTTTTTTCGTGTGATAAAAATGTTGAGTGTTAATTCAATTAAAGAGCATTTGCGGCACGTACTGCATTACTTGTTCAATTAAAAGAAAAATGCAAGTGAAGGCTGTCGTATACTTGTGAAAAGTTAAGGTGAAAATGTCCTAACGCAGACGCTTGTGAGCGTGGTTTAGACGATTCAAAAGTGGTGATTTCGACTTGAAAGGCAAATAACGCCCAGGTCAACCGAAAATATTTAAAGATGCCGAATTGCAGACATTGTTGGAAGAAGACGATATGCAAATTATTCAACCAATGGCAGTGAGGTTAAATATTGGTTTCTCGGCATCAAATAAAGACTTTTTTGCATAGGATCGTAACTGAATACGAAAAATGCATATATTTCAAGAACCAAAAATGCAGAAAATCATGGTTGACCCAGGACAACCATCAACATCGATTGCTTCGAATTGCTTTGGAATGTCCATGGATGGAAAATCCAAAAACCGAATTGCTTTGGAATGAAGCTATTCGTGTACCAGAAGGGTGTCATGCATCATGAGCTTATAAAATCAAACCAACCTTATTAACCAGAAACAGTTAATTCCGTTCGCTATGCCCAACAAATGATCATCAATTTGAACCATGTGTTAATCGAAAAGAGATCAGAATGGGTTATAAGACACAGATAAGTAATTTTGCAGCACGACTACGCCCCATCATACACACACACAGTGAAGGCAGTCAGAGACACCATTTCTGCCATTGGCTGGGAACTCTTGCCTCCCTACGTACTCACCAGACTTAGCCCCCTTCCAATCATTCCTTGTTTTCATCTATGTCTATGGCGCACTTTCCATGAAATACTTCGACAATTACAGAAAAGTCGAAAAGTGGCTTGATGACTGAACCACCTCAAAAGATGTACTTTTTTTTCTGAGAAGTCATCCACAAATTACCAGAGAGATGGGAAAAATGAGCAGCTAGCGATGATGCATACTTTGAATAAACCATATTTTACATTTCTTCCAAATTAAACATGTTTTCTCAACATGTATTCTCCGCCACATCTAGTATATGTATATATATATATATATATATATATATATATATATATATATATATATATATATATATATATATACTACATAGCTGCGTCTCACGAAAACAGGACTTTTTAAAAATAGCTATTTCAAGCATCACTCAGTGTATTTATACCAGCAGTTGAAAAATGTACTTCGAACAAAGAATATTAAGTGTTGTTTTAAACTTGGTAAAACATTTAGCGAAACATTTCAATTAATGAAACAAGTGTATGGTGAAGATTGTTTATCCCGTGGCAGAGTCCACTAGAGCTTTAAACGATTCAAAGAAGGTCGTGAGGACATTAAGGACGACGAACATCCTGGTCCGAAAATTTCTATGGTTACTCAAAGTAACATTGAAATTGTACACGAATTTTGACCGATCATTTTGGAATTAGACAGGTTAGTGTACGCTTTGTTCCATACAAATTGACTGACGATTAAAAATTGCTGCAAATCCAACATCGCAAGGACTTGATTAAATAGTCGAAAATGGACCAAAACTTTAAGTACAGCATTGCTATAAGTAATGACACATGGTGTTTTTACCATGATTCAAAAACCAAGCATCAAAGTACCAAAGCACCCGAGCGAGCCAAATCCGAAGAAAAGCCGTCTCGAGAAGTAAAAAATCAAAACAATATTGATTTGTTCCTACGATTCGGAGGGAATTCTGCACAAGGAGTTCATTCCACCTGGTCAAACGATAACGCTGTGTTTTATTTTGGTGTTATGAAGGCGTCTGTTGTCGTTCATCACTAACTTTTTGATTGAGAAATTACATTTTAACTATCAATTATTCACCATACTCACCTGATTTGGCTCTCTGCGACTTCAATCTTTTCGAAAACCTTAATTTTCCGATGAAAGCACAGCATTATGTTGACCTTGAAGCCAAGCAAAAGGCGTCGACCACCATGTTGAAGGTTATATCTTTGGGCGAGCTTAAAAATTCATTCGTGAATCTAATTGACCGTGCAAAACATTGTGTTGATGCGCAAGGTGATTATTTTGAATAAAAATAATGTATTTTTGCCCAAAAAATGAATATTTGTTTTTTTTTCGTATACTTTTTAGTATACTTACTTTCGTAAGTACTTTTTTCGTATAGACGCACCTTGTATATTCCGGTTTTTAGTATACAGCCGAATGAAAAGCCATCATTTTCAAGTAGTAATGAACTAGTTTATTTACTGACTAATAAAACTATTTCAAGAAAATGCTGTTGTTGACAAAAATCTAAAATTTTTGAGTATTCACGCCAAGGATGGGATTGCCCATTTTATATTTCATATCTTAATCTGCCTTCTAAAAAAATCTTAAAATAAAACATCATTCATAACCCTAAAATAAAAAAAATATATCTAAAAATTACTGAATATTGACATTTTGGAATATGCAATCTCTACAAATATTCTGTATAGATATATTATTATATTATCAGAAATTATATTATTTTTGTTATTTCCCCATTTGTAATCGTGAAGATTCACATAATAACTTTAACCAACTCTTTGCTTCTCTTTGCCCAATTTTAGCTGTTAAAATAATTTGAACAACGACACTAAGATTTAACACTGTAATAAAAAAACAGAACAAAAATTATTTCGTACTATTTCACGCTCTCGAAGATAATATTACCCTCCCCTCCTAATCCACAACAAATATGTAAGCAAACTAATATATTGTTTCTCTCTCCCACACTCCTGCAACCATTACCACCACATTACCCTTTAATACGCATGATAAATTCTGCACTTAGATCGAATAAGCCCTTTTATGTTTCACCAACACTCTCAATCCAACTAAGTTGTTACTATTCATTCTTATATTCAAACCGTTATTGATAAATTAAGCGAAATCTCAACTAACCATCAAGTTAGGCGTTTCCAATTGCTTGAGATGCAATCTTTTTTGTTCTCATGGTCACCTTCAAATAGTTTATTAACAAACTGTCGCAAAATTGCGTCATTATTTCTTTCCGCTCTGAAAAAACACACAAGAATCAATGTCGCTATGGAAAAGATAGAATGATAAATATTGAAAATCTTTTATTGTTATAGGAAGAGGTATTAGGTAATATCGTTTTTTGATAATGTACAAAATTAAATTTTATTTAAGAGTTAATAAAGTTTTAATCTACAATATAATCTCGTTCCTCCCTATGACAAAGTTTTTATTTCGTTTTTATAAAATGAGATCGGTTTTGAAGTAAAATATTCTTCAGGTGCAGTTTTGGTAGCTCAGTCACAGTAGGAAAAGATTTTTCTACGAAGAAATTATTCCATAGATCTGAAAAGATATTAATTTGTCGGTGCAGCATCAGGAAAATACAGTGAATGAGAAAGTAATTCCAGGCCAAACTTTTGGATTTTTTTCGGGCGATTACAGTGTGGACGATGCCGTGATAGTGGACACCATAGGGTCTAGTATTGTCATGCTGCAGAATAAAACTATTTCGATTAATCAATCGTGGACGTTTTTGAATCAAAGCTATGTTTAGTCTATTAAGCTGTGTATAATAATATTCAGTACGTATAGGTCATTAGGATTCAGAACCTCATAGAGAATAATTCCTGTAGTTGAAAGTTGATATTACATCCCCATTCCTTCTCTTTGCAGTTTGCATAGGCAATGTGATTACTAATCTCCATTTCTGTGTTCGCAGTGTTCTTTATAACAGATCCCAAATATTTCATGTTCTGTGTAGTATCAATTTGCTGCCACTCAAAATATATTGTTGCAGATTTTCGATGTTTTCTCACAGTTATATATGCTATTTTGGTGTTGTTCTTCATTCCAAATTCATTCAGCACATTTTCCAGCTATCTATACCCCTGTGTAGATATCCTGTGTTTTTCAATACTAATATAAGATCATTTGCAAATAGGAATTCTTTTACTACTAGTCATTTTAGGTGGCGCATATCAATTAAAGAGTCTTAGAATTGCCTAAATGATTGTGACGTGTTCATATTTTTTTTTCTTTTTTGGGTTTTTCGTCACGATCTAAAACTTAAAAAATATGAAAAATATCTGTTCTGATGTAAAAGTAAGTATCATTAACATATACAAAAAATATATTTACTAACTATCTTTACAATATCACATAGATATTAATATAAATTATTTTTAGATTCGTTTTGAAAACGGGAGGAGAATACCTCTCGAAACATTAACGTTCAAAAGTTTGTATTTATTTAAAAAAAAATATATTTTTTAAATGTTTGTTCGTTAGACAAATTTATTACAGAAAACAAATCACTGAGAAAGGAAATTTGTCTCCGTTTTACTTTTTGAAGAAAAAAACTAAGAGTCTTGTTATGCGTTTGCTTGAATATGGGGCTATTGTTTACGGAGCAAAATTTGGTTCGAGGGTAACATAATATATGAGGGATTCCTAACAAAAAAAAATTGCGAAGTATATATTTTATCATCAAATATTTTTAAATCTCATGTCGAGTATACTATAAATGATGGATTTCAAAAACAAAACATATTAGCAAAAAACAATTACACTGGATGCTCTTCTTCGACATATTCCCCTTAACATAAAAGAGATTCACCGTAGTACGGTTAACGACAAATTTTAAATACTTTGATCTCGACAAGGCGGTCACGTTCCATCGGCAAAAGGCTTGTTTAAATGTTTTAGGCGAAGGGATGAATATATAAATAAGGCTATTCCGAGCTGCGCCGATCTTCCACGCTATTCTATTTCCACCTTTATTATAAATATTTATTATTCTAAAGGCGAACGTTTATCATGGTTGAGGAGGGAAAAATGAAAGAAAAAGCTTAAGTTTAATAACGTTTGAGTCAGAAAATAATGAAATAAATTTTGATATTTTTAAATATAACTATCGCAATTAAAATCCATGTTTTCAACGATACGTAAGAATTATTTTATACAGTAGTGTGTAAGAAAAGTGTTATTTGTTTAATTATTCACTATTGGATGTATACCTGGAGGTTATTTCTCGAAATATACGCCTTTATTTCCGAAGACCTCAAACCATCTTTGAGCCAGTAAGCGTATTCATCTTCGGTACGATGAGTCTTTGGAGGTGTAAAATTTGACGAGCAGCCAGTTTTTTATCTGTTCTTCAATCACGATTTTTGTTCCTCGCAAAAAGTCAGCTATGGAACGACTAGCCTCGATTTCGTTCGCGGGGTCAGAGAGAATTAAGAAACTCTAATTTAAATTAAAATTACCAATTAAACTCCAATTAAAAGTTAAATTGGGCGAAAAGATTAAAACTAGTGAAAAGGTTTCTAGGTATTGTAATGACTGACAAGCTGTCTATTTTGAATATAAAATAATGAAATAAACAAAGATGAATATCTAACTTTCCACTATATTTAAAACTATATATGTATGTATTATATACTATGTATGTATTACAATTTTAAATATAGTGGAAATTTAGATATACATCTTTGTTTATTTAAAATAAATTTTCATCAAATATTGGCTACCTCAATTAAATATAAAGGGTGTTATAAGAAGAGCGCATGATTTGAATTGCCCGCCATTTTGGCTGTAATGATTCGATAGCTCAATAATTCTGACAAGTCGATAATAGACAGATAGGAGTTAATAAATATGGAGCGCTACACGTTACAGCAACGCGTCTTTATTGTTAAAGATTACTATTGAAATGGTGAAAGTTTGGTTGCTACGATTCGTAAAGTGCTCCCAAATTTCGGTAGAAATGATGTTTCAAATTTATCAACTTTGAAAAGAATAACCGAAAAATTCGAAAGTACTGGTTCAGTTATTGATGTAAAACATACGACACGAGCTCCTAGTGGTCGTTCAGAACAAAATATCACGGCAGTTCGTAAGAGTGCGGGCGAGAGTTCAGGATCGTCTGCAGGCTCCTTTCCTCATGGTGCATAAGAATTGGACATTTCAACAGCCACTCTTCATCGTATTCTCACTAAAGATTTGCATCTCCATTCTTACAAAGTCCAATTGATTCAACAACTTCTGCCAACAGCCATGCATATCGAACATCATATCACCATGCGTATCGAGTGTCATCTCCGTTTTGGTGAACACAATTGGCCGCCACGATCTTGCGACTTAATACCTATAGACTTTTTTGTGGGGTTTTCAGAAGCCTCAGGTTTACGCCAACAAGTCCACAACCACCTAAGCACTGAAGGCTGAAATTGAAAGCTGTATCAACGAAATACCGCCACATTTATGCAAAACCTTTATTGAAAATTTCGCTAGAAAAGTACGCGTGTGCCACCAAAGCCATTGTTGCCATTTACTGCATGTGTTGGTCCACACTTAATTTCCAAATGTCGTACATCTTGCGCTCGTATTGTTACGCGCTATTGCACCCTTAAAAATAATTAAAGCTGTAAAATAACGTCTTAAATTTCATTTCGCATTATTTTCTTTTTCGGTGAAACTGTGTTAATTCCTCAAAAATGAAAGATTAGTTAATATGATAAACATATTTGAAGATAGTAATGAAATTAAAAAATAAAGTTTTGTTTTAAAAACTCGCGCGCTTTATGTATGGACACAGCCATTGGTTTTTTAAGCTGACATATGACTGTCCTTGACATCTGACAGAAATTTAATATCATTTCGCTTATTATTTCTGTATGTTGTATAATAGATTTGTATTAAATTTTGTTTAAAAAACGAGATTTCTTGTGCTGATGTATTAAAAATATTAAGAAAGTGCTCGGGCGATGAAGCTACGTCAAAAAAATGTTTACTAAAAAGTGGTACAAAGACCATAGGGATGGTAGAAAAGCAAGTGAAAATAAATTTTGTCTACGAAGACCTTCTAGCCAATGAAAAAAACATTACCAAAATCAAGGATCTTGTACTGAATAAACGTCGAATAAGTATTAGAAACATTGTAGGTATTAATCTTTAAATTTTTAGCCAAAAAATTCATGGTTGTTTCATCAGGATAACGCATCATTGCCCATAATGATTATTCGTTAATTTATCGCAAAAAAATAAACAAATACTGATCCACAAGCACCATATTCACCATATAAGCACCATATAACTTTCTTGTGTTCCCACAATTGAAAAAAAAACACTTCGTAAAGACCGTTTTGCGCCCATAGAACCTATAGAAGATAGTTCGCTGGCCATTTTGAAGGAATATACGAGAACTCTGCTATAGAAACTAT
>JARFXV010000753.1:0-40000 GCA_031761425.1 Cosmopolites sordidus | reverse complement strand
TGGTGACCTTTATATGCATAAAAAAGACAGGTAATACAGCAAATAAATTATTCGGTTATTAAATAGAAAATTTTACTATCGTTACATCATTATACGTGTCTAAGTATTAAATGTAGAAATTGAATCGGTAACCTTAACATTGTTGGCCCTTCTGTAAGTACATTGTGTTAATTAATTAGATCATTTGGTTTCTTTTCTGACGGAAGTATTTTACTTACTTTCAACACTCATCCCCTCGTTGGTAAAAAACTGAAAAGTGAGGTTCTACACCTCTACATGTAATAGACACTGCATTGGAAATGGTGGATGGGAAAATCTTCTTTTTATAGTAGTTAAACTAAAAACAGTAAAAAACAGGGTAAATAAATTGTATAAATTATCTAAATTAATATATTCTGATTAACTCCTAAAACTAGTTTTCACAATCTACCAAAAGGTTATAAGCGAAAGTTGTAATAAATTTAGTACTAGACAACAAATTGTCAGACAAACAGAGGTGGGTTAGCGTGCTTACATTAAAGCCTAACATGTTGACTATCATCGAAGATACCTGCAGTGAGGTAGTTGGGATCCACTTCAAATCGCGAAAAATATTTCGCATTCCTGCATTTTATTCTAAAGTCGTGTAGCATTTGATTTGTAACGAAGAAAGGAGAATTAGTGATGAACCTTTTAGGACCTTTTGGACTTTTTAGGACCTTGTATTGCAACTGTTGAATTATTCATGTTAGATACACTTGTTGAATGCGGTAAACCTTCACGAATTTGATAATACAGGCAAGCATCAAGTGCCTCTACAAAAGTTGATGTGGTTTAAATCTGGAGAGCTGACCAGTAAGTAACCAGTTACATTCTAACAAAAAGTTGTAGTAGGTAACTTTTGGTATGTTTGCATTCACCCTATTCTCCATACTTCGTTCTCTCTGGCTTCCTTCCCTTTCCATATATGAAAAAAATATCTAATGATTTAATGATTTTATCACCTTGGTAATTAAACAATGCCATAATAAATAAATTTCAATCAAATATCACAACAAAAGCACAAATTTGTCCGTCCTGACTGACTTCCACGTAAGTGATTTTTATTATCGCTTCTGCTGGAGGTTATCTTAATTTTGCATTCGAGATGTGTCTCGAAAAACAATCGCAAAGCTAAATTTAACATTTCTTAATTCGAATGAGATTAGAGAAAGGAGGTTGAACGAAAAAAAAAACGTTGTCATGCAGACGATGTCCGAACCAGTTTCCGAAGTTCTTTAATAATTCAGTGCGAAGAAAAAAAAGTCTTTTGCGGAATTGCCGCTGTGGTTTTGTTCTTTAATTGAAAAAATTAAGTTTTTGGTCGAGGTTTTAACTAAATTGGTTACTTTTTCATTATTACAATGCAAAATTGACATTTGAATGCATTTTAAAAGTATCAACCCCAGCAGTTGGATATAACATTTTCTATATAACTAATTTTCTGGATGTTGCAGTTTTTCTGGAGGGACTCTAATCTATAAAATACAAGGGTAGAGTAAAAAAGCAGATACTTTTTAAATAAAATATTGTTTTTTAACGAAAAATCAATTTATTTTTCAACATAGTCTCCTTTTAGCTCGATATACTTCGCCTAACGATATTCCATCTTTGGATGCCTCCCAAAAAGTACAAATTTGTTGAACTCTCTAAAATTGCCCTATGTTTTCGCGATGATCTCTTCCTTTGATGTGAATTTCCTTCCAACCAGGAATTTTTTCATATATGGAAAGAGAAAGAAGTTATAACAAAATCGGGAGAATAGAGTGAATGCAAGCATACTAAGAGTATCTTGATTAAGACTTACTACAACTTTTTGTTAATAACTGTAACTGGTTACTTACTGGTCAGCCAGTTCTCCAGATTTAAACCCTATAGACTTTTGTAGAGCACTTGATACCGGCAAGGAATTATCAAATCCGTGAAGGCTTACCGCATACAACTGTAGACGGTTACGAGTATATCTAACATAGAAATAATTCAACAATTGCAATATAAGGTCCTAAAAACCATCACTAATTCTCCTTGCTGCGTTACAAATCAAACGTTACACGACTTTAGAATAAAATGCGGGAATGCGAAATATTTTTCGCGACATGAAGTGTATCCCAACTACCTCACTGTAGATCTCTTTCGCTTATATCCTTTTGGTAGATTGTGAAAACTGGGAGTTAATCAGAATATATTAACCAGCTAACTT
The DNA here is from genome assembly GCA_031761425.1 of Cosmopolites sordidus. Classification (NCBI taxonomy): domain Eukaryota; kingdom Metazoa; phylum Arthropoda; class Insecta; order Coleoptera; family Curculionidae; genus Cosmopolites; species Cosmopolites sordidus. The sequence continues at coordinate 37,782 of JARFXV010000753.1, read as the reverse complement.
GTTTTCTACTACCATTGGGAAATTTAGATACTTTTTGCAATTTGTTTGCCCTGTTATATTTTTCACAAGTCTACACAAATTCTACACCTTATTCAATATTTTAATTACTATAAAAAGAAGGTGACACCATTTCCAATGTAGTGTCTACTACATGTAGAGGTGTAGAACGTCACTTTTCAGTTTCTTACCAACGAGAGGATGTATGTTGAAAGTAAACAACATTTCCCTCAAAAACGAAACCAAATCATCTAATTAATTAACACAATATAAAACACAATGTACTTACAGAAGAGCCAACAATTTTTAAGTTACCGATTTAATTTCTCTAAGACTAAGGGTGACATGCTTCTTAATAATATAGCCCCTTATGGAATCAAGGGCATTTTACAACTGTATGCAGTTTTAATACGAAAGTACCTTTCGCTTTTCACTTCGAAATTTACACTCATCACTCAAAGTTCCACTTCAGGTTTTATTCAAGTCTTGTAATAAGCTGAAATAGGATACATCCCTGAAGAAGAACATATCCTCATCGTAAGTAGATATTGATCAATATTCACCCTCGAAACAGTCTTTCTCTAGCTGTAACAAAAACATCACAAACTTACCGGATATTTTCATGTAGAAAACACAAACAAAAAGCAGTTTAAGATGACGTTCTTTACGTCTTTAGATACTTCTAGGACGATCAAAACCTCGTACTCGTGCATAATTGAAATGAAAGTCGTCGTGCGAGCCTTAGAGAGCTAGTTCAAGAGGTGATTATATCTTCTAAGCCCGTTTATAGCATTATGATTCATATTTTAGGCATGAAACGCGTCGCTGCACGACTGGTTTCGAAAGAGTTCCATTTTGCCCAAAAAGAGCATCGAAAGCAGGTTGCTGAAGACATAATTTCCCGAGCTTCTACGGATCCCATCTTTATGAAACGCGTCGTAATGAGCGATGAGACAAGGTTAGTGCGACAGGCAAACAAGACAAGTTTTTGGAATGACGCCTCGAAAACGAGCCGATATCCAAAATACAGCACAAATTGCTCCACGATAATGTAATATCGCACAAAGTCATTGTTGTGCAAGCGTTTTTGGCCAATAACTCAACGTCATCGGCTAAGCACCGTACTCGCCTGATATGGCTCTATATCACTTTTTCCTGTTCCCAAAGGAAAAACTACCACTTCTAGGAAGGGGTTTTGAGTCAACAGAAAATTCGCTGAAAGAGCTGAAGGTCGTAGTTCAATCAGTTTAGGAACAATATATGGAGTATTGGGTCAAACGATTATATAGTTCTATTGTACTCGAAGGGGTCTACTTTGAAGGCGACAAAATCAATTTTGATGTATAAATTAATTTTTTTGTGTTTTATTTAACAATGCTGGGTACTTTTTACATAGAATGTAATATTATATTATGGCTAAAATACCGATTATATTGTTATAGTATTTCCTCAAAAACACTTTAATCGTTCAAGAATTTTAATATTATATTACAGGCCTCGCATACATAATTCAGAAATAAACTATTCGAAAGTTTCTCCCAATTCCCTAAATATATTTCATCATCTCTATTAAAAATGCGAGATTCGTATTTTGGCATTATTCCTGGACCAACTGGAGCCACTTTTGAATCTAATTTACCCGGTTTTGGATAAACAACTATTTAATGGAGAATCCAATTTTCATTTTTCCATTGTTTTGATGCAGCGCTATAGTTTTCTGGCAGCTGCGGACTAGCAATATCGTTAAGTTCTTTCTTGTTTACTGCAATCATATTTCCCACTCCAGAGCTGAGTTAGTCATGTTTGTTGGAGAAAAAGGTTTTTCTAATCATTTCTAGCAATGTTTCCAGTATTTTCGGCGTGGTGGTATTGTTTAATATATACTTCATTAGGAAAAGACGTTTTATTAGGCGATTACTATCTAAGTACAATGATATAGGGAAATGATAACCAACTCCTTGAAGCTGAAATTGAAATAAGAACCTAGACTGTACACACAGAATGTCGAAAAAATAACTAATACTTAAAAAAAAACCATTAGTTATTTTGCCAAAATTATTTATTTTTCGTAATACATCCATTCCGCATCAATACACCGCTGGGCACGTTCAAGCAATGCTAAAATATTTTTTATGTCGTTGTTTAGAATCACCTCAATGAGCCTCGTTACGGCTTCTTGGGCTTATAAAACATTCCTTTCATGGCCAATTTAAGTCTCGGGAAGATGAAATACTCACATGCAGATAAATCATGCGAATACGGAGGAATTCGAAGCACACCGTTCTCAGCCAGACGCGAAGAACAAATCGAGCATAGACTTTCCGGTTGTTTAATTCCTTTGTCAAGATATCGTGAATCTTGTCTTTATATGTACAGCTCTACAGGTCTTTAAGGCTTTTGGCTTGGTTTACAATCTTCCGCCAAACCACTCTTTTCCTCCTCCTGTAGCCACTTTTTCCTCGGTCTTACCCTCTTCATTGTTCCCTCGCCTCTCCCCCTGCCTATAACCTGTTTTGTTAGTCTGCTTTCTGGTAGCCTTTCTATATGTCTTAACCAGGCTATTCGCCGGGCACTGATGATTTGCGTTGTTAAGGATCACTGGTCTTTCTTCTCCACTGATTCTCCTCCTTGATATCGCCTTATATTCTTCTCAGCATTCTGCGCTCCCACACTTCCAACATTCTTTCACTGCTATTGATTATGGCCCAGGTCTCTTCGGCATATATTACAGTTGGTCTCGCTATTGTTTAATAAACTTTTACTTTGGCTTTTCTTGATATATTCTTGTTTCTCAGGAGCCTCTGCAGCATCGCTGCACATTTATTTCCTTTCATCTTCCTACCATTCTTCCATCCTTTATTTCCTCTCATCTTTTTTAAAGCTCATTTTCAAGTATTTTGTTTTGTTTGTATACTTTCATTCCAATGTTGGTATTTTCCCATTTCATTTTCACTCCTACCAAGAAATGATCCGTACTCAAATCCGCTGCTTTATAACTCCTAATCTGGTCTATGATCCTTGTATATTATTCTTCTATCAGTACGTGGTCTATTTGGTTTATTGTCCTCCCTTCAGGTGAAATTCAAGCCCCTTTGTATATTTCTTTGTTTGCAAAACATGTGCTCTTAATTATCATGTCGGTCTCAATTGCAAACTCTATCAGTTTCTGTCTATTTTAATTTGAATTTTCGTGTTTACTGGGTTTTCCTATAGTAGACAGATATTCTTGTTCTTTGCCGATGTTCGCATTAGTATCCTCCATACTATGTTAATAACAGAAGTTAGTATTTTGAGTAGCTCCCGGAATACTTCTTCATAGAATTCATCTTTCTCCTCCCTATCTTTGTCTTCCGTAGGTGTATGTATGGTCTATGAAGGTCAGGATACTTATTTTCCCTGTTTATATGACTGATTCTTATATAACAAATTTTATTGAATATAGCCTTAAGTTCCAAAATGGATTCTTTCATACTCTTGCTGACCAGAAATGCGGTTCCCAATATTTTATCTTCACAACCACTATTATAGAACACCGAGTTCTTTAGGTCTGTGACTGCATTATCTTTCTGCTTAGTTTCTTGTACAGCCAATATATTCATTCTAAACTTCTCCATTTTCATTTCTAAATTCTTAAGGCTTCCCTCAGAATGTGTGCGTCTGACGTTCCAAGTACCAATCCTTACCATTTTTGTTTTAGCTTTGCTTATTACTTTACTTTTCCCTCTCTCCAAGCCTTTACTCGTTGCCCGGTTTACAATCATGTCATTCTCCATTTTTGCATATTCCAATTTTATTTTTTTGAGCTTGTTGGTTGTTTGTCCTGTTTTGCGTTGTCTAAGTGCTTTTGCAAATCACTCCAGATTCATTCTCGTCATGCATTAGAATTAGTTGGCAGCCAGATTTATTTATATTTGCAAATATTATTAACCCCCAAGAGAACCGGATACCCAGGGGTGAATTAAAAGTGTTTTCTCTTATAAATGGTCACGTTCAGAGGATGACTTTGAATGGGGGAAAATTCTACTATCCCCACTACAGATCCTTCGCCATAGTCATCAATGAATACTAATAAAAATATAAGCGACTGTAGTCGGTTTATGGGCATACGCCACCCAGTGCTGTTTTTGTGTCAGTGTTTTTTTGTTTTTTATTTAAATAACCTTTTTGCACAAATAGTGTTTTTTTTTTCGATCTTGCCACAATTTGTGGTAATTTTTATTTTTTTTCAATTTATTTTTTTTACATTTATTTATTGGTTTCTTTCATTTTCTATTTGGCTCAAAATGAACACGCGTTCGCGTACTCGCTGTGCGTCTGAAGTAGAAGCGTTATATGAGGCAGCTGATATTTTTGACGACAAAGAGAGCGAAAGCGAAACCGAATCGGTTTTTGAAGAGCGTCATACCAGTGAACTTTACCTAACTAAATAAATATATTTCTTAAAATAAATCTAAATTATGTAATAAGTATCTGAAAGTACATTAAGTCCCCTTTTAAATGCCGATGGAAGAACGTTTTTATTTATTAATTTCACCTAGATATGATAGTTTAAATAGAACACCTCATTTTAACTTTTTTTATTTTTGCTGATTTTTTCGGTGGTATTAGGAATACTATTATTTTTTGGAACATTCTATAGATATCGTATTTTTCTATACTGATTGAGGTTTAATTTTTTTTTATTATTAAATTAGATAATTTAATCAAAATATATTAATAATTAAAGACATACGGCATACCCATGGGTTTAGAGTGGTGGTTTGTAAAACATGTAAGGCCAAAATCGCCATCATTTTAAAAATATTAGATTATTGCTTTAATTAAGGTTAAAGCAATAATCTAGGATGGGTGGATTTTTTTTGAAAATATTGTTAATAGAGCTGTAAATTGTAGTGTTAATGAGTAGTGTGGTGGTTTGAAAAATCGAACCAAACCAAACTTCAATTAAAGCTATCAAACAAATATGTATATAAATTTGAGTAATGACTGTTTTTATGCTGAACTGATTATTAATGTAGTTTTATTATGTATATTTAACAGTATATTTTTATTGAAATAAAATTAGCGATTTAAGCAGTATGTATGTGTTTTGTTTTTCTAATTGATTAATAAATGATTTATATTGTTTTTTCGCTCAAAAAATAATTACAAAACTAGAAAATAGATTGATTATTCAATATTTAATATTTTTCATTATTTTTGAAAACCACTATTACCTATATTACAAATGTATACAAAATATTACTATTTATAACATATATATATATATATATATATATATATATATATATATATATATATATATATATATATATATATATATATCTTTTTGTGTTAGTATTTACTATCTGCTGAAGCTACACAATAGTGACGTTGAGTGTCTTGAACTTTTCTTAATTTTTCATTAATAATTTGTATAAGCTTTACTCCGAACTTTATGTTCTGAACATACATGTCCTTTTACAGTGCAAATAGCATTTTTGCGGTTAAGTTCCTATATTATAGCCTTGTTCCTATACTAAAACCTATAGCCTTGTCACCGTAATTTTCTCGTGACACCCTACAAATAGTTTAATTATATTTAATAGAAATATTTAGTTTCTTATTTACATTTACATTATTATTATTTTTTAAAAAACTTACATCGATGATTTAGCACCTCGAACTTCAGCTGAATTGAACCAAATGTCATTTTTCTGAAAATCTGTGACCATAAAAATATTCACAGCAGGTATATTATCAGAATTAGCCATTATGAACCCTTTGCCACACATTACTCAACTAAATTAGTAATAAACAATATTTTATTTTGCACTGCGAACCAACAATAATTTTGACAGTATAGATACGAATAGAAGCCGTTGACAGTACTGACTGAAACTGACGTGAAAACACTTTAGTATTCCGACGTCACAAAAAAAGCAGCCAATCGCGGCGCGTTCGTAGTCACGTGATTTTTTAAATTGTATACATTTTAATTTATGTGTAATTAATTGTAACAAGTTTTATTGGATGGTATTTGTATTATTTTTATGTATTATTTTAGTATTATGGATTATTTTTGTGGATTTATGTGGGAGGTTTACAGAAAAAAAACCCCGAACCTTAAAAGAAACATTCAGGCCACCACATAAATATACCACGCCGTATAACGCGTCTTTCAAATTGAGTGGTTTTTTAATTCTTGGATAAACCACGCATGGCGTTGTGAATTTGCGTAGGTCTAGTCTCATTTCACAAGTGTAATATATACAATAGTCGTACACAATACAACAACGTGAATTGAATTATTGAATTATTTAATGAAAATGAGCGCTCATAAAAATATTTTATTCCATCCAAATTCCATTCCATATTCCATATTTACGTACATTCAAAGATTAATCGTCCACGTGAAAGCACTATCCATCCAATTGTTCAAAAATTTCAAGAAACTGGTTCGGTGGAAGATAAAAAAAGAGCAATATACCAGTGTTGTCCGTAAAATAAGGTCTACAATTTTTTTTCACAAAGAAAATCACATCTATTTTTCTACATAGACCATACATTGCAATCGTGTCATAGAACTCTCCCCGTACGACCTCTTTCAACTCCTCGTCGGCCTTGAAACTACTAGCCTTGTTACTACTAGTCTTACTGACATCAGGGATCAATTCGCATGGCTCCCGAATCGCCAACCGTCGATGTTGGACTTTTGCAATCTTTTGCACCGGAACTGGTGGCCGTCCGGCACGCTGTTCATCATGGAAGTCTACGTCCATTTTTAAACTCTCTGCACCATTTTCGCGCGTTTTTGACGCCCATATACTGTTGTCCATACACTTTACATAATTGATGATTAATTTCTGTAGGTATAGTGCCCCTGGCACAAAAAAAGAATCACAGAACGTAATTCACATCTGGCGGCAGCGGAGAGTGGAAGCTCCATCGCAAACGGATGATTTTTTTCAAAATTTGGCCATTTGGTCATTTGGCAGATATTGTCTTTCATGTTTAAATGTCATACACCGTGCTTCAATTATCAATAAAAAGTTTTCGAAATCAACGCAAATTCTCTGTTTTATTCAAGAATGTAAAAAACCGTTTAATTTGAATGAACCTTTACGTGAATGAGTAATCGAAAATTCGGTCTCGCGAAGGCATTCCACCAGAAGCCGAGTGAGATTATATTTAAATAATAATGTCATTATTTGTTCATCAGGGCAAAATAAAGATTACCAGAGTATCACTTGTAGTTACCATTGTGCCTCATTTCTGACACTCTTATTGGACAACCCTTTACTTGATTTTAAAAATGTCTTATAAGAATAAAATCTTACATATTGACACACTTTTTTTCTTTATTATATATATTAAACATTATCAGAAATGTTATAAAGTTTTGAGTCTACAAGCGGAAAATACATAAACCCGCAAACGCGTTTCTTTAGTCGAGTGTCGCTTAATCTTATCATTGATTGATTCTGACAAAGTGAAACAAAACTACCGTAAAACGACGAGCTGAAAGATTCCGAAATCCTCGAAAATGAACGACGAAAAGACAAATACTGTCAGTCCAATGAGACGTGAACGTTATCATCGGAAAGGATTATCGAACTATAAGGAGAGATCTGTTGACATTGCCATCTCGGTTATTCGTCGCCGGCCTGGTCTGGCGAATACGAAAAGATTGGAGTTGTCCAGCGATATTATTTCATCTTTTCGTTTGCTTTTCGTCTATTGATTCTGATCACAGATAGATTCGTTTCTGTTATGGCAAGGATTTATTTAAAAATGAAAGTTAAGTTAAGGGGTTAATATTGGATTATTTATAAGATCCACGATAAGTAACTAACCGATTAAAAGAGTTTAACAATTTTGATGTGTTTGTTTGTCCTTTCCTGATTTTGTAGGGTACTTGAGGGTATTAAATATTGGAGGGTTATATAGTTCAGAAACATGTGTATTATCATATTTTTTAAATATGATTAATTGAGAGTAGTAACTACCAGGTGTGGCGGTTCTTAATATTTAAAAAAAAAACATTTAATTTGAGAGAAAGGTAAAAGATAGTTTATTCAAGGTCTGTGCTATATCTAGCTGCACATATTTCGCATCTCTCTGGTAATTTGTGGATGCCCTCCCAGAAAAACCGTACATCTTTTGAGGTGGTCCTGTCATCAAGCCATTTTTCGACATCTCCGTAATTGTTGTGTTTCGTGAAAAGTGCGTGAAACATCGATGAAAACAAGTAGAGTCGAAAGGGACTAAGTCTGGTTAGTACGGCGGATTGGGCAAGAGTTCTCCAACTAAGTGCAGATATGGTATCTCTAACCGCTTTCGCTGTGTGTGTGAGATGGGGCGTTGTCTTGCCGCAAAATCACTTTTCCGTGTCTTTTAACCCATTATGATCGCCTTTTGGTCCATGCATGGTTCAAATTGATCATTCGTTGGAGGTAGCAAACATTATTAACTGTTTCATCTGGTTTTACAACCAAAAGCATTGTCTTCTTGCCAAAACAATTCGATCTTGCGGTCGATGTTGATGGTTGTCTTGGATCAACTCATGATTTTCTGCGTTTTGGGTTCTCGAAATATATCCACTTTCGCAAACCGTTTTTCGCTTTTCCATCTGTCTGTCGGTCAGCTGATGTGGTACCCATTTTCCTGCCTTCTGGATCTTTTTTCCAACAATGCTTGCAATTCGGCATTTTAAATTTTTTTCGGTTGACCTGGACGTTCTTTCACTTTCTTGTTTTCGAAATTACCACTTTTGAATCATCTAAACCAATGGTCAGAAGCGTCTTGCATTGAGACACTGTTACCGTAAATTTCCACAAGTATACGACGGCTTTCATTCGCGTTTTTTGTTTGATTGAACAAGAAAAGCAAATCCTCTTTGGCTCAAAACTCGACGTGTTTACCACACAAAAAAAAATATGACGCGAAATGAAACTCGAAATCGTTTAATCATCAATGGCGTTTTTAAAGATACTGTCGTAGTATGACATAAATGACATAAGAGATTAGACTGTGAATCGACTCTTGTTTCTAGCGCAATTTCTTTAAAAAAAATAAGAATTATTAACCGTCACACACGGTAAACCTGAATACCTCAAAATCATTCGAAAAATGAAGAAATGGCAAAGAAAAACACAAGATTTTTTCAACGTAGTGACCTTGCAAGTTAATATACTTAGAGCAACGACGTTCCAACTTTTTAATATACTCAGTATATTGCGATTGGTCCAATTCTGCAAAGTAAGAGCAGCTTTGACCTCATCATTTGAACTGAATCTTCATCGAGCGAGACATTTCTTCTGGTTTGGGAGGAGGAAGTAGTTTGGTTCCGCTTTTCTCGAAGTAGTCTATGAATACCACACCACGAGAATCCCAGCAAATTATGGTGCTTTTCTGCAATTTTGACTTTTCCTGCAATTGGAACCGTTTTAGCGCTTTTTTTAACGTACTTTCACTTGCTCATATTATATGAACGGCTGCTTCATCTCTGATATGTAATGATTAATTCATGTTTCATCTACTGTTATAAAATAACATAGAATCTCAGTAAAATATGGTTTAAATAAGTCTAAATATTATTGAGAAGTGTATATTGCGAAAGCGCCAAGCAGAGATTTTTCATAAAAAAACATGTAAAATGTAGATGCGGTTTATTAACATGTTTATATTATCAGCAAGCTCATGTACTTTCAATCGGTGATCAGTTGATACTCTATGTGGACTTTTATGAATTTTTTTTCGATCGTTGAGATTTTAGTGCCTCCTAAGTATTAATCATCTTTAATGGATGTACTCCACGCAAAAATTGCTCACTCCATATTTATGCAACTTTTTATTCATAACTGGTACTTAGGTACCAGGTACATGTACCCATATATGGCTAGCCATGGCCTGGGTTAGTCACGAGCGGTTTAACGCAATGTGTTGTTGCGGATGCTCACCACAGGATGGCGTAAGCTGTATTGTATTACAAACTACATTCAACATCACCAAAATATATGGTCGTACCTTTGGTTATTCCTTCAGCTAACGACGAATTTCGAAAGATTGTTGACTACAACCCAAACAACTTCGCCGCGAGAAGAAACGCATAACACTCCGTATGCCAAAACATCAGTTTGACTAGGACCAACATCCAAACGCAGACAGTTAAAATAAATAGAAAATAACAGATATTCTTTGGTTGCCCCTGTGGCAAGGTATGTACGAGGTGTGACTATTAAATAAGGAGACTGACGCTGTAAAACATTTTATTTTGATTTCATACATATTTACTTAATATCACCTTCAATATACATTCCCCTTCCTCTATCTCTACAATGCTCCATGCGAATTTTCCATTGTGTGAAATAGTGCAGGAAGTCTTCTTCTGTCATCTCCTTCAGAAAGTGTGGTGCTAACTGTTTCATAGCTTCAACGGACTCAAATTTTCTTCCTTTTAATGCAGATTTCACCTTAGGAAACAGATAGAAGTCATCTGCGTAAAATCCGGCGAATAAGGCGGATGGTCTGTCAAACCTCTTGACAGAAAATACGGAATGAGCCGGCGTATTATCTTGGTGGAGAACCTATAGCTTGTCCTTCCACAATTCGGGTCGTTTTTTCCTTATTCTTTCACAGAGTTCAGCAAGGACGTGAAGGTAGTCATTTTGATTAATAGTTTGACCTTCAGAAACCCAGTGAAGGTATACAATCCTCATGAATTTCGAAAAAAACAATCATCATTGCTTTGAATTTTGATTTGCTCATTCGAGCTTTTTTGGCTCTTGGGTGAATTCGGACTCTTCCAGTGCATAGATTGGCGCTTCGTTTCAGGATCATAAGTAAAAAATCACGATTCGTCACATGTTATTTATTGTCCTTTCCAATAAGTTTGGATCATTTTCAATTACATTCAAAGTGTCAACATTTTTGCTCCTTTTTATTGTTCAAAGGTGAGAATTTTAGGCACTATTTTGGCACACACTTTTTGCATGTTAAAACTGTTATGTACAATTTATCGTACGCATTCTTTGTCAATTCCTACAGTTTCAGTAATTGCACGAATATTTAACCGACGGTCAGATCAAACCAGATTACCAATTTTTTTGATATTCCCCGGGCGTGGATCATCTTCAACATCTTCTCAGCCATCTTGAAAACGCTTAAACCACTCGAAATGACGCGCAAGAGATAAGCAATCATTGCCATATACTTCTTTCAATAAATTATAAGTTTCAGTATCGGTTTTTCCAAGTTTCAACTGAAATTTCACAACAATTCGTTGCTCTATTATTACACTTAACATGCTGTTGCTCGTTGGCGTTTGGAGCAAGCGTACTTCTTCTGTAGTAGCGTCAGTTTCGTTATTTAATAGCCACACCTCGTATACAGGTAACCTCGCGTTGGACGCATATACGCTCAAAAAACAGATTTAATTAAGCTTATTATCATATTTATTAATCCCAACTTTTCTTGCATATAACTCCTCCCTTTGTTTATATGTCTTGCAAAGGAAGAGGGAACAAAGCGAACAGACCCATCCATCGCGGGTCTGGCGCGTAAACTCCTAATGGAAGGATGATTGAAGGATAATGAGGTCAAAAAAAGACCGGTCATTTTTACCACTCTACCAGCTGAAGCGGGATTCTTGGGGGCAATAATTCTGTGTGAATGGTGGAAGTTCTACGTGGGTTTATGCGCGTATTTCTTCAGCTGCTTTCGAACGTTCAGTTCGAGCCCGACTGATCACGGCTTAAGGCCAGAAACCGGTCTCGGAAGCCTATTGCTAACTTCTTTAGAGGCGGTTAAAGGAATTGCAAATTTTTGTGCTGAGCATGGATGAATTTTTCCGTTTTTTGAATATTTTTATAATATTCTCCACAAGCCCACTATTTATTTGCCTATTATGCTAACCTTATTTGCTTCACTCGATCGCCACACACAAGCAACAACACGCATGTTTTGAAACTTCACATTTGACAAATACCTTAGTCATTTGGCCGTACTTGCACAATATCACTGCAGACCGAAAACATTTCGAATGATGATAGTAGATTCATGCATATGTACATTCATAAAAAGTACTATGAGAGTTCAGTAATTTTTTGTGCAGCTTTGAGGATATTCAGTTTCCAGTAAACAAACAAGGTCCTTACGATAATTTTGTTGCAAAAAAATACTACTCCGTGCGCAGCAAAATTGAGTTTGAAAATGATCATCAATTTAGTCTGTGTGTATGTTTTATGGCATCAGTTGTATATTCAGGCTTCATCTCCTCGTATAACCTCTCTACTACTCCGGGGTTTATCCACTTAAAACAATAATTTTGTTTACAAAATGGAATTTCACAGCTTCTTACAAGATATTACAAAGACACAAGAACAGTTTATAAATGATCTGTATCATATAAAACAATGTAGTAGTTCGAACAGAAGAAAACATTTAAAAAGTGGCTGTAATTTTTCCAGCTGATCATTGTGTGTTTGCAAAATTCTTCAGAAAGCTCTGTGGCATTTCTAAATCAGATTCCTGCGATCAACCTCATCGACATGATTTCTGATATCCAGCACATTTTGAGAGCTATTTTGGAAACGATTATCAGAAAATATTCAGAAAATATATCAGAAAATTATCAGAAAATAGCCCAGAAAACTTCAAAAAATGTTAGAACCACTTCTCTAGAAAGCATTGTATTAAGGTATATTTCAAATGAAAAATAATGAAAACTATAAATAAATAATTTGTATTTACATTTTCGTTTGGACAAACTTTCTGTATAAGAAATAAAACATTTAAAAATAAAAGTTTAAATTTAGTTTAGAATAACCCTTTTGCTACTTTAAGTCCATTCAGGATCCTGAGATTAACTCACTGGATCAAACCGACTTTACATATTAACAAATGACATTACACATTCATAAAAAGCAACATAAACATCCATATCTAAAACCGAGATTCGAACTCAAGACCACCCACGCAATGTGTCTAACTCACTACAGCATGACGGTCGGTGCTTTATATAGGGTGCGACAGAGAAACGAGCCATTATAAAAAATCTCTAACTAACCGAAAAACATATTTTAAAAAATTACAAGTACATGTTTCAGAAAAAAAGCATTTAATTATTTGAAATTATATAAAAAGAGAAATCCATTTTTTGAAAAAAGTATTCTAATCTCAACCGCACATTAAGGTAAAGGCAAAGTTTTAGGTTAATAAGCGCATCAGCAACCGAGTAGGCTTTTTAGCGACTGGACCTACAGCTTAACGTGGGTTTCAAACCACGGTCATCCGCTACAGAAACTACCGGTCAGCACCCCCATCGGACTATCAACCACCCTTAGTTTTATGCTAAACCATAAGTATCTGGAGAAGCCTACCTACTGGCAAGTGACCAACGTAAAAAACCTCTCAGAAGGCATTCGGCCTTACCAGGCTTCAAACTGGCATGACTAAGGGGTGATCCCTTGTCAGATGTTACACTCTTACCTAGAAACATTCTTAAGAATTTAGAAAAAGTCCATACCTAGTAAGAGAATCGAACCTGCTCCACGTAACTGTCGTATCGACAGGGTTGATGCCTTAGACACCACGGTTAACGCGGTTCCAATCGTACATTACCCATTAGAGTGTACAGCATTTTTATTAAAATTACACTGTACTTTTCTGCTGAATTCTAAATTTCAACTTAGCAATATTTCTGGAAAGTTAAAGTAGCCCCTGCGTTTTAAATATCACCAGAAGTAGTAATTCAAATATTGTTAAATCTGGAGACTTTCCTGGCTAAGGAATGTCCCCATATCTGAAAATGACATGATTGAAACACAACTGTCTGTCAAGAGATATCCTCCTTTATCGATATCCTAGCGGATTGACCTTGCTGAAATATCTAGCAAGACGAAGCCTGATTTATTGTTCTTATAAAATGGTTTTGATCATGTGAGCATACTAGGTTGATGTAACCGTAATTGCATTTTCATTAGCATTCGCAAGTAAAACAAAGCTAAATAACGTCAACATGTTTTGTACATGTCGTAACATATTTAGAAATCACTGTTAAAACGATGATTTTCGTTTAACAGATGTGAGATATAACTGGAATATGTTTCCAATTGAGAAAACTTCTTTCATTTTCTATAATTATTTTCTTGAAAGATAGATCTACCTATTTGACCTATATAACGGCTGTCTCAGAAAATGTTTCGTCTTTGTTTTGACTGTTACGCGCCAAACACTGATAGCGGTGGGGCTTGACGGGCAAACGCTTGACGGGCAAACGCTTGACGGGCTTTTTAAGTTTAGTAGCGATGGATCATTTCACGGAACAATAGCGTAGATTTTGCATGCGAGCGTTTTATAAAAACAACGGTTTCTATGTTATTGTTCGATGTCTGTACAGGGCACATTTTAATTTAGCGTCTATAAGAAATGTGCCAAGGGCGAATTTAATCAAGCATTGGGTGCGCAAGTTTGAACAGACTGGAAACACGATGCCTGATAAATCAACTGATGAAGCCCGATGATGCAGTTAAACGAGTCGAATTTTGCAGGACAGTAAAAAATCGTTTTAGGAGCTTCAATAACATATGATTTTCTGATAAATAAACAAAAAAGGCTACGTGAATAAACCAAATTGCAGATATTGGGTTCTGGACAATCCGCTGAAACTGCACCAGAAACCATTACAGTCGCCTAAGGTTGTCATTTGGGCTGCCATATCAAGCGAATAAATTATCGACCCCTAATTCTTTGAGGATAACCGTGGTCGCCCTCAGACTATTAATTCCGATCGTTATTGCCATATAAACTGGATTTTTTTGCCTCTAGAAATGTAAAACTCGATTGGCTACAATCCCAACACATTTTTCCAACAAGATGGATCAACTTCCCACGTCACGAATGATTTTTTAACAGCTCTTCACGATTTATTCTCTGAAAGAGAGATTAGTCGTTGAGAGGAAATCAACTGGCCACCGAGGAGTCCAGATTTAACACCTGTTGATTTTTTCGTATGAAGCGACTTAAAAAAGTAAGGTTTTCAACCCATTACCACCCAACTTAAATGTTTTAAAGCAAACAATAACAGACGAAATCCACGCGATACCAACAACGATGCTTCAACAAGAAAATTTCAGTTCCAGTTTAAATGAGTGTGAAGAAGCGGATGGTGCGCATTTACGGATTACGATTGTTTTTCATAAATAAAAATTCAAAGACTACTCTATAATTTAACAGCAATTAAACAAGTTTGAATTAATTCTGATGTTTTATTTTGTAAGTATCAAAAATGAGAAACATTCTGAGACACCCTTTACGTCATCGAACATTACCCACGATATAGTTAATATACCCCGGATTTATCTTTTTTGTTAGCTTTGTTAGTAAAATAGAGCTAGTTTTGTAATTTTTGATGAATTTTCTAATATTGTTATTTGTATTAAAGGCTACTTTTGTATTGTTTTTATATAAAAAGTTTAAATTTTTTTCCGATGGTTTACCAAAATATGTTACTGTTATATTATACAGTAACATATTATAGCTATGTGCTTCAGAAACGATTCTGGTTAGAATCATATTAGATAGACTGACTGGTATAGTTGAAACAATACTGCCGGAGAGTCAGTGTGGATTCAGAGCAGGCCGTAAAACAGCGGATATGAGATTCTCGCTACGCTAGATACAAGAAAAATACAGATAACAAAATGAAAGCCTATTCTTAGCCTTGGTGGATCTGTCAAAGGCGTTTGATTTCGTTGACAGAAACATAATGTGGAAGCTCTTGGACATCATAGGATGCCCACCTAGGCTGGTGTATATGATAAAACTTCGGCACAATGGTATGAATGCAACAGTTCTGATACATATGGTGGAAACTTTGACTTTTGAGATTAACACCGGTGTTAAACAGGGCTTATCACTCCGATGCCTTTTTCTATGTTTATTGCCCCTGTCCTGCATCGTGTCAGAGGCGGATTACCGCATTCACTTGAGATATCATAGAGAATGGATCGAAACCAGCCTCGCACGTCTTAAAGCCAAATCAAAAATAAAGGAGTTTAACATCAGCTGTGGTGCGTTCGGACTTAAAATTAATGAAGAAAAAAAACTATAACAAACGGCTCTAAATAGGGATAGAGAGACGACTGATATTGTTATAAATGGCCAACCACTGGACGAAGTAGCATGGTTCTGCTCAGCCGATCTACAAGAAGAGGTTTTTAAGGTTGCCTCCAGAAAATCTCGAAAATAAAATGGCAAGCCTATCGGACCAATGTGGAGGTACATGAATGAGCCAGTAGTTTGATAAATAATTGTAATCTCTCTAAAGAAGTCTGTCACGTGTTCGAGTGGGAATAGACAGCAAACAATAGACCCAAATGGCATGAGAAGACATACAGATCTGTGCACCTCCATAAAGAAGTTAATTGTCAAAATGCTGCAGCCAAAAGGCAGGCGTGAAAAGCCAAACAGACTGGATCGCGTGTACCAATTCTGAATCTTCCTGACCTTAAGGGGTTACACCACCTAGAGATTTTCAAAAAAACGTTTTTTTTTAGCTAGATAAATTGTTTATACTTTTAAGAATATTTTAAACGTTTAACCATTTCAAAATTAAAATTATTTCTGAAGTTATAGCAATTAGAAGCGAGCGCGATAGAGAGTCGACTCGAGACTCAGGTAGCGATGACCGGCTCGAGCGGGCAAAGCCTTGACAAAGGATATTGTTCTTTTATTGACTCCTTTATAACAATAATTACTTAGAGGAATCTAAATAATTCCTTAGGGGAAGTCTAAACCTTGGCGGAAGTCCTTAGGGGAAGTCAAATAACGCTGTTATTTGGTCTATGGCTCCAAAAGAACTTTACAGTGGCTCAAAAATTATTACAATTGCATCTTATATCGCAGCTGGTATATTTAATGATGGATATAATAGTGTATTACAAATGATGCAATTATTAAACCTTGTAATTGGTCCAAGTGCACTCCGATTTGCCGAGAATTTGGATTTTCAACGAATATCTACAGCCAACATGAGAGGCCAACAGTAGAATAAAGAGGCCAGGAAAAGAGCCGGCCAAAAGGAGTCGGAGGACATCGCGGCAACAATGAAAAACCTCATGTATGGTCGATTGAAGGTAATTAAAAAAATATATTTGGTTTTAAGACGCTGACGCCGAAGTGTTTTTCTCTTGCGTTTTTTTTTCGAAACTACGTTTTTCAAATTGGTACACAATATATTTTAATGTCTAACCGATTTTGTTAAAATTCACAACACATATTCTTTATAATATTATCTAAGACGAAGCATAGGATTTTTTTAATTGGGTGCCACGTTCATAAGTTAAAAATTTTTTAAACTCAAAATTTCGTTAAAAATCAGAGTTTTTTTTTCAAACGGCTGTCATTTCCACAAAAAAATCCAATGCTACATCTTAGCTATTACCTTCCTAAATAAGAAAAAAAAAATATTTTTAAGACGATGCTGACAGAGAAAATAATTACACTATCAGCAAGGATTTTCAAAAGGGGGTCCTACTTGATGGTTCATATTTTAATCATTTTTCGTCATTTTTTAATTTTGTTTATTCGTTATTATTTCAAAGTATATATAGTTTTATAATGTATATGTGTAAAATATATATATATATTTATATATAATAATAATAATAATAACTGTGTAAAAAAAAACCTATTTTATACCTATTTTTCCGAGTGCCAAGGTGGTGTAACTCCTATAATGCCCAGCATGCGGAAGAACATGTAGATCCAAGCTGGGTTATCTGACCCACCATAAAACCCACAATTCTTCAACAATGGGCCAGAAAGACTAATAGCCATGACTGTGGTTATACTCGTATCGGTTTGACTGCCATTATTATACATTTATAATGTTATTTTTAATTAAACATCTATAATGAAATTGCATCAAGTCGAACCGAACACAATCCAAAAGTTGAGAGAAGTTTTAGTAAATCCAAAGGATAAAGCAGCCCAACATTAAAAATCGAGAATTTATGAAATTTTCTTCCAGGATTGTATGTATCGAAGGTAGGTTGGGCAAATTAGAAGACATACTAAATAGAGATGAAGAGCATATTGCCCATATTAGATGTGGCAGAAATGAGACATATTGTGTTGCCCAATATGCACTTGAGCATGAACATGATAAAATATTAGTAACTTAAGACTTATTGGAGGCTTTGGATGCATATAAAAGGATTTAAATAGTAAAACGTAAGAAAACCCCGCATCAGGAAAAGAGACTTATTCCGTACAGTCAACATTTTGAATTATTAATGTACCGCTTGGTTAAATTTACGAATCATGTTTTTTGTACGTTTCATTAGTACTATTTTGATATAAATAGCATACAGTTTAGTTGCAGAATTAGACTGAACAACTATTTTGGTGTTTTATGGTAAATCACTTTGAGTTTAGTATTTCACACCAAAGGTTCTCTTATAAGAATTGTTAAAATGAAAATTATTATCATCAAAAATTATCATAAAGGGACTTTAAATTGATAGGTTTCTTTGTTTTCTTGAATAAAACGCCGGTCGGGTTGGTGCGGCGGTAAGAGCATCTGCTTTACCGAATCCGCGCTGCAGCGGTAGCTGGTTCGATTTCAGCGCTCGGATGGTTATTTTTCTTTCTTCTGTCCGTTTATCTTTCCTAAATGTTTGTGATTGTTTCTAGGCAAGAGTGTAAAATCCGACTACGAATTACCCCTCAGTCACGCCAGTTAAAGGCTGGGTAAGGCCGGATGCCTTCTGAGAAGTGTTCTACGTTGGTCACTCGCTAGTCGGTAGGTTTCCTGATAGACTTATGGGTAGGCACATAACCAAGGGTTTATAGCCCGAGGGGGGTGCTGGCCTGGGTTTGTCGGAAGCTGATGACCGTGGTTCGGAACCCACGTTAAGCTATAGGTCCAGTCGCTAAATAGCCTAGTTGCTGATGCGCCTCTAACCCAAACACTTTACTTTGAATAAAACATAGATATTACTGATAATTGAAGCATAGTGTAGGGCATTTAAACACGAAAGACAATAAGGTACAGGCACCTAAGATGCCCCAGTGTCTAACATGGCCGACATTAAAAAAAAACTACATCGAATATTCTAAATTACTTTAAATTTCGTGCGAAGACGTGTTATACCCATAGACAAAAATGCAATCCTACTCCAAGGTCAGCGCGTCGCCATTTTGAAATTTTCGACCAGTATGCCATTAACGTGCTGGCTATACAGCGTTTTATAATCTCTATAGTCCGATATTTTTTTATTTTCTCTCAAAAAACTCATAGTTTCGGTTCTTTTTGAGCAGTGGTTCGCTTTAACAACTATATACGTCTCCAATTTAGAGGTAAGTACCATTAAATATTGTTTTTTTTTCAAAATCGATATATCCTGTGTGACCATGCAAAATACCCTATGATGGCCGTTAATGTGGTTACTTAAGATGGCCCGGGCTTTACTAGGACTATTAAAACCAACATTTCTTTTTTCATGCTGAAATAAAAAGTTGTAATTTACAATTTAATATAACATAATTGTTATATAAGGAAAATATACGTACAATTGTGTATTTTTTGCACACAGCTTCGGTTAAAATGGAGCCACCTGTCAAGAAGAAGAGGGGTACATGCATAGAGAATCAACTTAGACTAACTCTAGATGCTGTTAACAGCCGTCAATTGTCACAGAGAGCAGCTGTAGCAATGTACGCTATTCCACGAAGAACTTAGGAAATCATTTAAAATCTGGAAGCGATAATATTACTGGTCGGCTAGCAACTTACTTAGTAAGAAAAATAAACTCGTTCGAAAGCAAGCGTATGAATATTGTATGGAAAATGGAATAGAAAATAGGTTCAATGATAAAAGAAGTACTGCGGGTAAAAGAGGGCTTAAAGTGATTTTTGAAACGAAATTTTGATATTTCTATTCGCAAGGCTCAATTTATGAATCCAGCGAGGGCACGGAAACTAAATAAGGTTATCGGTCAATCAAATAAGGGTGTCAAATCACATGATATTAGTGGCCAATTAACATTACCTTTCCCTGTAATAACGTGTCCAGGAAATTTTTCTCTCAATAAATCAATTGTTTCATTAGCAGAGTCAGGTGTAGCGTCATCCTGTTGGAACCACATACCCTCAAGATCAATATTATTCAATTCAGCCCAGAAAAATCCAGTTATCATCTCACGATATCGAACACCATTCACGGTTACAGCTTCACCAGCAGCATTCTGAAAGAAATACGATCCAATTACACCTCATGGCCATAAAGGTTTCTCATGAATCGATCGTGGATTTTCCTCACTCCAAATGCGGCAATTTTGTCTATTAACATAGACACCAATTTTAAAATGTCCATCTGAAAAAATGTTTTTTTTTATAAAAATCATCAGTTTGTTCTTTGATCTAATTTACAAATGCACGACGTTTTTCAAAGATCCATCCAGTGGTTTTAGTTCTTGTGTTATTTGAATCTTATATGCCTTCAAAGCTAAATAATTTCGTAAAATACGCCAGATTGTAGATTTACTGAGCGACTAATGGAAATTTCTGGATTTTTAGCAGCACTTTCACGTATCAAATCAATATGATCTTGTGAACGACCAGTACGACTATCACTTGAATAATTTTTGAACAATTCGTTGATTCAGATGGACGATTGTGTAAACCGTAAATATCTCGTAATTTTCTAAAAACATTTTTCACTGAAGGCCCATTTTCACAAAATTTTTCAACAATTTTAATGCGTTGTTACACTGTGTACGACTCCATTTTTAAAAATGTCATAGATTACACTTCTGAAATGAGACTAGGAAAAAGCAAATTCACAACCCCATTTGTGTTTTATTCAAGAATTAAAAAAACCGCTCAATTTGAAGGGCCCGTTACTTGAACGGTTGAACTGTTATTGAATTAAACAAATCATCGATAATGTATCGCCTACCATGTATATTTCTGCAACAGCTCTGATATGTGATATAACCCCACCTAATATCATATTTTATTTTAGAAAAATCCAAATAAAACACAACGAAAACAGACGTTTATATATATATTTTATTGGTGATTTTTTTATTCCATTCTTGTACGATTGCTATTCCGGTCTCTGTTACAATTTCTCGATATCTTTTCAAAGCCAATATTAAGTTTATCTGTTTCGGTTCGCGTCCTATCCCATATTTCCATACAGTGTGCGAGTTTTATGTAAAGTCTTAAAACTCGAGTGAATTTCTTCTTCTTCCTTAACTAAATTATTAAAACGGTTGCTGAAACAGGGCCAAACCAGGTTGACGAGTTTTCAGTCCCTAGAGTCAGTTTCTTTTAAATCTTTTTCCGTAGTTTTGTTGAGTCGAAGTATGTTTGATTTGTACCTCTTACGTACGAGAATCATTTTAACATCTTTGGAATACAACCAACCGAGTGGCTGGAAGAATTCTTTATTGCACATGCATAATTTATCTGAAGACAAATATTTGCAACTTTTACTTTTCGCATATTGCCATGAAGTACTATCGCGCACCCTTGAAGATTAGTTATAGTAACATTTTCTTCATAGAAAAAATCTTACTGTGACAGCTATCAAAACTGTACACGAAGTAATTTGTTCGAATGAACAAATCTCAGTAGTGCTTAAACTAATTTAAATGCGACTCTGTTGAATTTCTTCAACGTTTTATAACAGTCGATGAAATAGGGATCACCATTTTAGGTCAGGGTCCAGCTGCAGTCCAAGATACTAAAGAAAGCGAAAATGGTTCTATCTGGAGAAAAAAGAGGTTCAAGGTAAATTCAGGTGCTATTCAAGCCTACTGGCTACATCTGATCACAAAGAACGGCGTCAAAACTCCATGACATATACTTCTAATTGTTTCCACATGTCCCGAATTTACCGAATGTGGTTCTCAACAATTACTTCCTCTTCTCAAACCTGAAGAAATGGCTCACTGAACGAAAATTCACTCTAAACGATGAGATCAAAACTGAGATAACGTCTTGGAGTTGGAAAAATTGGATTATATCAAAGATATTAAAAAGTTGGAACGTTTTTGGTCTAAATGTATTAAATTGCAGGCTACCACGTTAAAAAAAACTTAAACATATTGTGTTTACTTTGTCATGCCGAGTACTTTTTGAACGACTCTGGTAAATTGGTCGGATTTAAATTTTTACCCCTAATTACCAGAAGCTGTTCCGAAATTAAACAAAAGAAAAACCAAGATAAAATGTTACTTTTTCATTGATATTTTTAATTATTATTAAGTTTTTCTTTTGCTCGATTACGTAATCATCATCTAATTATCCAACTCTTGTTGGTTCCAAATAAAACTCAACACCAAATGACCAATGTGTGTAAAATTGATTTATTATTTTGTAGTCAAAAAATGACAATTTACCAATTACCTTCAAAAGTAATTTAAAAATAAAAAGAACAACTTTCAATAAAACTAATAAATTAATAAGGCAGTAGTACCTTCATGGGTCTATATGCATACCTGTAGGCGATTTGGCATGCTGTTGATTAATTGATCAATTTTGACTTTTGGAATTCTCTTCTATTCTTCACGAGCAGTATCTTTTAATTCTCGTAATGTAAGAGGAGGATTGTTTCGTTGGTATTCTAACTTGGTTATTCCCTCCTCTCTAAGAAAATTGTGTATTGCTGCTATTCGATCAGGAGGTGCGTTGTCGTCCATGAAAACAAATCCGTTGCCCACTGCGCCTCGGAACGCACAAAAGGATTTAAAACTTCCTCGATTTGCACAGCACCAGCGACTCTTCTTTACAGGATCAGTAGAGGTGTCCGTGTACCCCTCATAATACCACCCCAAAACATCACGCTCCCACCTTCAAATGGGATACGCGGTTGAGCTGTTTCTAGTCGAGCTTATCGACCTGCAGATTTTCAAACCAATGTTCTTGGAGAATCAGAAACCAAGCCAATTCTCGTCTCATCGAAGGACATCACGTTATTTCATTTAGGGCTATGATCCACCATTTCTCGAGTCCAGGGCAACCTAACATTTTTTTGTTGAAGGGTTAGTTTGGGAACACGTAAAAGTCTTCTGCGATGCCAATTTACCGCTTTCAGTCTGCGTGTTATCGTTTGTCGTGAAACATCTACCCCTTCAAGCCTAACAAGCTCCCTTGATATACTACTTGTAGATTCCAGACGATTTATTCGAGCTATTATTGATATTTGTCGGTCTTGTGCAGTTGTTGTACACCGTTTTCTAAAGGCGATCCTTTACGTCATTTGTCTCTGGGATTCTTTTATGAATTTTCGATACATTACTTTGGAAAACACCTACAATTTCCGCGGTATCTCTTTCAAAGCAATGTTTCTAGGTATTTTTAAATTGATTGATTGGAAATTGCAAAAGACCTGAAATAATGTATAAATACCAGTATCAACGGAATGGGCAAAAATAGAAAAACCTGTGTTATCAGCAAAACAATGATTCAATTATAAACGCTCTAAAATAAATATCCATCACAATTTTTAGAGTATAAAAGGCGTATGTATATCCTATTTGTAAATATTCCGAACTTTTGGACATATATATATATATATATATATATATATATATATATATATATATATATATATATATATATATATATATATATACATATAAGAGATTTGTTGCGACGTCTAAACAAGCAAGCTCGTTGACAAATATTTTTCCGAATTCTAGAAACTAACGGCTTTGGAATCGTAATAGGGGGCTTATAAAAGCAACGTACCTAAATTTTTTATCAGGGCACCATAATTTTATCCTTCAGATCGTGTAAATTTATTTTTCCTATCCGTTCGATATCATTCCGCCTTTATAGTTTCGAATAAACCCTGGTAGAGCGCATTGAAACCAAACCTGTATATAACGGCATGCAATTGTGTTTATCACAAAAGAAAAGTCATTTATTTAACATATGTATGCAAACAACAATAGGAGAAGGGCATTCAATAATTATAGCGCTTGGTCATATATATTATAATTGTTCTACAATTTATCATAAAGTTAAATTGTGAAATATTTATACGCTAACTGACTGGCATGAAAACATAATGAACAATTTATTTGATTTAATTGTTTAGATTTCTACATTTTGTCTACTTTGATGAATGAAATAGTCCATTTGATATCTAATTATTTTATCCCAGCCTACACTCAGTGCCAAAATGTTAAACACACTTGTACAATAATTTTTTTTAGACTTTTCAAAATAGAATGCTAATATGAAAACTAGAGTAAAATGAATTTGTGCAGGGGTCGCCCTTTATGTATCCGGAAAAATAAATAAAAACAAATATTTATTATTGAAAATGATTTTATTGTTTTTAAAAATATTATCCGCGATGATCGATACACTTTTGCATACGTTTGAACTAATTTTCATAGCACTTTTTCCATTCCGATTAAAGTATTTCCAAAACGTGCATTTTGACGCATCCACTGCTTCTTCTGGCTTCGAAAATCGTTGACCACGTAGTTTATTCTTCAAGGACGGGAACAAAAAGAAATCATTGAATGCCAAATCAAGACTGTACGGCGGATGACCCATCAATTCGATGTTTTGACCTGTGAAATTTTCAGTTGTTCGGTTCGATGTATGAGAGCTCGTTGTCAGGGTGAAAAATGATCCTGCGTCGCTGGTTGTTTTTTCTTATTTCGTCAAACACTTCTGGCAAACAAACGGTTGTGTGACATTCAAAATTGACCGTTTTACGATTCTCTAGTGGCACTGTAGCCACATTCCTATTTATCCCAAAAAAAAAAAACAGGTGACCATTTGCTTCGAACTGCTTCTTGCGCGAACGACTTGTTTTGGTTTGGCTCATTTTGAAAGGCCCATACAGCCGACTGCTTTTTACCTTCGGGCTTTTACACATATATCCAAGATCCATCGTCACCTTTGTAGAACACAAATAGTGTCAGTATGATAAAACGTTCTATGTATACAGACAATAATGTCAAACTTTACGATGTATATGTCATATAGCACTTATCAACACCATTTGCCAATTCCGGATATATAAATAGAAACCCTCGTACTCAAATCTCTAAATATTTCTATTAAATCAAAAATTCTTTTTGGTAACGAATAGAGGGTAGGCAACGAGTAGAGGGTGGCACATAAAAAACGCATGTTTTTCACCTAAAAAAACATTGTTCATTTTCAAGATCATTTATTTGTAATTACAGCTAAATGAAGTAATAGCAGTGCACTTTTAAATTAATGATGAGAAATAATGTCAGTCGAGTGTCGCCCTTTTTCGCGGTCACATATCTGCAATCTCTCATAAAAGTTGTGCATCACTATCAAAATCATTTCTTCTGGCACTCTTGCGATTTCTTTGCGAATAGCAACTTTCAGTTCCAGTATCGTAGGGATGACATTCCAAGTAGTCTGCAGAATGCGTTGTAGCGGTCGATGGGTCATACCCAGAGCTGAAGCTTGGCGCCTAATAGAACGCTGAGGACTAGCAAGAACCGCCCTCCTCACTATTTCAACATTGTTTGGTGTCCGAACGCCACGAGGAAGGCCAGGTGGTTTCCTTTTCATGATAGATCTGGTAGTTCGAAATACTTTAATCCATCAGAGCATTGGGTTTCGATCTGGAATTGGTCATCGGCGTACAAAGGTTAACTATCGACGGAAAATACGTGCACGGTAACTACAGAATCACTTTTTCTAAAAAAACTACACGATGACAAACACACGATGCGCCGAGATCCACGGTGCCATAGCTAAAGCTGCGTTACCTGAACTGTCCGTTGGCAGAGCGGCGAGGTCGTCACTCCTCTCTTTGCAAAATACTAGGCGTTCAAAAAACATGCGTTTCCTCTACGCCACCCTATAAAACTGATTTATTGTTTGTTGAGGAAGAATTTCTTCCCGTGAAGCCTGAATAGCACTTTATAAATCTTCCATATTTGAAAATTGTCTTGATTCGCTACATACTCGTCCTGAAATTATGTTCCAGACATTTGCAATGATATTCAAATCTGCTGAGACAACTGGTCAGTTTCATACATTATTTTGCTCGAAACAATCCATTATAATTTTTGCGGAATGACTGGAGGTGTTATCTTATTGAAATACTTACGTAGCTTAATTCATATCATTAAAAGATAATTTTTGTTGTTCTAATAAAATTTTATATTCTTGAAAGTTAACTCGATGAGAAAGAAACACTAAATTAGTTAACGGCTAAACCATGATAATTCCTCCACCCTTTTGGCGTATCGATAATTTTTTCTTCCTTTCTGAGACCATGATAAGACCAAAATAAATGAAAAAATCATCAGGCCCATCCAAATTATTTTTTTTTATCATCAGAAAATATGATGACTTCTTTCCACTGCTCAATCGTTGAACTGACCTTTTCAGATAAAGCCATTTGGGCTAGTTTGTGTCGAGTATTTAATGCTGGTTTCCTTTTCAATTTGTATTTGCCAACAACTCTTGTTTGCTCTTTAGTTTCCTTAGTAATTGCTCTTGTAGTCTTACATGGATTCGATGCATTTATTAGAATGAGTGTGTCAGAGCACGTGACCTTCCAGTTGAGCGATGACTTCGGTATGTCTCGCCAAACCGAATCAACTTAGCAACCGATGAAAATCTTCGTCTTGATCGGCTTCCTAATCCATAACTAATTCCGTCTACATATAACGAGAAAATTAATTGTCCTTCCATATATATTCAAGTAGATAAAGGTCTGCAGATATGGCAATAGGTGAGGTACCAGAATTATGTGTATATAGTTCCTAGCAGTCAAACTATCTCAAACGAACACTTTCTAGCATTGAGAGACTTCCTATTATAAATGTAAGAAATTTGCAAAGATGGGAACTAGAAAACCCCAAAGCAATACGTATATCTAATTTGCAGCATCAATTTTCTGTAACCACTTGGATTAGCTTAATCGATAATTAAGTAATTACAATTGATGATGATGATTAATTGATGATTAAGTAATTAATTACTTATTGAAGAACTGCCAACACTTCTCGATGATATTTCTCTGATCATGAGAAGACGTGCGGTTTCAAATGGATGGTGCACAAGCACATTGACAGAATTTCCATCCGGAATTTCATGAACAGTAATTATAAACTATGGATTAGTTGTGGTACTCCTGTTACATGGCCATCTAGATCTCCTGACTATAATCCTCTACATTTATACTTCTCGAGATATATAAAAGATTTAGTGTATACCTAAAACACCAGACAGGAATTATTGCTAGGTTGATTCGATATTCTGATAGGTTTTCAACAATTACTAGAAATGAGACGTTTCTGTGTCATACTAGCCCCAAACAAGCATAAGTATTCAGCGTAGAGGAAGGCATTTTGAAAATAATATTTTATTTAAAATTCGCGAAAAAAAAAAAGATTTTTTTGAATTACGAATTTAAATTTGATAGTTTACTGCTTATAATTTCTTAACCCTGTAACTTCGGAATGAATAAAGATCGACCTACCACTTTTATTTTTTTTAGTCTTACAATTAACATGTTGACTGCTAAGCCTCTTTTGAAGAAATCTGTTATGGACACCAATATGTTTTTTTTTTCAATTTATTGTATGGAATTAAACAAACATATAATACTTTTTATTTTATGAAAATTTTGTAAAAAATGCTTTCCAATTATCTCATAGTCGAGCGTCTCCGAACAGGATGTAACTTATAACTCCACAGCACAAACATCGCCATGTGGCGTGATCGTGGCCATTCATCGCCATGTGGCGAATACTTATAGCAGAGAAAGAAATCTGTGGTTGCAAGTGAAAAGATGAGTGTAATGTCCTTAAATATCGAAGGTAGAATATAAGGTGGGAGTGCTCGACGTTAGAACCAGAAGAAGTAACATTAAATCTTTAAAATTTAGAGAATTATTGAACACATTTAAATGAGAATTAAATTTTTAATGTGTATAACCCCCAAGAAAGTCCAAGGGCCTGCCGTGTTTGCATTACCCAAAAAAACGTCCAGAAATACGCTATGTTTGTCATTATACCCAGAACAGTGTTTTGAATAATATCAATTAAAATTTGTTCTCATTGTTTTGTTTAATTTAATTTATTTATATATTGATAATCTTGTAAAATATATTAAAGAAATCCTTTTTATGGAGTTCTTTTGTTAGTAATGGAACTTTAACATATGCCAATTCCACATAATTCCTATGCGTTTACAGAGTTACTACTCGTGGTTGGCAGTCAATGTTTGTTAAGTCTATTTTGCGCTCCTAAAATTTCAACTTAACGATATGGTACCTTGTATATATATATATATATATATATATATATATATATATATATATATATATATATATATATATATATATATATATATATATATATATATTCTAGTAAACCCCAGTAAACTCTCTGACGAATGGTATCTTTCAACAGAACATCTAAATTAATTATCTCCAAATTAAGAACTGTTTAGTTCAGATCCTTTTTAGGGTTAGCAACTATGCAAATAAGACAAACATAGTTAATAAAGTATACCGTCTCAAATGAATCATTTTAAAATTTAGAGAATTATTGATTACACAACTAATTGGGAATAAAATGATAAATAGCTATAAAGAATCGAAACCAATAGGGAATTTCATTTCTCGAAGAATGCAGCTCCCACCGAAAAAAAATTGTAAGTAACAAGGACCTGCCGTGTTTACACCACCTAAAACGTCGAAAAACATGAGTACGATGGTTAATAAAATATAAACCTGAAAAATATAAAAATGTCAGTGTAGGTCATTGCAGTGCAGTATTAGGAGTGGGAGAAACCCTCGATGATTTGTTCCACTCAGTTCTTTTGTCTGTACAGCCATAAGTGAGCAACAGGTTACAACGTCCATTGCGCAACGGTTTATAATAAATAAACAAAGTAAGGCCAGACCAAATCATTGAAGGTTCAGTATGTGGACTATACCCTGTCTAAGACACAAGTATTTAGTTGGGCCAAGAAGTTTAAGAGTGGACGAGAAAGTGTGGTAAATGCAAGTCATAATCGACGTCCCAGGTCAAGTGTCACTGCTGACACATTGGTGCAGTTTGCGACCTTATCGATGACGACCGGAGGTTCGATATTCATGAAATCGTTTTAAAGGTGGTTATCAGTTTTGTAAGTGCTCAAATAGTCATCAGAAATCATCTTAGCTTCAATAAAATCTATGCCCAATGGGTTCCGAAGTTGTTGACTGAAGATCAAAAAAAACATCCGATTGCAAATCAGCAAGAGACTTCTGAATCGATTTCAGCGGGAAGGAGAGACTTTTTTGAAGCGTATCGCGACAGGTCATGAAACATGGATGCATTATTATAGTTCAGAATCAAAAATGGCGAGTAAGGAATGGCGAAGGAAAGGCGAAACCTGCTCTGTAAAGGCCAAAACCCGTCTCTCGGTCGGTAAGGTTCGCGCGATTATTTTTTTTTTGACTGGAAGGGAATTTTCCTGATTGCTTTTCTATATGATCGACGTACGGTTAATGCTGCCTAGTACTTCCATTTGTTGGAGGCAAAAAAATCCGCTTACAGAAGCTATATCAGATACGTTTTTTTTCTCCATGACAACGCCAGGCAATACACAGCGGTTTTGACGAAGGAAAAACTGGAGAATCAGCACTGGGACACCCTTGAACACACCCCTTACAGTCCAGATTTGTCGCCCTGTGATTATTTTTTGTTTGCGCCCTTGAAAGTTGCACATGGAGGGGTACGATTCGACAATGATCAAGATGTTGAGGACTTCGTGCGCAATTGGCAGATGACCTAAACTCAACGTTTCTACGAGCAAGGAATTGACAAGCTTTCAAACCGCTCAGAATAATGTGTAGAGCGTGGAAGAGACTATGTCGAAAAATGATCAATATAATTTTTTTTGTATTATTTTATAAATAATAAATATGTATAAAACAATTCCGGTTTATATTTGATTCACACTGGTATGTGAATAGATGCCTTCGTTATGAAAAGAACAATGTTTTAAAGCATATCATAATTAGAATTTGCTCTTATTTTCTTGTCAATTTTTTTTTGTTTGATAATGTGGTAAAAAATAATAAATATATCCTTTTTATTAGTAATGAACCTTTAATAGATGCACGAATTTCTGTGCGTTAACAACGATTTAAATAGTGGTGACCACAAATGTTATGTTATGTTACAAAAACGAGATAACTCTTGGTGGGCGTTTACCAGCAAACTGTCAACGTGTTAAACCTATTTTATGCTCCTAAAAATAGTAATAATACAATACAATAGTAATATAACAATATATATATATATATATATATATATATATATATATATATATATATATATATATATATATATATATATATATATATATATATATATATATATGAGCATTCGTTAGTTGCTTGACCGGTAGGGAGCTCCACCCATCCCTCACATTGGAGGGCACATGTTTCGTCTGTTGGTGGTTAGACTCATCAGGGTACCGACGTATGCTCTCTCGCCAAGAAAAGAATAGGGAGTCCCTCTCCACAATCAAACAACCCATATTTTTGCCGAGCCTATATATATATATATATATATATATATATATATATATATATATATATATATATATATATATATATATATATATATATGGTATAATGTGGTGAACCTGCAAGTTTCTGATTGAGATTTTCAATTGCAATTAACTTGACTAACTAAAGGCAATTATTTTCAAAGGCAATATATTTTCGTGACCGTTTAGTATTATTATTATTTTTTTATTTATTGGGACTTTCGGTCAGTAAATAAGTTTTAATTTTTTATTGTTTTATTAACGTTTCGGTTCAACAACGAATCATCCTCAGAATACTTCTACAATAAACATTACTTTTATAAAAAAACACAATCTTACATTTAAAAACTTACCAATATCAAATTAAACAATTATTTTTTAAATTTTTTAACTAATATGTGACAATTTTTTATAAAATTTTTAAATGACTTATTTGACTCTGACATATTTAACAATTCTTCCACCTTTAAATTTTTGTTTTTTATTATAACCTAATTGTTTTGAATTTTTTATGTGGAATCATATAAGATGCAAAAATATAAAATTATGAAAATTTATTATTTAATAATGTTATTATATATAACTTAAATTATCTGTATCATTTCTGAAATTAATGGTATTATTTGTTTTTGTTTTTATTATTTATTGGGATTTTATTTTCGGTCAATTAATAAATTATATTTTTTTATTGTTTTGTTAACGTTTCAGTTTAATAACAAACCATCTTTAGAACAACTCCACAATATACCTTATTTTTATAAAAAATACAAATTTATATCTAAAAACCTACCAATATCTAATTAAACAATTAATTTCCTAAACTTTTTAAATAAAATATGACATTTTTTTTTTCAATTTTCAATTGATATATTTCTGACTTCGATATATTTAACAAGTGTTTTACCTTTATATTTTTGTTTCTTATTATAAACTAACAATTTTGAATTTTTCACGTCTAATGGTATTAGATGCAAAAATAAAAAAAATATGAAAATTTATTGTTTAATGATGTCATTATATATACAACTCAAATTATCTGTATCATTTCTGAAATTAATGGTATTATTTGTTTTATTTTATATAAATTATTTCCTTTATAGTTTCTATATTGTTTTTCAAAATCTAAAATTTTTATGTCGTTAAAATGAAAGTAGTGTTCATTATCTATAGCATGTTTTGAAAGGGCAGTTACGTTTGTTTCTAGATTTCTAATGCTTTTTTATGTTCATTTATTCTGGTTTTTAAATATTGTTTAATTTGGCCAATATATGAGCTTGGGCAATTTAAACAATCGATTTTGTAAATCAAATTTGTTTGTTCCATTTTGGATGTTTGTGGTTTTAATTTTGTAGATATTTGTTTAGTGTTATTATTGGATACTTCTGCTATATTTATATTATGTGGTTTAAGAACTTTTTTATTTTATTATTTATTTCTGGTAAGTAAAGGTATGTAATTTTCATTTTTAGATTTATGCTATTATTGATTTTGTATACTAATTTGTTTTGATATTGCCATCCTTATCATACGTGATATTAATATCCAAAAATTTATTGTTTTATTTTTTTTTTCTTCATGGGTAAATTTTAATTTGTTATGGAATGTATTGAATTTGTTTAAGGCATATTGAATTTTATTTTTAGGTATGCATAGTATACAATCATCTACAAATCTTTTATAAAAATAAGGTTTAAAATCGAAAGTAATAATAACTTTTGTTTCAACATATTCCATAACTAGATTAGCAATAGTTGCTGATATTGGTGAGCCCATTGCTAGACCGTAAATTTGTGAGTAAAATTGTTTATCACATTTAAAAAATGTGGAATCAAGACATATTTTTGTGGCTTCAATAAATCCGTTTTCAGGGATAGCTGCAAATGTATTAATTATTTCCCCTTTTTCTTTAATGCTATTAATTGCCAGTTCAATTGGAATATTTGTATATAAAGAGACGACATCACATGATAGTAGTAAGTGATTTTCTGGATTTTTTTTTGTTTTTTTATTATTATAAAATTCCAATAAGTCTTTAGTATGATATTCTGTTTTACCTACTATGTTGGATAAAATTCTTGATAAATATTTTGATATTTCATTTGTGGGAGATTCAGTTTTACTTACAATGGGTCGTAATGGAATATTTTCTTTATGTAATTTTGGTAAACCATATATGATGACCGTTATGGCATATTAGTTTATTTTTTAACTTCTTGTCAATATACTTTTTATTAACCCATTTATTTATAAGATTATTTATTTTAATTTGTATTTTGTTAGTAAAGTCAAGTGTTTCTTTTTTACAAGTTGTAGAATCGTTAAGTAAATTTATCATTTTTTGGTTATATTCTTCTTTGTCCATTACAACAGTTTTATTGCTTTTATTGGCTAAAAGTATGGTATATAGTGAGGGGTGTTGTGACAAAAAAGATTTAGCTTCTTGTAAATAATATTTTAAAATGCATATTTTTTTTATTGGAGTTTAATAGTTTATTTTTGCAATTGTTTAGAATGTTTGCAATTTTATTTCTGATTGTTTCTTTTTCATTTATGTTCAGTTTTTCTATACCTGTTTCTATATTTGTTATTACTTGTTCAATTTATTTGGGTTTAATTTTTTCTTTATTAACAATTTATATGAAAAAAGCCAAGTGATAGATATTTTATATATGTTAAGTTTTATGTTTTATGTCTTATGTTAGTTAAGTTTTTTTATCCAATTGTGATTAACTATGTATTGTTCTTTAGTTATATGTTGTTATTTTATTAGGTTATTAATTTTATTTCTATGTCTGTTTTTTATTTTGTTAAATAATTTTTCATATATTTCATTTTGTTTTATATAAAAATTATTTAACCATATATTTTCATATTTATTACTTAGTTTTGTTTTGGTTTCTTTTAGTTATATTAAATGAGTTTTCTTAAATAGTTTTAGTTGTATTAAATGAGCTTATTTTTGAGAAACAATCACTGATACAGATAATTAATAGTTGATTATATAAATTGTTTATAGTTTTTGTGTATTTGGCTTTATTTAGTTTTTATATTGTCAAAATGTTTATATTTAATTATATCATATACCGAAAATCGCATTAAATTAAAAAGTAATAATATTAAACGATCGCAAATATATATATATATATATATATATATATATATATATATATATATATATATATATATATATATATATATATATATATGCTCCTTTATAGTTTTAAATATACGTCAATATACTGTGAAGAATGACAATTTTCAACCGAACCTGTATACTAATTCTCTCCAAATTAAGAACTGTTTAGCTCAGATCCCCTTTTCGGTTACCAACTGCGCAAATAAGACAAATATCGTTAATAAAATATACCGTCTCATCCGAGGTAGATTAGTCCCGGGAAAACGGAGGTCGAAAATAAGACAGAGTTCCATCTGAAAGATATTAACTTATATTAATTCTGTCTGATCTAATCATGATAGATGGTGTTGAAATTGGATATGAAAACCGCCGACCACTGTCCATTTTTCTTTGTGGGAAAAGGGAAAAAAAAGGAGGAAAAGAAATTAAAACAGAAATTTGAGAAAAGCTCTTTGATATTTTTTATTTCTTAGATTTATAATTAATTTTCCTATTTCATTTTGTAAAAATAAGATTTGTGGCAAAACGATTCATAGTTAACCCATCACTAATAATTGTTCATCAATTTTTTGGCAAAAATCAGAAAAATACTGTTTCACAAGTACCACATTCACAAGATATGGCACTTTTTCCTGTCTTCTCGACTTCGAGGATAAAGTCCTTCGACGTCTTAAGTCCATAGAATCTATTCAAGAGAGTTCGTTTTGAAGAAAATACCAGATATTTGGTACAAAATACCAAGTCGAGTATAAAAACTGTTTCCGAGATGATTATAGAGCTAAAGTGGCTGCTGTCGTATAACTGGATACAATTAAAATTTCCAATTCATATTTATACAAAGAGAATATTTAATGAAATCACAACATATAACATTAATAACATATTTAGTTTAGATTGGTCAAAATATTGTTCAGGATTTACATTATTTGAATGATAAAAATTTAGAAATACTTACACCTGCCTGGGAAATAAGAGTAATTTAACACTGGCTGAAATTTTCGATGATCATTTTGATAAATGTTGATGAATTTCTTTGATGCAGCGTTGAACCTCCTCCTTCTATGCACGGGTGGGTGTGAGCTTATTGACATAGACTTTTGACTTCAAATAACCCGACAGAAAGAAATCCAATGGTGTTAAATCACATGATCTAATCAATATTCAATATTCCGACCATATTTTGTACGAAATTTGCGAACTGTAGCAGCCAAACTTTCATTATTTTTGAGAGATTGTTCAACAATGAAAACGCGTTGTTCTGTCGTATAGTATTCCATTTTTACTAACCCTAAACTATCAGCTGTCAAACAAATAATGTTGTAACTTCCTGGGATGTTTTCCACGTCACATGCATCCACCATATAGCACCAACCTTACACCCTTGACTAGACAATCATAAGGGGATCGATCTGCGCGCTGTGCAACTACGCAGCTACCCCACATAACGTGTGCCAAGATGGAATTTAACACATCAGTTGGAACTGAGCTGCAGGTACTTAAACACGGTAGGCATCATTGATTTTCCCACCAAATGCGAGTTGCGAATGGTCATACTTTTTTTTATAGGAAAAAGGCTATTCCCTTTTGAAGCAGAAAATGTAAACTGTATGAGTGCTGGTGTTGTGCGTGAATGGTGTAGGAAATTTAAAAAAGGCCTAATCTGATGTTCATGATGAAGTTGGTCAAGGACTCAAGTCTGTCGCTCGTGAAAACCTTGTTTAACGTTCAAGTGGTTCGAGAGAAACGGAGGTTTACCATTAGTGAGTTGCCTGTGAA
This sequence comes from Cosmopolites sordidus, assembly GCA_031761425.1. NCBI lineage: Eukaryota > Metazoa > Arthropoda > Insecta > Coleoptera > Curculionidae > Cosmopolites > Cosmopolites sordidus. The sequence goes on along the minus strand of JARFXV010000753.1, from coordinate 2,315 downwards.
TTTTCCGGACATTCCATGGTCAGCTCTGTATACGATCGCACCAGAACGCCAACGTTGGCAAACGTTGGGTTTCCACAAAGCTGTCTGAAGATAAAAGAAGCATGGCGCATGACATTAGGCTTATTCTTTCTCGTAGGTTACGCTGATTTGGGGGGAAGAGTTTTTGAAATCCATCGAGACAGGGGATAAAAGGTGGATTCTTTCTGATAATCCAGAATCGAAAGAAAAATCCAAAATGAATGCACACACACACACACACACATACTCCCTGAACAAACCCAAACAGTTCAGATAAACTTTAAGCACCAGGAAGACCATCCTGGTTTCCTGGGATCAAAAAGGTCTATTGCTCGTAGAGTTTATGGAGTCAGGGACTACGATCACTGTAAACGTGTATTATGAGATATTATGTCGCTTGCAAAGAACGATTCAAAACATAAGAAGGCATGCTATCATCTGGAATTATCTTAACAACTTTTAATTATTATGACAACGCAAGACCGCCTATTGCTGAGGTAACCCAACAGCTTCCTACTCAGTTTCTTTGGGAAGTGTTCGATCACCGGGCGAAGATCTCGCGCCGACTTTCGAGTTTTTCGACAGCTGAAAAAAGATCTGGGAGATCAACTCTCTCGCACCAATGAAGAGCTTCAAGACGCCGTAAAAGTCTTTATTTAAACATATTTTAATTCTTAAATTTGGCCCACGAAAACCATTATTAATGTTGTTAAATAGCAAGAAAACAAATATCTCTAAATCAGCAAAGTAAATTAGATGCTAGATTCTTCGATATAAACCTTAAAAATCATTTCATGGGTTTTCGAAAAGCACTACATACACATAAAATTGCTAAACAATAAATTAATTATTTTAAAGTAAAACTATCGTTTTATTCCACTTTCACTAAATTATATTAATATGACATGTTTCGTCAATACAGTGGCTTCTTCAGATATTGAGTATAAACTTATATGATTTAAAGCTTGTATTCAAGTTTTTAAAAAACCACTGTGTTGGCGAAATATATCATATTAATATAATTTAGTCAAAAAACGTATAATGGATTTTCATCAAGTAAAATGTGAAACCGTCAATTAGTTAAACAATAGCATCCAGATAAGAACGCTGAAAACAAAACAAAGAGCACTGAAAACTCCCAATAAAATTGTCAACCCAATATTCAGAATAAATTTCATTAAGCAAGCAATTAAAAAAAAATAACAGACCAAAAAGTCCAAACTGATGAAAAATTAATTAAAGATAAAATATAATTGATAGCGAGTTGATAAAATAATTCATGGTAAACGGATAATTGATAAAACCTTAATTACTTTGTGTGTTAATTTAAGCCTCTCTTCAATTTCAATATTGCAGAAGATGTAGATGTATCCAACGGTATTATTTGACAGCGTAATCTTGAAATCTGCTTACCTAAAACAAAGAAAAACGCAGAATTAACAACAGTCGCAGATAAATAAATAAGAACGGTGTTATAACGTTTTAGAAATAGATAATAAAATAGTTGCTTTGATTTGCTGTTCCTGAGACATTTTTGACAACTGGTACTTTGTCAAAAATGGTTTAATATTTAACAGTTCAACTATTTTAGCATTATCAACATCGATGGTTTTACTACCAATATGTCCATATTGAATGTTCGGATTAAAATATTATTTTTTCAGTTCCAGATCTATTTGTAATACATGATGGGTTATTCATTTTGGTATTTTTTAAAATTCGATAACACAATTACTGGCTATATGAAAATAAATATTTATTGAAAGTAGATAAAAAAGATGGGAAGTTATTTTTGTCTCAACAATAATAAATATGTCTCAAACAAACAAAAATCTCCCGTGAGACCATTGATTTAATGAAGAAACGGCGAGCAATGAGAAATGCAGGTAGTCCTTTTGGCAGGGTCGAGTACACTGAGCTCTGCAAAACTATAAGAAAACGTATCAGAGAGGACACGCGCCGATTCAATATGCAGCTAGTGCAAAAAACCCTGGAAGAAAACAAAGGAATTAACAAAGCTAAACAGAAGCTGAGAAACAAAAGAACGCAAATATATGCTTTAAAGCGTGAGGATGGCACAGTGTGCAGGGCGCGTACCCAAATGTTAGAGATTGTCAGAAGGTTTTATTCCCAGTTATATGATGATCAGAGCCAGTCAGGACAGCAATACCCACGGAAGAACAATATATAATGCCAGATATCCTAGTGGAGGAAGTAACAAATGCCATAGAACTGATGAAGAACGGCAAGGCTCCAGGAAAGGATAGTGTAACTGTCGAAATGCTAAAAGCTGGTGG
>JARFXV010000752.1:260000-365469 GCA_031761425.1 Cosmopolites sordidus | reverse complement strand
AAACTTAGTTTGACTCTGCTGTTAAATGTCAGTCAGAATTATGGAATCATTGAATTATGGTGAATCATTGAATTATGGTCGTTCAGTTAACTTCTTCCATGGGGGATTTTGGGATGCAATTGAAAATATTTCTCTTAATGTGCAATCGGATATTTATTTGTAGCTAGATATTACATTCATATACAATTTAAGGATTATTCGTCAATGGTTGAACCAAAAATTTCCTATGCAATAAATACTTCAGACGATAAAAAATATTGAACAGTGCCATATGAATCAATTTCTGTAAAATATTATATACTGAGCGCAAGTTATCGTCAGGTACGATACTTTGTGACAATAGTTCAAAAAGACGAATTCAAAGATCGTGGCAGCCAGCTCATCCTTCGACTCTCGGTTTTCATCTATATATATATATATATATATATATATATATATATATATATATATATATATATATATATATATATAACGATCTATATATATATATATATATATATATATATATAACGATCTATATATATATATATATATATATATATATATATATATATATATATATATATATATATATATATATATATATAACGATCTATATATATATATATATATATATATATATATATATATATATATATATATATATATATATATATATATATATATATATATATATACATATAGATGAAAACCGAGAGTCGAAGGATGAGCTGGCAGCCACGATCTTTGAATTCGTCTTTTTGAACTATTGTCACAAAGTATCGTACCTGACGATAACTTGCGCTCAGTATATAATATTTTACAGAAATTATGATTCATATGGCACTGTTCAATATTTTTTATCGTCTGAAGTATTTATTGCATAGGAAATTTTTGGTTCAACCATTGACGAATAATCCTTAAATTGTATATGAATGTAATATCTAGCTACAAATAAATATCCGATTGCACATTAAGAGAAATATTTTCAATTGCATCCCAAAATCCCCCATGGAAGAAGTTAACTGAACGACCATAATTCAATGATTCACCATAATTCAATGATTCCATAATTCTGACTGACATTTAACAGCAGAGTCAAACTAAGTTTTAATAATTTTGTGCATAGACCAAAATAATAAAAACATTAAAAATGCCAATTTTGTCACGATATGTCAGGTATGTTGGGTTAAAATAATATTTTAAACAACTTTTTTTAGTAACTTTTTTCGATATCTCTAACTTGACCCTTTTTGTGAAGTTTGTGAGTTTAAAGTTTAGATTTCAGTTGAGTATCTTCAAAAATATAACCCATCAACCAGAATGTGCAAAAATTCATATCTGTATTCCTTCAAATTGCGAATATATATATATATATATATATATATATATATATATATATATATATATATATATATATATATATATATATATATATATATATATATATATATATATATATATATATATATATATATATATATATAATAAAGAAAACATAAAGATAAACCAAACCTAACCTAACCCAATAAAGAAGAACTTTCTTTTTTTTTTTAATTTTCAAATAGTTTTCAAATAGTTAGAATGTCATCAATGTCGGGAGTTGGATGCTACTACACCATAATATATTCTAGCATCACTGCTAGCCAATTTGTGTAATACTTGACCATTCATCTTATTTATGCAAACAGGCTCCCGTTGAGTATTATCTTTACCCAGAACTTAACATTTTAATGTGGAGAATTTTAATTTCAATATGGTTTTAATTGTAAGAACTATTCGGTATTGAAAACGAGATACCAAACAAGATTACGAAACAAGATGGTAAAACAGGAACTGAAAAAAATTTGTTGTGGTTAATTGAATGGGTTAAGTTAACTTCCGAGGGAAGAATGGATTAGCTTTCAAGGAACTCCGGTCAGCAGCCCCCAACCGGGGTTTCGATAACTGATATCCGAGGTTCAAAGCTCCCGAAGCTAAGGTGTTGGTCCAGTCACAAAATATCGTCATGAGCCTTGAAAAGGTTCTAATAAATCGATGATAAAAACTCTCTAGATAGTGAAAGGGAAGATAGAAGGTCGGAGTGGCATCGAAAGGAAACATACCTCCTGGTTGAAGAATATTCGTGAATTGACTGTATACTTGCAGCAGAGTAATTATTTAGAATGGCCGAAAGCAGTGCGAAAATAGTGTGAGCAATTGCTGTTAGGGGTACCTGGGAATGTAAGAATTACTGAGGAATAATGTTAGTAAATTCAGCTTACAAGATTCTAAGCCCACTGATAAATGACTATATGAAAGAAGCTATAGAAAAAACTATAGGATGTTATCAACAAGATGACATTATACTTCTTGCGTGGTCGGCCGGCGAGAAATCAATTCCTTGATTTTATTTCATTATTATCAGTTTTCTGTTATGTTTACAGTTGTCGTTGTGATAATTACAAATTTACTATTCTAATACAAAAATAATATTTTTAGATCTAGGAAAGTTGGGTTAAGGGATTTTTACATTGAAGCATTGAATACGCTTAGAGTCTTTTAATAACTCTGTCAACATCTTCAAGATATATATATATATATATATATATATATATATATATATATATATATATATATATATATATATATATATATATATATATATATATATATATATATATGTATATATGTATATATATATATATATACATATATATATATATATATATATATATATATATATATATATATATATATATATATATGTATATATATATATATATATATATATATATATATATATATATATATATATATATAGATATATATTTATATATAAATATAGGAGGGAGAGTAAATAAAATTAATTTTCAAGATGTTGACAACTTATTTAAAGACTCTGGATGTATTTAATGCTTCCCTTTTGGAGGGGAGACAGATCAATACATGATATGTCTTCAGTAGAAGTTTGAAATCGCTAGAGTCACTTGTTGGTCGGTAACAATTCCTTTCGTGAACCGGATTTTTCTAGTGTATTCTCAAAATGAGTGACAGCAATTTTGAGTGACGGTGACGGACTTTATTTTTTAATTTGATAATTAGTGTACCATGGAACGTAATAGTTTGACTCTGCTGCTAAATGTCAGTCAGAATTATGGAATCATTGAATTATGGTGAATCATTGAATTATGGTCGTTCAGTTAACTTCTTCGATGGGGGATTTTGGGATGCAATTGAAAATATTTCTCTTAATGTGCAATCGGATATTTATTTGTAGCTAGATATTACATTCATATACAATTTAAGGATTATTCGTCAATGGTTGAACCAAAAATTGAAATGAACTTTGTGCCAGAATAAGGCAAGCCTGTCAAGAAATCAGCATCCCGGAACTTAGACGAGTAGCTAACCATAATAGACGAAGGACTAGTTGAGAGAGATCGTATTTGATAGTTAATTATTCGTATTATGAAAAATATTGTATACTTTTTCCTAAATTTAATCATATACCAAAAATTATTTTCCCATAAAAATAAAATAATTATTTCTTTGTAAGTGATATTTATTTTATTAGAATATTTGAATACATGACACTATTAAATTGACAATGTATCAAGTTTTTTCTTTCAATGACACACTAATTATCAAATTAAAAAATAAAATTTGTGTTTAGACCAAAATAATGAAAAATATAAAAATGCTATTTTTTCATTAAACTCGGTACGTGAGGTTGAAATAATGTTCTGGACCACTTTTTCTAATAATTTTTTTCGATATCTCTAATGCGAAGCAAAATATCGAGAATTGGCCCTGTTTGTGAATTCTTGAAAATGTTGACAGAGTTATTGACGAACTCTAAAGTTCAATGCTTCGCAAAATATCCCTTAACGCAACTTTCTTAGATCTAAAAATATAATATTTATACTAGAATAGTAAATTTGTTATCATCACAACCACAACTGTAAACATAACACGCAACTGATAATAATGAAGAAAAATCCAAGAATTCATTTCCCACCGGTCGACCTCGCAAGAAGTGGAGTGGCATTGGCATATTTTAAGTTAGTTATTTTAATGCCGCTAGTACTGACACCATCCGTTCAATCCTCGAGAGCTCTACGCATGATATATTCACCATAAATATTGAATAAAATTGGCAATAGGATACACCTTATCAGCTTCCTTTATTGGCACAAAATTTATCGGATGTACGATCTTTTATTTTCACAACTTATGTTATTTTTTCGTATAGATGACAAATTATCCCACTCAAGTAATCTGATACTCCTATTTCCTACAGAATTTGCTATAATTTCTCCCATTTTATGTTATCCAACGCCCTCCAATCATAAAGGAAATGGAGGTATACATGATGGTTGACTTTTGTGGTTTTTTTCAATGGTTTGTCGAATGTTGAATATCAATTCCCGTATACCTCTCCTTTGAATGAATCCAGCCTGCTCTGGGGAAATTTACCATGAGAAGTACCATGAAACATTCGGTTCACGAAAAGAATTGCTAAAGACCATCAAGTAACTATAGAGAATTCAAACTCGCACTGAAGACGCATCAGCTGTTGGCCTGTCTCTCCTCCAAAGGGGAAGCCAAGAGTGTTGCCAAATCGAACACACGGCCACAACTCTTATTACTATATTACATACCTCGTATAATAAAAACCCATGATTTTCATTTGATAATTGTGACTTTGGTAAAATAATAAACACTTTATAATAAGTTGATTAAAACTAAGTTTTGATTATATTCTGATGATGGTAACTCGCAAAGTTATTCGATTATTTGGAATATGCATCAAATAATCTCAATGCGTTTTGGTGTGTGTGGAAAATTTACTATAAAGTTTTATTGATTTTTATTCAATGTTTTTATTTTTTGATTAAATTACACAGAAAATTTACAGAAATATAACGCAAACATAACATAAAAAAAATAAGTAAAACTCCGTACGAAACTAAAATGTGGAACCCGGACATAAACGCCAGGATATATCGACAGGTAATAAATGATTACGTGGAGGGAAGCATGGTGATTGGGGATTATACTGTCAGCTATTTGCGGTCATGGAAACAATGCAGTGCCTGATCTTTGGAGTGTCTTATCTATTGTAAATGTGAAAATTTGTCGTACTTTATCTGAAAAACTAGACCTGCGATAAAATAAAGGGAGATATTTTTGAAATCATTACCAAAAATATAGAAAATAATTTGGTTTTCGAGCACCTCAACAACTTTTTTCGTTGAGCAGTGTATTCTGCCAATATTCTTTTATTTCCCATACTTCATTATATTTTGCATATTCCTGTTCAGCACCCACAACTTGCTTCCATGCAGTGAGGTCGATCTGAATATATACCACAGCTCTATATTCCTAGTAGGTCCTTAACTTAATTGACTGTTTGTCGCCATGTTTCTCTATTGCTAGGTTTTATTTTTCAATCAATAATTTTAGATTGATACCTTTCTCTCTCCCTCTCTGTCTCTTCTCTCCATCCTGATCTTGGTCTGTCTCTCCTCTTCTTGCCTCCTATATAACCTATGCTATAGGATATAGTTCCCAGTATTTTCTGGGATTCGATCGGCCTGCATTCTAAAAATATATCCTAGCCACCTCAATCTTTGGGATTACACAATTCCTATGATGTCTGGTTCTTTAAAAATTTCCTTCAACACCTGATTTCTTCACCTCCCCCTTCTGTCTTTAACTCTTTTACCTCCAAATATCTTTATTGATACCTTTCTATGCCATTCTCACAACATTATCCTCCTCTACCTCTCCCAGCGTCCATATATCACATACAAATATAGGTCTTATAAGTGTTATGAAAACATTCACAACTGGACAACTTTTCCTGTATAAACGATAAATAACAGTTTAGATCCACACTGTAGATTGAAAAAATGGACGACCATTTTGGTGAAACATAAAAAAATAAGGAACCCTTTTCAATAAAATTTATCAGTACCCTAAAAGGTATATTTGTACTTGAGGCACTTGGCCCTCAGAGGATTATTTAGAGATTGTAACTACCTTTCGAAAAACCTTTTCGAAAAAACGGATGGCTAGCTGGCCCTGAAGCGGGTAAAGCGAGAAAGTGAAGCACTTGGAGAAAACCCAAAAAAGACAAAATAATAGGACAGATGGGTTTTATAGTTTTCACGTGGTCAGTTGGGGGTAGAAATTCGAATAGATCATCAGAGTTTTGAGTTCGAGGTAGAAGTACGAGAAGAGAGTTCGGGTTGAACGTTTGACGGGGAAGTGCGAGGTGAGATCTCGTGTAATTGCAGCATGTTAAAGATTTCACGTTCTATAGCATGTAAAAAGTTAAGAGAGAGTTTCACGTTGAGAGTTTGAGATAGAAATTCAAGTTGAAGGGTTTTTGGAGAGAATTCGATGAAAGACTGCACGATAACAACACGTAGAACAGAATACGCGTAGGAGTTTCTGAGAAAGAAGTGAGAAAAGTGGCACGCTAGACTCTACGAATAAGTATTTTGTAAAATATTAGTATGCGAAGTAGAATCAAATCTCGCAAAACCAAAAAGATAAGCAGTGGAAAATAGCCCGAAAAGTGTAGTGAAATGAAATCCAATAGTTTTCTTCTAGGTCAACAGTATTTGTAAATATTCATGTAAATAAATGTATATATGTGAATATTCTGTATATTAATTCAATAATCAAGATCCATTTCGCGAACCAGCAAACCCTGTGAAAATAAAAAAAATTGTAAATGTGTGGATGATGTTTCTAACATAAGACTTCCCGCACAACTGTTTTATAGATTATTATTTTAAGATTGAGAAATACCACCTAACCATGTAACAATCCTTTAAGGGAGTGAAGTCTTCTGTTTCCTTTAATTATTATAGAGTCTAAATTTCTGTATCCTTGTTTATCTCCACTGGATTGAATATTTTATGCAGTTCAACCGCATGCCTATTAATTTTTGCTGCTCTGTTGTTGGCCTTTTTTCACATCCATTGTTTATTAAGACTCTTAAATACTTATATTCTTCAACTTTATTAAATTGAAGTATTTTTTTTTTTTCACTTAAAAGATAACTGTTGTTTTCTAACCCTCGTCGAAAAGTCGATATTAATTGTCTCAACACCAACTGTAGTAGAGCTAAAGAAAACATAAATGTTTGAGTAAAAAGTCAGCCGAAAGTCAACTTACCCAACATAGAAGAACTTATAAAAATAATTTGCAAGTGGTTAGAATGTCACCAATTTCGGGAGTTGAACGCTGCTATACCACAATATATTCTAGCACTGCTAGCATTTGTGTAATACTTGACCATCCACCCTATTTATGCAAATAGTTTCCCATTGGGTATGATTATCCAAAACTTAAAATTTGAATCTGGAGAACATTGTAAAGACTTTCTTGTTATTAAAACGAGATACCAAATGAGATACCAAAAAATCATTCAAATTCACACTACCCGTTTTGAAAACTAAGAGAAAGCCGTAGCCGTAGAAGTAAATATACAACGGTACAGAAGAGGTCTGTAGAGGCGTACTATTGACGCCATACACCTCATAATCCGAATTATAGAAAAGTGCCATTAATACGACAACAAAATACACATCTTATTCGTATACTTTAAACAAGCATTCGGTAGCCTAAGAAAGGACAAAATACTGAAAGATGTAGAAAATATGAAAATTGAAGCAAAACTTATAAGTGAGATTATTAAAAATGACAATGGAAAACTCACAGATAGAGGAAATCAGATAAAGACTACAGAAGAGAAAATGGAAAACATCAAAATCAGCAGAGTAAGACAAGAGAATGCTTTTTCGACAACACTTTTCAATATAACATTAGAGTAATTAATCAATAAATTAGGCATAAAGAAAACCGAGGAACAAATCCGTACAGATAACAGGCTACGCAGACGATCTCATCATCCTATCCAGAGATGAAAAAAATCTACAAGAAACACTTACAGAAATACAGAGAGAAGCCCAAATTAAAGGCAAAGAAACGACAAAATAATTAAATGTAGCTGATCGATAGCAAACAGAAAGGGACAAAAAACAATAGAAGAATTCCAGTTTAAGCAGGTAAACAACTTTAAATATCTAGGTGTAGTAGTAAAGAGAAACAATGTCCAGAACATGGAAATAGCACATGGAATCCAAACAGGCAACAAAGCATACTTCAGATACAAAAAGTTAATGAAAAACAGAAAAATTGGATATGACACAAAGGAAAAAATCTAAAAAGCATTCTTAGCCCAGGCAATGAAGGCCAGAAATATTTATCATAACTTTCTAATGAACGTATTAAAAGTCCTAAACAAGGGAAGGTCCTAAATCTTGGAAAAAGGTGCTTTTTATAGTTTTTGTCATATAACATTTCCCGAGCAAATGGATGATGAATGTGAAGCAAAACGATAAATTGCTGGAAACCACATTTCTACGCACGTTCACTTCCAGAGATAGAATCATAATCGTGTATCCAATAGAAATATCGATAGTTTTGAGTCTGGCATAAAACCGTTAAAGTATGTTGTGTATTGTATGATTTTGTGAAGTATCTAACGCATAACTCAGGCATACGAACTGCTTGACTATAATATGCCTACTAAGGACGGGTCTTGACGGTACTATAGATACGATGGTCGTTAGGATGGGGACGGCTGTGTAGGGTCCTAACCGGCAGCTGTTCTGAAATTTAGTGGGACGCATTTTGATGGTTTGTCGGCGATGGCTAGAAGCAAAAAGTGTTTTATTTCAGATGAAAACATTTCTGATGGCGATATCATAAACGTGAAAGGAAAACTTTGAAAATGGATGTAGAAAAGCAATAATTGACTGCACAACGGTTTGAGAATAAACATGGAGATGAGGACGATTATATAGATGAAGAAAGGGCATCATCTAACCCCAAGCTCAAGACGATCTTCCTATTCAGAAAGTATGGGTTATTCATATTATTCTGTAGTAGTTGAGGATAGCCCCAGTACCAGTCACACTGTGAGGAAGCTGCGCAAACGAATGTAACAATACAGTGAGTATATAAGAATGAGTATATATAAAAAAAATAAAACAACATTTTATAAGAATTATAACAATTATATAATAATAAATATAAAAGTATGTTTGCAGAGTGTCTACACTCATCGATATAAGCGGTATACGCTTTTGAACACTAATTTCGTCATGTGTGTTAGCAATTTATCATCTGCTTCGCATTAATCATCCATATGCTCAGGAAATACTAGTTTTACGAAAAAAAAATAATTCAACCTTTTTAATGGAGAATTATATACTCTTTAAATTTAATTTTGTAATTACTACTTTTCTAATACAGTCAATAATTAACGAGTTATATGACAAAAACCATTAAAAAAAAAAGCTAAACCACCCTTTTTTCCAAGAAGGCGGCGATTCCGGACCTTCGATTGCTCAGAACTTTTAGACGTTCATTAGTAAGCTACAATAAACATTTTCACTAAATTTCAAAACTTTAGTATTTATTTTTATTTTTTGCTTCGTTGCCTCGGCTATCACTACGTAGCAGAAACGATGACCCTCACCAGCAAAGGAGGAGAAAAAATGAGAATCTTCGAGAGGAAAATAATCAGTACAATATATGGACTCAAGAAAGAAGGAGGACAATACCGAAACCTAATGAGTCACGAAATCCGACAGTTACTCAAGGAAGAGGATATAGTATGTTACATAAAGACACATAAAATTAGATAATATGAATACATCTATAGGAAGCAGCAAGAAAGAGCCTTACTGGTCATTACCAACAACTGGAAACCAGTTGTTGGGAGGCCAAGAGGACCACGAGCAAAATGGAGTGACCATTGGAGTGACCATGGAGTACTAAACTTATAACAGATATGACGAATTGAGATGGCCGGGTGGAGTTCGAAAATGAAAGATAGAAGAGAATGAAGAAAAATTTAAGGCAAGCCCAAGACACACAGTACACCCCAAAAGGTAACGGGAAGTAGATGAAAAGGGTATACCGCAACAAAAAAATCAGAAGAACCTTCAATGATGGCTCCTATTCCACAGAAATTAACGACCGTGCATAGGTCAAGAGGAATCTAGCAGGACAGAAGACGAAATACTCCTTCTGAACTATGTATTGCTAGAGAGGGGTAATCTTGAAGAAAACAAACATATCAGGAAAATCATCCTTATATTTTTGTTTCTTATAACAATCTTTGTACAAAAGACTACAGCAATAAACAGTTTATAATAAAACTGGACCAATTGGAATATATGAACAAAACTGGCTAAAATGCATTGTAAATAGAAGTTGTATATTTGTCAGTATTGAAATCGTATTAGGAATTCCATCGCGGGATTATGTAGAATAACGGAACTTTTCGAATGGCCCAATAAATTAGGTCGCAAGTAAGGTTGACAGCTTTATGCATACCTACGCGGACAACGCTGCCAAGATTAGAAAATAGTGCTCCTAAATTCCGATATCCGTGACGTAAATTGAAATTTAAATTAAAAGCCTTATAATACTTGTCGCCTACAATTGGAATTCGATTTCCATCTATCCTACTTCGTTACTTCGATTATCGATCACATTAATGACATTCTTGCCTGTCAATACTTAAGGTCCGAGACTAAAAGGGAAGGAAAAAACATGGGAAGTCCTATACTTCCCATGTTTTTGTATATTTTGACATAATGTTTTCAATATTATTAATCTCTTTTTGATTACTATAACTGTATTTACCAAACAAAAATAGTATATTTCAGTTTGTTTATAATATGGATTAATAATCTGAAATATTAATTGAGTTGTCTGGTTTCAAAATCGCTCAAATCTGGTTTTGGGCTAAAATGAGTTATAAACGCTATCTGGTAGAAAAATTTGTTTTCTATCAAACTATGCAATAGTTGTGTCCAAAGGAGTCCTGAGAGTGAAATCCCACTTAATCCACTTCTAATGCATTGCAAAGAGCGCCTAATCCATTTCAACCAATCACTAGTTGTAGGTTTTGGCACATTTCACAATAATATGTTCTAACATGTTTCAAGAGCCGGCATTTGCAAATTTAATCTTCAAAATGGAGTTGCACTGTCAATATTATTGATTTTCAATCAAGAAAACGATCTCGAAATCAGGAAGATTAGAAACGAAGTGTTAGTGAAATAAAATTAATAAAAAAGAAAAAAAGAGCTATTTCCTCATTAACATTATTACAACATTATATATATATATATATATATATATATATATATATATATATATATATATATATATATATATATATATATATATATATATCATCATCATCATCATCATCATCATCATCAGCCTGTATCGATCCACTGCAGGATGAAAGCCTCTTCAGCATGCTTCCAGCTTTCACGGTCCTGGGTTTTCCTCTGCCACTCGGATCTAATATTCTTAACGATGTCATCAATATATCGTGCTTTCGGTCTTCTTCGCGGACGTTTGCGATCAAGCGGTATCCACTCCAGGATTGCCTTGGTTCATCTGTCGTCTCATCGCCTCGCTATATGGCCTGCCCATCTCCATTTCAATTGCTTTACTCTTCCAATAATGTCACAGGCTTTTGTTTGTTCCCTGATCCATGCGCATTTCCATTCATCTCTGTACCACCCGAAGTTTTTGAATTGATTGCGATGTGAGTGTCCAGGTTTCACTTCCGTATGTCATAACGGGTAGAACGCACTGATCGAAAACTTTTCTTTTCAGCTGCTCTTAAACACTATGTTGAGCCTACCAAATGCCTGCCAGCCACATTTAATACGCCGTTCCACCTCCCGGGCGGTATTCCCCTCCATTAAAATCCTCTGCCCAAGATATATAAAGCTGTCCACAATCTCCAAATCCCTTCCTAAAACTGAAATTCTTCTGTCCTGAGCGAAGTTATTGAACATAACCTGACTCTTTTACAGGTTTATTTTCAAACCAAATGGTTCGCCAGCCCTTTGCAGTTCTTGTATGCGTCTTTGCAGCTCCTCTGGGTCTTGTGAAATGAGAATAATATCATCTGCAAATCTAAGATGGTTTAAGTTTGCACCATTGATCTTTACACCATCCTGTTTCCAATCCAGTTTACAGAATACTTCTTCAAGGCCAGCCGAACAAAGAATAGGCGATATTGCGTCACCCTGCCGTACACCTCCTTCTACAGAAATTCCCACTTCAAGATCATCAAGGTGAATTGTGGCTGTAGCTCCATCATATATCGATTCTAATAGGTTTACATAGGCTCTCTCTACACCTTGGCTAAGCAGTGCATCCATTATCGCATGCTTTGAGATGGAATCAAATGCTTTTTCGTAGACGATAAAAGCCAAGCACAGTGGCATGGTGTATTCGTTGTGCCTTTCTATGATCTGCTGTACAACCTGGATGTGATCCATTATACTGAATCCACTTCTGAATCCTGCTTGGTCTCTTGGTTGTGCATCATTCAGTTTTTTTTTAATTATATATATATATATATATATATATATATATATATATATATATATATATATATATATATATATATATGCAAACATCCTAAACATCCTAAAAAACCCCAAGGACAAAGTTAGACTGGAAAATCATGGGGTATATAGCATATCTTGTTCCGACTGCAAGAGAACATACATAGGACAAACAAACAGGCGAATCTCGGCCAGAATACAAGAACATAAAAACAACGTTAAAAATAGACGAACCAGTGCCGCTCTGTTCCAGCACCATCTACAAACAGGACATAAAATCAGTTTTGAAGGTGCCAAAGAAATAGCGAATATTGAAAACTACAAGGCCCGAATAATCAGAGAAGCCCTTGAAATAGAAGAAAGGGGTGAGCTAAACACGCGAAACGACGCTCGCAACATTCCAAAAGTGTGGAAATCCCTTCTGAAAAAAGGAAAAATGCGTCAACGTGGCGGTGAGGAAAAAAATCAATAAACGAACGCCAGACAGCGTTGCCGAGCGCCGCGAATATTCCCGACCTACCCCGTTACAATCTGCGCAATAGCGGGTCGGCTATAAGACCGAGTGTAACGACCCGTGCACGTCAGTTGGACTCTTCAGTCAAAGCGGACAATACTTGAAAATGCCAAATGAGATTTTGGCGAAACGTCGTGACTCTTCACAGAATCAACTTATCGACACCCGGAATGCTTTAGAAACATTATCTACCATATATTATATATTGCTATTGGCTGTTAATTTGGCTGAATATTCAAAATGGAATTACCGCACAAATTCCTACAGATGTAGCATCTTTAAAAAAGAAGATGTTTTGATGTTTCTTAAGGCATTCTATTCTCAAAGTAACAAGATTCGGCAGAATAATTTCATAATAAACTTCTCCAAAAGCCAAAACGTGTAAGAAACAAAAAAGATGGTCCATCTCGAAAATTTTCAACTACATATTGGGTCCAAACAAAGGAAAATAAGCGATTAGTGCCTGTGTGTAAGAAAACGTGTGCCGGAATTTTGTGTATACAATAAAATGAGAGCTGAAAGAAGAGCTGGAGATACAAAGACAAATAAATTATCGAAAAGAAGAGAAAAATAATTCAATTCATTAAGAAGTTTAAGCCATTGGAGTCTCATTACTGCAGAGCGAAAATTGCTTGTCGCTGCTACCTGGCTAGTGATCTAAATATCAGAAAAATTTAGAAGATGTTTCGGCGAGAAGACACTTGCGATGAAAATGTAAAAGAGAGTTACTTCCGTTTTATTTTCAAACATGCTTGAATATCTCTATCTCTTGTTTGCTCTAAGTGCCTCGAACTTAGGGAAAAAATCAAGAATAAAAAGATGCATCCACTAAAACAACGCTAACAACCGAGTAAGTATACATAAGCTCGGAGCTAAAGCATTTTTCCAAAAACTAGAAGAGAAACGGGATGGCCTTCCCAATTTCTTTTGATTGTCAGAAAAATTTAGCAGCACCCAAGATACATATTAAGGTAGGCACATATTAAGGTAGGCTATATATTTACTACTGTGACTGGACACTCACATGCTCCGCTATAAAACGATAAAGTTAATTTTTTTACGTGGGCGGAAGAAGAACATGCAAAGGGTGCCAATGAAATCGCGAGTTCTGTGTTTTTCGTATTACATAACAGCAGCTTAGAGCGAGTATATATAGTGCGATTGGTCGCCGATAAATAAAAACGCTATTTTGTTGTCTGTGTACTTGAAATGGTACTTAACCATTTGAAACCAGCCCTATTAAAACAATCGAATTAGTATTTCCTGTGGTTGAACACTCCTACATTCCCCCTGATAGAGGATTTGCCACAATTGAAAAAGAAATAAGAAAGAAAGATTAAATTTTAACGCCCGAAGAATACATAATCAGTCCCCGATAGTGACTGGAAAGGTACTGATCAAGAAATCCTTAAGCCAGTATCACAATGGCATTTGAAATTCAACTAGTGCAAAAGGTTCATTATACGACGCCGCAACAATAATGTCAACCATGGACCATGAGGTGAATTCTCTTACGGTTCAGTCACAGGAGTATTCAAAGGAGTATTTATGAAAAACCAGACTGCGTTCAATATCCAGCCAAAAGGAATTCCTACCGAACAACCTATTAGACAAGCACTGTAGAAAGGTGTGGAGAAAACTGAAAGTCTGGAATATTATACACATGACTTGGAAAAATTTTACAATAATAATATTCTCAGTGATTTCGAAGAAACCAGTGAAGACGAAGATCATTGTTTTTGCGAACAAACCGAAGATGCGCCCGATTTTAGAGATTAAGGCTTTTTTATGTGCCATTTCTAAGAAAAAAAACTTGTTATTTTTTTGAATAAAGTGTTCTTTTTTTGTTCAATGAAATTTGATTCACTTCTGTTACTTTCATCTTCAAATCTCGCCAAATCCATTTTGTTTGGTTTCAAATTGCACTTAATCCACAGTTTGGTAGCAAACGCCACCAAACAACAGTTCTATATCCAAATTGTGATTTTATATTTATTTGAAGAGATATGGTTGTTGAATTTTTAAAACGTGATTAGTCTGTATGGTAATAGACAATTTAGTTTTAATTAAATAACGCCAAAATCATTCCAAAGGAGTTTTTTGCGGTTATCTCGAAGTTATAAAAAATGGATTTAAGGGGATTTGAAACCAGACAACTCAATTATAAGGTAGAATAAAAGACCGGACACTTTTTTATTTTGTAAATAAAGCCTGTTTATCTTCCTTCAATTTACAATTTTAAATCTTCAATTGGATATATACAAGAGTCGATGTATAATTAAAGATCCTGAAGGATACAGATAGAGAAAGTTAATGGAATATTCTCTGTTTGACTCTCTGTATGCTTCTAATAACATATTGGCACCTTATTAGGTCGCACATAAGGCAGATTTGATAACCAACATTAAAAACGTTAGAAGTATCATTCAGTCAGCTTCAGATATTCAGAGGTAGAAAATGAAGACTACCTCGCTCCTCAGAGATTCTCATATAGAGCAACGAAAGCAATTCGACCCCGACTACATTTGTTGAATAAAGAATGGGAGCAAATAATGTTTTTGACGAAAATAAATTTAATCTGGGCAGGCCGGACGACTGTTCTTACTACTTCCACGATTTTAGAAAGGAATACAAATGTCTATCAAAGCGGCAAATGGATCTGGTAGCATTATGGTTTGGGCAGGCATCGGGTTTGAAAAAAACACTGACATTGTTTTCATTTTTGATCGAATGAAGTCAGGGCTATTTGATTATAAGTCATACATAACTAGGGAAATATTTAAAAACGATAATTTTATATTTCAGAAAGACAATGCTCCCGTGCATACAGCTCGGGTTGTTAAGGAGTATTTTCAACGAGAGAATATCCGCACTTTAAACTGACCATTTTGAACTGAGAACTCCAGATATAATCATCTAAAATGTTAGGGCGCCAGAGTTTGAGTTACCCAGAGAAATGTACAAATTTTCGAATTTCAAACTCAAAAAAAGAATCACAAAAGGTAATAGTCTTTTCTTTTTTGCCTACCATAAAATCAGTAATTGCAAACGTTTCAGATGTAGCACTCATTGATATCAATTCATCAGGTACATTTTTTTCCACAGATTTTGACCAATAAATTGGTGATGAAGAAAATCTGCACAAAAATGGTTCCGAAAACCTTTCGCAGGATCCAAAGACAACAGGAGAGAAATAAGTCTTAATTTTTTGGGGCGGATTGAAAATGATCCTAATTTCCTGGAACATTACTAGTGACGAGTCTTGGATTTTTGAATATCATCATGAATATCGTAAACGAAACCTCACAGCAAGGTAAAAACCAAACCATGCTGATTTACTTTTTTGACAGCCAGAGGATCATCCATAAGGCATTTGGGCCTCAAGACCAAACGGTAAACCAGCATTTACCGAAAGTTCTTGAAAAACAAAAAAGTATTATTGTTTGAGACCAAAGATCAAGAACACTTGGGTCACGACAATGCGCTTTATTACACCGCGATTTCAATTAACGATTTTTTTGGCGAATAAAAACATCGATGTGGCTCCGCAGCCCCTTTATTCGCCAGACTTGAGTCCTTGTGAATATTTCTTTTTCCCAATATTGAAAATTCACCTCAAAGAACACCATTTTGGGCATTGGAGAATATTGAAAAGGCCGTAACCGACCAGCTGAAGGCAATTGCAGTATCTAAGTTTCAAAACTGCTATGAAGAGTTGACAACTCGTCGCCACCATTGTGTGGCTTCCCAAGGCAACTATTTTGAAGCACACAATATAGAATTGTAATTTCAATTAAAGATAAAAACTATAAAAAATCCGTCTTATAAATTTATTTACACATCTCGTAAATCCAAACAATTCCAAATTAATAGAGGGCTCAGACAAGAAGACACTCTGCAACTTGGTAATGAATAAGAAAAATGATAATAAGAAATAATAGAATAACAGAATGGAAAACGCGTAACAAGAAATAGAAAACCATCCCTCTTTGTCAACTCAACAAAGGAAAGGAATATATATTTGAGAAGGTTAGAAAATCTAAATATCTCGGAGTAGTAATAGATTACACAGATAAAAAAGAATTGGAAATAAAGACCGGAATAGTAAAAGGAAATGAAAAACATGAAACTTATGAAATTAAAAAAATTGAATTCGACGGAAACAAAGGTGATAATTTGTGAGACCTGGGTATCGGAAAGAAAGATATCGGAAAGAAGATCGGAAAGAAAGATAAAAAAAAACAACAATTTACGGATGAAAATATACGAAAGGGGGTTAGAAGAACAAAGAAGAACAAAGAAGAACAAATAAAGTAGCTGCTAAGTAAACCAAGTTACTAAATACAAAAAGGCATGAATAATATGGAACAAAAATTATAAAAGATTACCAAAAAATACTACATCATTTTGGCTATATTGATATTCATGTATTTAATTAATCTTAAGTGATTCAATTTCTTTAAAGCCAGTTAGTATCGATTTTCTAGTTTACCCAATATACAGGGTGCAGCAGAAAGACCTCCCCCATTTGGAACTCTAATAAAACCTAACCAAGATGCAAAACAAAACTATATATTCCTGAAAAGTATGTACAACGCAGTTTTAAATTAACGTGTTTTAAACATGACATCACTCAAGTGGCGGCCTCCCTTATCGATACATTGATTGAGCCTTTCTCGATAGCTTTCCATTACACGACGTAGCATTTCACGGGGAATCGTCGCAATTTCTTGGATTATCGCCTCCTTAAGTGCATTCAAAGTGTGTGGACAATGTTGGTATACTTTCGGCTTGTAAGGTGGAAATGAGCTTCATTCTTAAAGATTAAAACGTTTCCGCGAGGAAGGTCTCGAAGCTGTTGGCACAAAGTTCTACGGGTTTCCCAATCCATTTCAGACAATTCCTGTGTAACTGCAATTTTGTAAGGATGCATTTTGAGATCTCGGTGTAGAATTCTGCGAACACTTCGGTCAGATAACTGCAGCGCTGCCGCGTGTTTTCGTGCAGATCGCCGGGGTGACTGCTCAACCGAAGCTCTGACAGCGGCCACATTTTCTGGTCCTGTTACGGTTCGAGGTCTGCCAGGAGGTTTCTTTTTTAATGCCGAACCTGTCTCTCTGAAGTTTGACACCCAAACACTAATGGTTTTCTTATCAGGAACGGGGTCATGTCGTTCAAGCGGGTGCGAACGGCACGCTGCGTCAACGCCATTTGGATTCGACGAACCGCCATTTCTAATGTACTCCTCGACGACGAACGCGCGGTGCACTCCCAACCAAGCCATGATGCAGACTGGAAACGGCATGTGTGTAGCCGTGCCTCGACGCACTCACAACTGCGGCGCCCCACTCCAATACCAGCTATGTCCAACTAAAATCGGGGAGTTCATTCTGCCGCACCCTGTACGTTCGATTTCGGACAAATTTCATAAATTCCCAACTTTTCACTTTGTCTACTTAGTCTTTTAGACTCCCCTAGACTATCTGTTAACTTATTACTAGGTAAAAGGGATATACCTGAATTTCGAACTTCCATTGTCAGTGTTTATTTGTTCTCTCTATTTCAGATAATGGAATCTCTAACCTTTTTCAAGTGAATACTATAACATACATCCTGTCGAATAAATACCGGGAATTGTTGATAAAACACAACTATTGGTTTAATCAACCAAACTTATTTTGCCGCCTTCAATGTAAGCACCTTTTTGATGCTACAGACTTATATCAGCAAGTAGTTTAATGGTCCAAACAGTTCTTATAGACACTTTTCAGAATGGCATTCACCTCCTTCGGGGTATTTTGATTTATGGCTACAATGGACCTGAAACGTCTTTCACGAAGTGGTAAGTTGAGTGAGCGGGGGCAAAAAAAGTCACAATAACGTTCACTGCGCTTCTGGTCAAATATTCGCGTACAAGGCTCAATGTCTGATACGGCGCATTACCACGGAGTAAAATCTAATAATTGTTTTTTCACAAATTTGGCCTTTTTCGATGAATATTCTCTCTCAAATATCTCATAACGCTCAGGAAAGATTGTATATTATAATAATATTGTATCGGATTGTCCGAAAAGTTTGTAGGGATTTTTTAAGAGAAAAAATGCATCTTCATTGGCAAAAAATATCAACAGGTTGTTTTTTACCTCATCTTCCGTTTTAAAAGATTTCCCAGTTACACGATTTTGGATGGAGAGGAATCTAGATACTAGTCCGAGGGTGGGATATCCGGTGAGTGGGATATACGGATGAGACAAAACATTACAATTCAGCTCAACAATTTTTTGCCGGATCCTGATTGTAATGTAAATAGTTTTTCATAGCTTTGAATATGTCGAATTATGTACCAGAAAAAAACGTTTTGTGGCGAAGTTTAATAACCTTCTTTCATTTTAAGAAAACGGCTGCTGAAAGTTATCGATTGTTAGGTGAAGCTTATGATGAACATGCTCTAACCCAAAAAACTTGTAAATGATGGTTTAAACGCTTTAAAAGAGGTGATTTTGATATAAAAGACGAGGAGCGTCCAAGTCACCCGAAAAAGTTTGAAGATGCAGATTTACAAGCATTATTGGATGAAAACCGAATGCATACGTTGAAATCATTGGCAGAAGGATTGATGTTGTCAAATCCACCATTTCTGAATATCTACACGCATTGGGAAAGATCCAGTAGGAAGGAAACTGGGTTCCATATGAATTGAAAGAAGATAAATTGAAAGGCGAAAAATAACATGTGAAATTTTGCTTGCCAGGCAGAAAAGAAAAGGTTTTTACATCGAGCTGTGACAGGTGATGAAAGTGGATCTATTTTGACAACCCAAAGTGCAAGAAATCATGGGCAGACCCAGGCCAGCCTTCAATATTACAACTGGTGTGCAAGATACATGGAAAGAAGCCTTTGCTGTGTATTTGGTGAGATAATAGACGAAGTGTATTACGAACTGCTGAAACGATTACTAGCAATACCCACAACAATTGATAAAATTGAACCGAGCATTGAAGGAAAAACGACCATTATACGTTCAAAAACACGATAAAGTTATTTTTCAACATGACAATGTTGTGAAATATGTAAAAAACTATTTGAAAAACGTTAAATGGGACATTCTATCCCACCCGCCGTATTCACCGGACGTAGCCCATACGGACTATAACTTATTTCGATCGATGCAGTTCGGACTTTCAAAACAACATATACTTACAAAGAAGTAAACATTTGGCTTCATGAATGGTTGGCCTCAAAAAACCAAAAGTTCTTTTGATGCGGAATCCATTATTTGACAGAATAATAGCTAACGATGACCAATACTTTGATATAATGTATTTTGTTATGGAAATAAATAGTCAAATTTGTCGAAAAAATCGACATTATTAACCGGGTGTCGATCAATTATCGAATCATTCCAGATGTTAATCCGTTCTTTCTGCGAAAAGCTACGACGTTTTACCAAAATCTCATTTGGTGTTTTCAAGTGTTGTCCACTTCGAGTGAAGAGTCCACCTGATGTGCGCGGGTCGTTGCGCTAGCTCTTATAGGCTACCGGTGACTCCATACTGTTGCAATGTTGCGAGCGTCGTATCGCGTATTTAACTCACCCCTTTCTTCTATTTCAAGGGCTTCTCTAATTGTTCGGACCTTATGGCTATTCACCGCCATGGCTATTCAGGCTATTCACCGCCAGAAAACCTAAACACGAAGAACAATAGAGGATCAAGAACCAAATTCACCAAAGGCACTGTTACCATACCTAAAAGGAATCACTGATAGGATAGGCAGAATTACTAAGGAAACATAAGATCAGAACAGTCTACAAGACGCTCAAAACGGTCGCAAACACTCTAAAAAACCCCAAGGACAAAATCAGACTGGAAAATTATGGGATATATAGCATACCTTGTTCCGACTGCAACAGAATTCACATAGGACAAAGAAAGAGACGGATCTCGGTCAGAATCTAGGAACACCAAAACAACTTAAAAAGCAAACAAACCAATTCCGCTCTGTTCCAGCACCATCTACAAGCAGGACATTAAATCAATTTTGAAAGAGCCAAAGAAATTGCGAATATTGAAAACTACATGGTCCGAACAATCAGAGAAATCCTTGAAATAGAAGAAAGAGGTGAGCTAAATACGTGAAACGACATTCGCAACATTCCAAAAGTATGGAAATCGTTTCTGAAAAAGAACAAATATGGCATCGTGGCGACGAGAGAAAAATATCAATAAATGGACGCCCGGCAGCGAAACCGAGCGCCGCGAGCAGTCCCGAACTAGCACGATACAATCTGCGCAGTCGTCGGCCGCCTATAAGAGCCAGCGCAACGACCCGTGTACGTCAGTTGGACTCTTCACTCGAAGCGGACAAAACTCGAAAATGCCAAATGAGATTCTTCTCTTCACAGGACGAACGGACATATATATATATATATATATATATATATATATATATATATATATATATATATATATATATATATATATATATATATATATATATATATATATATATTGTTGCGTTCCCAAATTCTTGATCGCTACAGGTAGCATTCGTAAATTGTTGATCACCACTGGTAGGTTTATTTCGGACAAATTCTTAACTGAAAGAGCTCCGGTATCGTTCGGATAAGGCAAGACAGTCTAACTCCAAATCTCCAGGTGAGCGGACGTTTTCGCGCCTTACCCTTCCGACCGAGGTACGTAGGTTTGCTGGCCAAGTCACGCTTGGGTTGATTTTTCTGATATTCTTATAGAGGGTTTTACGACCCGGCAGCAGAGAATCCGATTAACAGACATCAGGCCATTGAACGACCACCTATTACAGAGCCCGACTATCGTGGAAACCTTACACCTTTTTGGGGACCCCCCGCATAGGGATACCGGACTGCCCGTAGTCGTACTCAGTCTTTTTGGACATCCAGTACCTTGATAGGCAAGGATAGACAACATCAGGAAATAAGGCCAGATGAACATTTTTTTATTATATTTTCATGTACCGTTAAGGATTGCAATTACCAGTTATTTTTCACAAATGCATTATTACCATAATTTCTTATACTGATAATGGTCACGTTATCACCTTATATTTTGTATCTATTTGCCGTCTGACCATTCTTGGTTACCCTAGCGTTATATATCTATCTTTTTACTATTGTCAGAATAGAGGAAATAACCTCTAATTTGTAAGTATAGGGACATAGAGACCAGCTGGTGTAATTCAGAGCTGTGTATTTGATTTTTGATTTCTTTTACGGTAAAGTTTGGAGAACCACCTTCCCTAAACCTTCCCATGTCTTTTGTTTGATAGTTTTAGTTATTCCTTTTTTTTGTGTGCTTTGTGTCGTTCTTTTTTGAGTGTGCTTTTATAATATATATGTATAAAATTCTAGTAAACCGTTTTATTTAAGAAAGACCCCTTCCCGGTTCCAGGGTCTTTTCCGATATATGAAGTAACCGGGTGGCGCTCAACTTTTGTCGTGGCTTCATTCTGTCCTGGACCTTCTTCCCGGTGCTCCCGGCGAACAGCTGCCGTCGCTGTGATCTATATATTTTTTATTTTGTTTCAAAAGAGAAAATAATAGGTCACAATATATATATATATATATATATATATATATATATATATATATATATATATATATATATATATCATAGAAAAGAATGGAAAATCGATCCTGTTCGACTTGTGCGGAAAGGCAAAGCGAATTGCCGAGCGCCATTGTAAGAATTCGTTTGATTCACAGACAAAATTGCTAGTTTTATAATTAGTTCTTGATTCCGCCAGTTAATCAAAAACAGTGAACATAAAATAGAAGAAAAGCTGCAATCTAATCCTGAATAATTAGATTATCAAGTATCTTAAAATTCCGCAGAAGCTTTTCGAAATCTCAATCGAATTTTAAGCTGGTTGGATTCTTTGTTTCAAAATATATTTCCTTAAATAGGAATTAAGATCATCTCTTTGTTAAAGAAAAAAAAATCTTTCTCTTACTTAATGTTATTACAAAGCTTTCTAAGTTGGATTCTTCAGTTCTTTCAAGATTCGTTCATTTTGTACCTTAAAATCGTCTAAAATATTTTTACTTTGAAACAAATTTGGGCTAAGTGGTATACGTCTCTAATTAGATCCTTAAAAGTATGGTTAGTTGAAAGCATTCAAATTCTATAAAATCCTTATAACGGGTGGGACAAGTATCATGCTATGATTTAAATTATTTTTAACTTTTAAAAGAACCAAAACAGATTTTATTTTTCTATAATATACACATATGTCCAAAAGTTTGAAATATTCAAACATTTCATCTATTTATTGATATAAATTTTTCTTTTACTCGTTTACGTAATCATCATTTTATTACAACTCTTACTGGTATCAAATAAAACTCAACACCAAATGACCAATGTGTCTAAAATTGCCTTATTATTTTGGAATCAAAAAATTACAGTGTACCAATTGCCTTCAAAAACAATTTTAAAATAAAAAGAACAACTTTCAGTAAAACTAATAAGCAGTATTTCCTCCATGGGTCTGTATGCATGCCTGTAGGCGATTTGGCATGCTATTGATTAAATGATCAATTTAGGCTTGTAGAATTCACTCCCATTCTTGACGAGCTCCATATTTTAGTTCTCGCAGGGTAAGAGGAGCTCTAACTTCGAAGAGGAGGTGAATTGTCATCCATGAAAACAAATCCGTCGCCCACTGCGCATCGGAACAGACTCACAACAGGATTTAAAACTTCCTCAATATACACAGTACCAGTGACTCTTCTTTCTAAGACCAGTAGAGATGTTCGTGTACCCCTCATAATACCACCCCCATACATCACGCTCCCCCCTTCAAATGGTATACGTGTTTGAGCTGTACTCGCCAAACTAATATTCTTCGTGAATCAGAAAACAAGTCAATTCTCGTCTCATCGGAGAACATCACGTTATTCCAGTTAGGACTATGATTCACCATTTCTCGAGCCCATTGCAATTTTACATTTTTTTTGTTGAAGGGTTACTTTGGGAAAACGTAAAGGTCTTCTACGATGCAAATTTACCGCTTTCAATCTACGTGTTATCTTTTGTCGTAAAACATTTACACCTTCAAGCCGGCAAAAAAATAGCGACAGAACAAAATTGTAACGTGGTACCTTACACCAGGGGTTCCCAAACGGAGCGTCGTGGAAAGTAACCTGGGCGCCACGTGGCGCTCCTGTTTCTCTTCTCCGAAAACTAAAAGTACTTATATTCGCGGGTACAAACTAATAAATACAAATCGCTGCATGCATCATTCCTACGTTCTACGGTAGGTATTTCTGGTCGTACACACCGACGCCGACGACCCTCTCTTCCTTCACAGTGCCCACGCTCGGCCCGTCTGCGATTGTCATTTTATTAAAAAGAATTTTCGCAAAAAGTCGGTAGCAAAATGGTAAGATTTTTATTAAATAAGCAAGTTGACAGTTTGAGAATAAATATATAAAGAATAAATATCGCTAAAAAATCAACATGGAACAAGAAATGAGAGCAGCAGTATCTAGTCTTATTTCGCGATTTAAAAAAATGTGTGGAGATCAGCAAGCCAACACGTCGCATTGACTAACATGCCATTGAAGATTTTCACCATTTGTTGCTATTTTCATAATTTTCTGTCAGTTTATTTTTTTGTGTGTCAATTCTAATAAATACATATAGAAGCTTTAAAGTTGCTTTCATTTATGTGCCTGATTAGTGTCATTGAACACATATTTTGGCTAGTGCGCCGTGACAAAATATTAAAACTCTAAGTGCGCTGCGAACTGAAAAAGTTCGGGACCTTACACTCTTTACTTATACAAGGTGTCTCATAAGAAAGTTTCTAATTAATTGGCTCACCGCATTCTGCGCAAGGACTTAAAATTGTACCCATACAAAATTCAACTAGTGCAAGAGTTAAAGCCTCAAGATGCCGGTCAGAGGCTTCAATTCCTTAATCAGGTAACTGGGGTAAAAGGTTTTTTTTTTTAAATGAACAATGCACCTAATTTAGTCTTAAGATTAATAAGCGTTTTAAATGTAACTTAAATTATTACAGTTACTTGAGTCTAGATATTCCCCTCGGTTCATCCTAGTTTTTGACATATCTTGCGCACTTATCTAATGTGGCTACACTGCACTGTGCTCTGTTTTTCACTGATCACTGCACTCTTACGCAAGCTCAAAAGGTTTGGTTCTTTTGAGCCGTCGCACTAGGTCTTAATTGTTTAAAAGTTGAAGTACTTCAACGATTGGGTGTTTGTGGAGTCCTCATGACTCCTGGCAATTTTTTAAATTTCTTCTTTAACTGTCCTTACCTGTAGTTCACGATGAAGATCTTCATTCCGAACATACGAAGGAACATTGACGATACTCCTTAGCACTCGATTCTGGAATATTTGAAGGCAATTGTAACTGCTTTCTATGGTACAACCCCATAGCTGGTTAAGCCATACCGGTTTAAGTACTTGCTGGTAAACCAGTACTTTATTTTTGATAGACAGCTGGAAATTTCTTCCCAACAGCCAATACATATTTTTATATTTGAGTTCTAATTGTTCTGTTTTGATTTTAAGATGTTCTTTCCATTTTAGTTTGGCATCCAGGTTAAGACCCAAGTATTTGACTGTTTTTTTGCAATGGAATTGTACTTTTATTCAATTCCAATAGGTGGTAATTTATTTTCCTGTTCGTGAAATTAATATGAACAGATTTATTTTCGTTTAGTTTTATACGCCGTTGTCTAGCCCAAGCGTTTATGTCATTTTTGCGCCTTGGAGATTCACAGTTGTTTCTTCTATGGTGTATCCAACTGCCAAAACTGCAGTATCATCAGCAAATGTGAGTAGTTTGATATTTACTGTTACTGGAATATCGCATGTATATAACAGATAAAGCACAGATCCCAGTACGCTGCCTTGGGGCACTCCTGCATTTATTGATTTTAGTTCTTAGTATTCATATTCTTGCTTAATTCTGAAAGTTCGCTGATTTATATAAGATTCAACAAGCCAAACATACTGCACTGGTAAGTATATTTTTAATTTCATAATTAATCCTTGATGCCATACTTTATCAAATGCTTGGGCCACATCCAAAAAAATGGCTGAACATATTTTCTTTTCTTTCAGGCATTTTTCTATGGTATCTGTTATTTGGTGCACTTCATCGAGTGTTGCATGTTTATTACGAGAACCATGGTGGTGGTCGGGAACCAGCTGCTTCTTTTCAATTATTTTATTCAGCCTTCTTAAAAACAATTTTTCAAACAATTTAGCAACCATTGGCAACAGTGAATTAGGTAAAAGGTAAAAAAATTGTTTAGCTTTAATTGGGATGTTTTTTCCTATCCACCTTACACGCCAGACATCGCACCCTCGACTACCATCTATTCCGCTTCCTCCAAAATTGTTTACCAGGTGTGGCGGTTATTAATCCTTAATTTTTTCTTTGCAAAAAATACACGTTTGCTTTGGGAGAAAGGTAAAAAATGATTTATTTAAATTATCACGGAAAACAGAAGTATTAAAAAAAACAAATATTTATTTTTTCGCCAAAAATCATTATTTTTATTCAAAATAGTCTCCTTGCGCGTCAATATAACGTTTTGCACGGTTAATTAGGTTGACGAGTGAATTTTGGAGCTCGTCCAAAAATATGTCCTTCAGGATTGCGGTCGACACCTTTTGAACGGCTTCAATGTCAGCATAACGCTGCCCTTTCATCGGCAAATGAAGTTTTTCGAAGAGGTAGAAGTCACATGGAGCCAAATCAGGTGAGTATGATGAATGATTGATGGTTAAAAGGTCAGTTTTGATAAAAAAAAATCAGTAATGAGCGTTGAGCGATAAGACGGCTCATTATCTTGCAAAAAGCGCCAGCTGCTTTGTTGACGGTATTGTGGCCGCACACGACGAATATGCGACAACAAACGCTCCTTGCGCACAAATCACTCCGAATCGTAGAAACAAATCAACATTGTTTTGATTTTTGACTTCTCGAGATTGCATTTCTTCGGATTTGGCTCACTCGGGTGCTTCCATTCGGCACTTTGAAGCTTGGTTTCTGGATCATATCGAAAACACCACGTCTCATTACCAGTAACAATGCTATACTTGAAATGTTTTTCCTTTTTTGACTCTTTAATAAAGTCCTTGCAATGTTGCATTCGGAGCAATTTTTGGTGGTCAGTCAGTTTATGTGGAACAAAATGCGTTTCGCTTTCTCTTCAAAAAATACCTGAACAAACCAATATTTTCATTTAAGCATATCTACTGAGTGTTGCACTTTTTTTGTTTCCCTTTATATAGTAAAAAATAATTTATTCTGAAGCAAAAATACTAGTTGATTTCCTATTAAACTAAGAGCTCCAATAGCTTCAGCCACTTTCGAGAGTACATAAAGGTACTTACAACTTCATCAAACTACCGTTTACTTTGTAAACTTTCACCACAAGCTTAATCTGTTCCCCAATACTGCTGCCAGGCTAAATTGTCACGATTTAACTGCCGCGAGATTAGCGTTCGTCAAACACGCCAGTTTTAAAGTCCATTCCGGATTATATTGCACCCCCGCTTTCAATTCCAGTTCACAGTTTTTGATTACGTAACGGCACCAAGACCTATTTGAGAAATTGGGTCTTCGGTTTTGTTTGCTAATGAACTAATTTTCGGATATTCAATCAACTCTTGAATATCTGCAAGTGTCATTATAGTAATTTAGCCATTTTGGTTTCAGGTTATTATTGGAAATTGAAAATTGATATTGTAACTTTTCTTTGGATAATGGAAATAAGGAAATTAAATGAAATGTCTGGTGTACTTTATGAAAATGTATTACGGAGAAGGAGAGGAAAATTGGAAATTTTGGATTAAAATTTGATTTTTTCTTAGAAGATTTTCTGGAGTGGACTTATCCATAAAAGCTACAAAAATAGTGTGATGGAATAAAAATAAATTAGATAGATTCTTACACATTATTTTACAGATAAAGAACAAAAAAGAAAAACTAAATACAGGGTGGTAGAGTTGATAATGTTTGGTTGCGCTGCAGAAAATTTGGTCAGAGGGATAGAAAGAAAATCAGTCAACAAATTGGTCAGTCAGAAAATTTAGTCAACACTATCGCGTTACACGGGAGAGGAGAGCTCGTTTTGTGTTCGCGAGTATTACCGCAACAACAATTCCGCCACTATTTCCACCTTAATGGCCATGTCACTAATCAAACTGGTGTCGCTACTGGTGTGGAAAAAAACCCTAAAAAGATATATGAAAGGTATCAGCATAGCCCGAAAGTTACAGTTTGTGCCCCAATGTCGTCATCCGGTGTAATCGGCACGTTTTTTTCTTCGAAGACCACCAAGGCCGCACAGTAACGGTGACTTCTCAGCGTTATATCAACATGCTGCAAATTTATTTCACTCCAGCTCTTCAAGAATATGAAGGATACACTCAGGACACTTGTTGCCAACAGGACGGAGCCACCTGCCACACTACCAATTTCTCTTTTTTTGAAGAGAAGACATTCAGTGGCGCACCCGAAGCCCGGACCTGACTGTCTGTGATTTTTTATGCGGATATCTTAAAAGTCAAGTGTACCGCAACCGCTCGCCACTTTGGAAGATCTAAAGAGGAATATTCGGCAAGAAATCGAAGCTATAACTGCAGATACTTGTCGTCGCGTAATGGTAAATTTCAGAGGACGGCTTCAGCAGTGCCAGAACAGAAATGAAGCACATTTAGACAATGTAATCTTCAAAACATGAATTTCCAATACATGAATAGAATAAGCAAAGTCAGATCCTTAAAGAAAATATATTAAGGGCAGCTAAAAAAGCACTAGGAACAAGAATAATAAACGTGAACTTAATTAACACAACATTATGGTTCACACCTTAGGTCAAAAATCTAGCTAATAGAAAGAAGAATGCATATCTCAAATTCATGAGAAATAAAACCCCAGAAAATTGAGAACAATACAACAGAAAAAGAAATCTCGTTAATTACAAAATTCCACAAATAAAACAGAAATACAGCGAAAAATTTTCAAAAGAAATGGAGACCGATCTGTTGTGGGATTTGTAGAATGCTAAGGGAGATCAAAATAAATTTAAAATATACAATGCAGGCCAATGCAATGAGCGTAGAAGTATGGAAAATAGAAAACAAGATATTGACTTCCCAAAGATTGAAATACCTGAAAATACAAACAGTAAATTAAACAAGGCACTGAAGAATCGAAAATGTCCCGGGCTAGACCAAATCACCAATGACAGGGTTAAGAATGCAAGACCACTACTAAAAGAAGAACTATACCGAATATGTTATAACATACTTAAAATGAGAATCACAGCAAGCAAGTGGAAAAGAAGTACAACTATGATCAAAAAATAAGGCGACTTGTTTTAAAAATTCGCAGGCTTTTTAAATTGGTATTACTGTTCTTGAGGTCTGCCAGAAGTTTTATATCATTTCCCTTGTTAAGTCTGTTGGAATTGTTAAAAAATTTTGTCGGCGATTTTTAAATGGAAAAAATGTATCGAGCTAAGAAATTACATTAAATTTTGTCTTAAAAACAAGATTAAAAATGTCAAGGAAGTGTAACGGTGGTGAAACTATGTAAAAAAATGTTTACAAGTGGTACAAAGACTAGTAATGGTTGAAGATGAACCTAGTTCAGAAAGACCCTTCTCCATGTATAACTAATGCAGAAAACATTACCAAAAGCCTTCTACTTAGTAATCGCCAGTTAAGCATTAAAGACATTGCAGATTTTGCTGGAATATCATTTGGATCATTCAATCTCGTGTGCGTTTTTATGTCGATTTTCGAAATCGCCTCAGTGATCCTCGTCATGGCTTCTTAGACTTGTGTAATAATAATTAAGTTTCGGGAACATGAAATAGTCACAAGGACATAAATTAGGCGAATACGGACGATGTTGAATCACACATATTGTTTCAATAGATGATAGTAGTTTTCTTAAAATTTTAGTTCCATTAAGTAAGTTCCATTATTTTTCGTGTATAAATATATATATATATATATATATATATATATATATATATATATATATATATATATATATATGTATATATATATATATATATATATATATATATATATATATATATATATATATATATATATATATATATAGGGTGCTATATCGGTTGATATCTTGATAATGACTGTAGATAGAGAAAAAGTTTATGTATAAGAGTTGTACAACTAAATATACTGCCATAATCTAAAATTAATTCATTTTTTACACGGTGTCTCGCAAAACCGTTGAGGGGTATAGTTTTGTTTTTTCTTATTGAACACCCTATATGTTCATCCATTTTTACATTCTGCTATTGATTCTAAACATATTTCGTGAAACATGTCCTATACCTAAACCCAGTGGTTTTACAGATATCCGCCATTTTGTAAAAAATATCGGAGTTGCAGACTCTATTTTGTAGTGTCGTATATCATTTATTTTTTGATGTCGAATTATAATTTTTGGTAGGGATATTAGTGGAACTATGACTTAACTTTTGATGCAAACAAAATATGTCTACGTTATACAGAGTGTCCAGGATAACTGAGATAAATGAAAAAAAATCAAAACATCATATATCAATTTTCTTAAATGAAATGTCTAATATTTTTTCATTCTACAATATTCTTAAGTCAGTCAGATTAACAGGTCCTATACCTATCTGCCATAATTTCCGAGATTTTTACATTTTTTTTTTAATACTTCGTTTTTAATGAAATTCACCTTAGGTTTTATGTTATTATTAAACTAATTAATACATTCATGATAAGTCATGATATATTAAGAATTTAGATCACCACATGTGATAATATTTGATTAAAAAGCAATTATTATAAAGTAACAAAACTTATTGTTATAGTAAACAAAACGTCATAAATATTTCGTTTTTAGCAAGACAGTTTAAGTACAAACATTTATAATTAAATATTCAATATGTCTACCATTTTGTTCAATACAAACTCTAAACCTATTTTTAAAAGAACTATTGACTGTTTTTAAAAGAACTATTGACTGTAATGGACATTGCCCCATTAATATTCTTAAACATATTTCTTATTCTAATTTGAATATCCTCTATTATGGCGGGTAGTATTTGATACTCTTATTCTTTAACAAAACCCCTTAAGAAAAAATCTAGTTTTGTTAAATCCGATGATCTAGCTGGCCACGGTACAGGACATCACTCTACCAATCAATTTATTTTCATAATTCGTATCCAAATATTGTCTTACCTACCTGCTAAAATATGGAGGAGCGCCAACTAGCTGTAACCACATTCGTCTTGTTACAGTTAAAGGCAATTCTACAATCCACTCTTCAAAATAATTTTGCAAAAAATTGAGAGAACTATCACCATTAACTCTAGTTTCAAAAAAAAGGCCCTAGGAGGCGATCTATGCTGATGATTTTCACTGTTGTAATAGTGGAAGTTATGTCGGTTGACGTACCCATTTATGTAGAATGTTGCCTCATCCTTGAATAAAATATATTTGAAAAAATTAGGTTCTTCTCAATCTCAAAACTCAATCCTTCAATCAAAATCATTTTGATTTAGATCTTGAACCATGGTGCGGCTGAAATTTATATTTCCTAGTTATTCTGCTCGCTGTGAATTTTTTAACTCCTACCTCGTTCTTCATCTGCCTGTATGAAATATGCGGATTTTTAATTACAGCTTGAAGAACTAAATATTCGTTTTCTTCACTCAAAGCTCCTTTCTGTCTTTCC
The DNA here is from genome assembly GCA_031761425.1 of Cosmopolites sordidus. Lineage (NCBI taxonomy): Eukaryota > Metazoa > Arthropoda > Insecta > Coleoptera > Curculionidae > Cosmopolites > Cosmopolites sordidus. The sequence goes on along the minus strand of JARFXV010000752.1, from coordinate 333,748 downwards.
AAGTTTTTTTCGTAATCGACACATCCAGTTCTTTCAAATCGCTCTTTCAGTTGTATATATGTTATACATTAGGATGACTTCGGTATTAGGGAATCTTTGCTCATAAATTCTACTTGCTAAAAAAGAATTTTGATCACTAAAACAATTCGTTTTCGTTCTACTTTCTGTTCTAATAAACACACTGCTACACAATTTGACAGTTCACAAAGTCCAAATAATTGAAGTCCAAATTGTTTGGTTCATTTGTTTCTAGGCCATGATTGTCTCAAACGTCTAGGCTATCTGCATGCTTTAAGTTCTAATTGGATATACATATTTCTTTTCAATAGTCAAAATAATAGATCATAAAAATATTTTTTTCTATTTAATTATGCAAGATGTACATTTTTTTTCTGTATCAGATAAAAACTGTTTAAAAGCTATACTAGAACAATATTTGTCATTTGAATTGAATTTTATGACGTTATTACTCTAAGGCAAATTCCAGACAGATAGGCATAAGACATGTTTTAAGAAGAATATAAGGGTTTTGTTTTGGGAATACCGTAAAATGTAAAAATATTAGACATTCCATTTAAAAAAAACTGAGATGTGATGTTTTGATTTTTTTTCATTTATCTCAGTTATCCTGGACACCCTGTATAATGTAGACAAATTTTGTTTCATTAAAAATTAGGTCACAGTTTCACTAATATTCCTACCAAAAATGATAATCCTGCATCAAAAAATAAATGATATATGACACCGCAAAATAGAATCTGCAACTCCGATATTTTTTACAAAATGTCGGTAAAACCATTGGGTTTAGGTATATGATATATTTCACAAAATATGGTATGTTAAATTTCAACAGCCACTCTTCAATGTATTCTCACTAAAGATTTGCATCTACATGCTTACAACATCCAATTGACTCAACAAGTTCTGTCAACAGACCCTGCACAACGAAGAGAGTTCATCAATTGAATCTTTGAGAAGTGAATGCCGCTCTTGCAATTTAACACCTCTGAATTTGGATTTTTTTTGTGAGATTTTCTAAAGTCTCTGGTTTACGTCAACAACCCTACGACCATCCAAGCACTAAAGACCGAAATTAAACGCTGTATCAAGGAAAAAGCGCCACATTTATGTGAAACCGTTACTGAAAATTTCACCAGAAAAGTACGAGTATGGCACCAAAGCCATAATTTCCAAATGACTTTATTATAAATAACTAAATATTTCAATACTTTGCTACAAGACCATATTTTATTTAAAATTCACATCTTGCGTTCTTATTGTAACACCCTTTACAACTTTTATACTTACATTTCTCTATCTCCTATCTCCTAACTACTATCAAGATATCCACCGATATCGCACTATTAGAGACACCCTGTATATTTATTTTTGATTAACGCTTGATAGACTCAAAATACATGAAAAGGATTGAAGAATCACGCTCCACTTAAACAAACATAATAATTTCTAAATAAACAAGGAGAACTTCGTTTAGTTAACAAAAAGTAACAATAACTTTTATTGAAAGAAATATTTATTCTAAATTTAAAATTCTAGACACATTTTGAATTATATAATAAATGAACTTATATCAGGCTCATTAAACTGCAATTTATTTTATTAAATTTAGCCGCAATTTCAGCCTTTCCTCGAAAATCTGGCCGAATTTCCACGTCGAAGGTTTTGATTACGTAGCGGCATTAGCCTTCGGTTTTGCCTACTAATGAACTTAGTTACGGATGAGATCTCAAGTGCCTGCAATAGCATATTTTTTCAGCAATTCTGTGCACAGAGGATATATACGAAAATTACGAATTTGAGGATAAAAATAAAAAAAATTACGAAATAATATATGAGATGAAAGAATTGAGATTTTCAAATACTAAAACTTTTCATTATCTAATCTAGCTAGCACTAAAAGTTTTCTGAATAAAATTACATACAGGTTAGGACAAGTGTCACGCTGCCATTTTAATTGTTTATAACTTTTAAAAGAACCAAGATAGAATATACTTTTATATATGTTTATTTCTTCTTTAAATTTTGTGTTAATTAATTATTGAAAATCATGTTAATCAAAACAATTAGAAGCCATTCAACTTTATGCCCATTTTAACACATGTTCCATAACTTTTGTCAACATATATAATGTTAATACAGCAATTTCAATACGGATGTTGTCTTGGAGTTGTAAGCCATTAGCAGCCATGCAACTTTGGGCCCCTTTTAACACATTTTCCATAACATTTGTCAACATACAGTAATGGACAAAAGTATATAGACAAAGTGAATTTTTATAATTTCTAAGTTAAAGTTATTTTTATTTAAACAAAAAAATCATGTTCTTCTCCCTAACTATAGACGTTATATAAATATAAAGTATTAATCTAAATATCCAAATATTATCGTGAAGAGAAAAGAAAAACTTGAATTCTTACCTGCCAAAGGTATATATTAGACAAAACTAATATTACCAAGACATATATGAAACAAAATTAAAAAATACTTCAAATAAGCCAAAATAGTAAGTAATTTGGTTAATATTTTGTAACATAACCGTTGTTACTAATAACTGCTTGGCATCTTCTAGGCATTCACTCAAGAAGTTTATTACTGACATGATCAATACTTTTCCATTTTTGTTCCAATGCCCTATAATAGATTTTCTTTAATGGAGTAATTCTTATCTTTAATCTGTCGATTTAGGTGATCCCACATGCTTTCTATAGGGTTCAAATCCGGTGTTGGCGATGGCCACTTTAAGATAGCAATGTTTTCATCTACAAAGAATTGCTTGATTAGCTTTAAAGAATGTTTGGGGTCATTATCTTGTTGAAAAGAAGATCCTAAAGGCATGTTATCTTTTATATAAGACAGCATTATGTTCACTAATATATCGCGATACATAAATATATCCATAATCCTTTCTAGGCGGTGTAATAGACCTACTCCAAACCCAGAGAAGCAACCCCAGACTATGACAGATCCACCTCCATGCTTAACAGTAAGAACTGTGTATTTATGATGCATTATTTTTCCAACAGGGCGTCTAACATAACGAACTCTATCAGATCCAAACATATTGAATTTTGATTCGTCACTCCAACATACCAATTTCCAATCAAGTAAACTCCAATGGAGATGTAGTCGAGGAAAATCTAAATGGTTCCTTCTGTTCTTCTTTGAAAAAAGGGGTTTCTTGATAGGTCAATGTACAAACAACTCTTGTTCATTAAGCCTTCTTTTAATGGTCGTTGTGGACACGTCTGCTAATCCTTGGTTTATTAAATCAGCTTTTATTTCGATAGGGATCTTGAATGGAGCCTTGGATGAAATATATTTAATTAACTTTACTGTTCTCTCGCTAAGTTTTCTAGGACAACCAGATCTTGGCAATACTTCTATTGTTCCTCTTTGTTTAAATCTGTTAAGTATTGCCCACAGAGCGTTCCTTTTTAAATTTAAATTTTTAGCTATAGTAACTTGATTTTGGCCACTTTGGTATAGTTCAACTATTTTACTTTTTATCTCGAATGAAATATGACGACCACGTGGCATTTTAAAAAATGTTTTAGAATGAATGTCTACTGATGCGTACGTTAACTGTATTAATTTTATAGTGAAATGATTGAAGTTAGTTTAAGATATATATAAAGTCTATACATTTTTGTCTCTCAAAAAATGTGTTTTCTTAGTTTGCTTTCTTGGCTATAGTGTAAACAAAATACCGAATATTTTTCTTTCAGTTCCGTAAAATGTATTACTAGTATAAATAAATTTAATTATACAACAAAGAAATAAGTAAGCATTAAACTGGATGTCTATTAGAGTATATGATCTTAATGCAGCAATTCCAATACAGATGTTGCCTTTGAGTTACTGTGTGGTTTAGGGCTTATTTATATAAATATTTTCTTTCAAAAATCCCCATAAGAAATAATCATCGCTATGGAAAAGCAAGTGCAAGTCACTTTTGAAAATTCGACGTAAACTGCATGGAGAAATTCCCACGTCGTCAAACCGACGTTTTTGGATACGTGCAATATTCTCAGCACTGTTCTCGAACCTCTGACGCGAGGCCTATCCCCAACTATTCCGGACTCTTGAAATTACTATAATAAACGATAGATTATTGTTTCATCAGGCGCCAGACGATTAAAATATTTTCGCCTAAATTTATGTTGAGTTGCGATAATTGAATCATTTTTTTAATATAAATTGCAACAATTTCACTGCGTTCTTTTAGCATTTATTTATCCATAATACACCTCTACATTTTAAAATAGGCAAAACCCAAAGAATGGCGCCAAAACAAAATGCTAGCATGACACTTGCCCCACCCTATATACACAAATAAGTTATGTTGCATAGGAAAACTAAAAGTAAAATAAATCGAACAACTTTATCATTATTCTACCACATTCCAGAAGAAGAATATTAATTTAGAAAACTACTTGTAAGGTACAGGGTAAAACAGAAAGACAAGCGATTATAAGAGCAACTAAACAAAATACTTTACAAAAAAATTAGGAATACACCACGTTACAGAAGAAAAAAACATATTATTTCTTAAAGATTATATCTGAAAGGTGACCTTCATCTCTTCGTAAAAACAGCTCCAATCTCTCCCGCACATGAGTCATTGCACGGCGCCATTTCTACCTGGAACTCTGGTTATTTCTTGTACAATTGAACTTTCAACTCCGCAATATTTTGCAGAAAATCAACGTAGATACTGCTCTTCAAATATACACATAAATAAAAAAACACATGACTTGAAATCTGGCGATCTGACTGACGAAGGAATATCATCATATCTGGACATAACATTATTAGGAAACAACTGTAAATACTGAATATGTTGTGTCAACAACATTTCTATCATATGAACATTGCGGTCATCTTCAAAAAGGAAGGAATAGTATTGTCAAAGGTTGATATGACCAAAGGCTTCTTTTCACACTATGTAAAGATTTATTGTGCAGTTAGTTGGTGAGGATTTTCATATGACCAATATCAAAAATTTTGTTTTTTCATAAAAGCTGAAAGATATAAATGTACTTTATCAAACATAAACATATTGTGAATAAGGTTTTCATTTTCACCAAAAACAGCCGAGAATTCACGAGAAAATTTTCGCGTGCAGCACCGTATACGTGATAGAAATGAAACTTCTCAAATTCATATATATCGTCTGACGCGAACATCTAAAACACTTCAACACAACCTTATTTTATCGCTTTGTATCGTTGTGTATACGTCGCTCTCTTTTGCTCCACTCCCGTGGTTTCGGAATATATAGCTCTCTTTCTCCTTCTCTCTACATTATATCTTTCTACTCTCTCATGTAACGAAATGTATCTAAACATGACGCGTCCTTGAAATTCAAATCTCAATTCTCGTTCAATTATCGATTATCGAATCGCCGCCTAAGAAGTTTCACTTCAAAAATATATGCCATTAACGTGACCTAGATATTCAAATGACAAAGTGAAACATTAATCAATTTTTAAAAGCCGCAGGCTTCAGTTTATTGCTGTCTTACCCATATATATAATACTACTATATTGCTAATATCTGTAAGTGGAGGTGTCACCGAGTACCTGACCCGTTGTGCGCAAATGTCGCGGTAAATAAACGTAATACAAAAACATAAAAAAATGCAAACTGACGCACGTCCATAAGCATACTCAATTCTCGGACATGCGCATAAGACTCAAAGTAGTACTGAGAGAAACAGATGCGTATATGTCTGCACCGTAATGATTTCGCCGATCTCCAGGCCATGCTAGCAATATAGTAGTATTATATATATATGGTCTTATCCAAAAAGTGCCCAAAGCGACATCTACAAACCTGTCAAATTCACTCCGCAGCCGGCTTTGTCATCGATGTGTTACAGGTGAGAACTTGTTTGCGGCTTACAGAAGTTTTGTTTTTACTGGACTTCTTTTTATGATTTTGGTAAGTTTTTGACAATTCCATCTTTGAACTTACTTCCTTCTTTGAACTTAAATGGGTTCTTTATAAATAATCAAATGATAACATGTCGTTTTTAAAACAATTTAGAGTGTTTTAAACGAAAACAGAAAAGAAAATATGTTTATGATATTGTGTGGATAAAATGACATCCAGTACTTATGGACATATCAACATATAACATGTAATACATATTATATTTAATTTCAGATTACTGTTAAGACATGTCTCGGGACTATGACTGGCAATCCAATGGCTCCAAAAATCAATGGAAGAAGCCATTAAAGATGTGAAAGAAAATAAAATGGGATGACTTTTAGCTTCAAATACTGTCGATATCCCAAAAGCTACTATTGTGTTTGAATAAAACACTAAAACCTAATTCTAAAATTCTTGGGCAGATTTAAGTGAGCATTCCCGCCGGCCGTCTAAAGATAGTTAGTAGACCATTTAAAATTATTAGAAACTCGCCTATTGATCCATATTGACCCATATTGACCCAATTTGGCACAGAAGTACGAGAACTTGCATTTTTGGTGGCTTTGCACATAACTTTAACGCTGAAAAAGGAAGAGCTGGCAGAATGGTTAACAGGATTCCTAAGAAAGAAATAAAAATATCTCTGAGCGAAAGCCAGAACCTACTTCTGCATCCAGGGCCTAAGCGTTTATTAAACCACAGTTTAAACGTTTTTTAAAGCTTATGAATAATTAATCAGGATTCATAACTGGCCACCTACTAGGATCTATAATGTAGATGAATCTTAACTTTCCACAGTTCAAAGGCCTTTGGGAAATCTTGGCAACAATCGGTAAAAAAAAGGTGAGATGCCTTACCAGTGCTGAACGTGAACGTGAATTGACCGTGGTTTGTTGTATGAATACGTCTGGTTCCTATGTTCCTTCATGCATGATTTTCCTTAGGAAGAATATAAGAAATGAGCTAATATTTGAAACACCCTTTGGGACATTGAGACCACATTCACTCAGGAGTCTGGACGTATGACTGCTGACGTCTTCGTTAAATGGCTACATCATTTTCACATCACATGCAAAGACAACTGTAGAAGAAAAGGTGCTGCTTATCGTTGATGGTCACGCAAGCCACAAAACTCTTGAATGTTTATCATATGTCATAGATAATGGCATAGTTATTTTGTGCCTTCCATCACACTGCACTCACCGAATGCAGCCACTCGATATGGGTTTCCATGGACCGTTGAAAACATATTTTACCCAAGAAATATCGAAGTGGCTTAAAGCTCACTCAGGTTGTATAGAGAAACACTTACAGATTGGAAATCTATTCAATCAAGCCTATGAAAGAACTGCAGCTGTACAGATTAATAACAATTATTAATTATAATTAATATTGATACATTTCCGGACCACTTATTTAAGCCAGCAGAAACAACGAATATACCATTGACCATAGAAGCTAATCCGAAAACTCTAAAACAAACCACCCCGCCTAATCAAAACAAAACAATTATCTGGCATAACTGAAAACCCATTGCCTGCTTCCGTGGAAACTCGAATGCCTGCTAAAACTTCAACAGCAACCACCCCAGTTACGAAATACCAAGCACTTCTCGAGACTCTTTGTCTGCTCTTTTAGAAACTCTAATTGCTCTTCCAAAAGGAAAGTTTGTCAACGGCCAAGGAAAAAGAAAACCTAAGAATCGTAATTATTTCTTGCTCTTGACTTCAACTCGTAGTATGGAAGAAATTAAAGATCGCCAGTCAATTAAAAAGCCCACTGAAAAAAGAAAACGCAGTCACTAAAGCTCTTTTTTTGACGATGAAGATAACATAGATAATAAACTTTACGCAAATTAATAGGTAAAAAGACGAAGAAGATTGCCACTGCATATACTGCAATGACCTGTTTTCACAGCCTAGGCCCGGTGAAGGCCGGCTGTTATGTTTTCACTGGATACAGGCATCATGTGCGGCCAAAGAAAACTGAGAAATTTGTATTGTAACTGTGCATCTAATAACAATAAATAATTACGTATTTAATTATGTCCATACATATGTATATCATTATGTCCATAACATGTATACCATTCTGTCCATACAATATGGACAATATGTTTTTTCGTCAAAAAAATTGAAACGTTTATATTTAATTATTGTGTGAAAATTTCTTGTTAAGACTAATGATTATAACAGGTGATAAACCAAAGACGATTACAGGGAAAAACCAGAAGTCTATCTTTAAAAATAAAACGTTTATGGTACAAAAACAAAACCCTATTTCATTTTCTACATACTTTCCCTACGTCTAAACTGTGGATGAACGTTGGGCATCGTTTCACTTACTCATGGTTAATAATGCTGTGATGCTAAAAATACAGTGAAGGTAGTTGCTTTACTCCCACTCAAGAGAAGCGCCGGACATTTCATATTGAAAATCGCCCATTCTCTAACCGCACCCTGTATAAAATATGGGAACATTTTTAACCACCAGATTGAAATAAATTCCTCTGAATTAATTTGATTTATACTAGACACCATTTTCATCAAATTTCCGACAATTATCTTTTCTTCCACCATCTTCATCAAAACTTAAAAACAGTAAAATCTACTATTAAATCTATTCTGTTTCTTGCTGACTTAGATTTTCACTTTGAACTGACGTAGGCCATATATTTTACTTAGGGCATTTTCTATCATTTTTTTTTAAATGTAACAAGATTGTTGCAACATATGACACACTTGATCTATATTTTTTGGTTCTAGAACGATGAAACGAGTTTATAAAAAAACATTTCTACTTGTACTATATGTACTAGTTTCTACTATTTATGGATACAAAAAAAAGTTAGATAATAATACAGGGTGCGACATGAAAACGAGTGATTTTGAATATCAAATTTCCGGTGCTACCCTCGGGTAGGGTTAAAGCGACTACCTTCACTGTATTCATAGCATTAGTAACCATGAACCAGTGTAATGGTGCTCAACGTGCGTTCGTCATTAAGACATATGACTCAATAACGATTGTATTGTAACATCTCAATGACTGTTTTGTCAATGTCAATTCAATATTAACCATAATGATCCGATACCACCTGATCATACTATCAAGCTGTAGGTTAAAAACTTTGATAAAAAATTATCCAGGTGCAAAAATAACTGTGCGTACCTCTGTAAACTTAGGGAGAGACAGAGCCGCTATTCGACCTAATCCACGCCATTCTGCCCGTGGTCAAATAGTTTCATGGAACATTTCTGACAAAAGTTTACTCCGCATTTGCATCAAGATTTGCATCAGCCTTTGCGGCAGCAGTTTGTTATAATAAAAAATGCTTTTTTCAAGTCAATAAAACAAATATAGATTTCGGTTTCTTTTCTTAACAGTTTTCTCCTAGTAGTCTAACTATAAATATCAGATCTTGTGTGCTTCTACCCTTTCTATAACCATGGTGCTGTTCCTCTAATGCTGCCTCTAATTTTTCTTTCAGCCTATGCTCTATCATTCGCGTAAATATTTTTCCATATAAATTTGTTAGTGATCTATCTGTATTTTTTACATTCTTTGGTATCTCTTTTTTTAAACAAGGGCAGCATTATACCCATATTCCAGTCTGGTGGTCTGTCTCCATGGGTGGGAGTCGGTGCGCTACATTTGCGTCTCGCGTCATGATTTTTCCTTGCATCCTTGCATGCCTCTCGTTCAACACCGCATGCGTCTAACCTTTGTTGGACGCATGCAGTTCAACCAAAGGTTGAACAAGTGTGGACATAGCTTTAGACAGATGTAACGAGTGGAGCATACATCACGCTAAAATTGTAATTATTTATTACTTTTAAAAGAAACAAGACATTTTTTTTTCTATAATATGATTATTTCTTCTTTAAGTTTTTTGTTAATTAAATTTTGAAAAGTATGTCAATCAAATGTGAGTCATTATCACCAACTTTGTTGGTGTTAATGGCTCTGGAGACGTTTCTGGAGACTCCTCCACACTTGCATTTTTTTTTCGTCGTACTGTTCTTGGACCTCTAATGCGGGGCCTAATCCCCAACTGTTCCAAATTCTTAAAATTGCTTAATTAAGCAATAAATTGTCCTTTTATGAAACATCGGCCGATTAGAATATTTTCGCCTAAATTCACGTAGAGCTACAATAAATGATTTTTTAATGCACTTCATTGCATTTTTTAGCATTTATTTATCCATAATTATACTTGCACGTCTACACTGCACAACAGCCAAACCCAAATTGTCACAAATATCACGAAAAATATCAGAAAATAGTAGCGTATATAGCGTAAAATAGTAGCGTATACTATTCCATGATTTCCCAATCATGCCATCTCCAAGTATGGAGACTGGTCAGGATATTCCTTGGTTAGAAAGAATTTAAGACTTAATGGCTTGTAATATTTATTTGTAGTGTTACTTTGAAGAGCAAGATCTACCTTGAGATTATCATAAACTACTGCGGCTATAAATCTCAAAATTCAAGAAGAAATTAGAAAGAACCCAAGTTGCAGTAGAAATCTTAGCTAATAATGCCGAATAATGAGTAATGTGTGATTGAGATTGAAAAAGTGTTTTCGAAGGTGACCTCTAACTCGATTTCAAGCGTTTCAGATCTTTAAATATTAAATGTTTTTTTTTAATCGTTTATTATGGTATTTATTTAGAATTTTTAAAATAAAGTATTCGATTAGTTACGGAGTTTTTAAAATGGCCCGTCTCTCAGCAGTATCTTGAATAGACTTGAAAACATTAATCCGTGTAAGTTCATAATACATTTATGGAAATAGTTTTAGAATGGTCAAGATCATAAGAACTAAACTAATTTACAACTTTAATAAAGTTTAAAATTCTCTATTCGAATCTCGAAAAGAATATTGAATAAAATGGGTCTTGTTTTTAAAAACTCTCATCACATCTCATCACATATCATGTACCAATTCTTTTCGTAAACCGAATTTTTCTCCGTTCTGAAAATGATGAGTGAAAATTTCGAGCGGCTTGAACACACACAAAAAGTCAAGATATGTCAACTCTTCCCTGATCATTCTGACCGTCGACCAACAATATCCCGGATTATGTGCATATTTTCATCACTTCTTGCAGTGAAGTGGCCTTCTGCTGCGAAGAATATCTTCAATCGAGTCTCGGCCTTCTGAGAATGCCTTAAACCACTTAAAAACATGGGCTCTTGACAAAACACTGTTTCCATAGGCCTGTTAAAGATTTGCAAAAGTTGCCATCCGCACTGTGCCGAAATGTGAAACAAAACTTGATAGAGCACCTTTGCTCGTAGTTGTGTCACTCATTTCCAGAACACACTAAAAAAAATCTATTTAACGAAAAAAATAGCTACGGACCACCAAGTGACTCTAATGTGTTCGAACTCGCAGCGAAGACGCATCGACTGTTCACACCCCCTCCCCAACAGTGTTGCCAGATGGGAGGGTAACAGCTAGTAAGATAATAAAACAAATAGAGGATGACGTAAAAAAATGTTCCCTATTAAAAATTAAAATATCTTATTTTAAGCGGTATACAAACATACAATGTGTAAGAAAAAGCCTTTGAAGGCCCACTTTAAATCAAGATATTTACATGCATCTATATAAAATCCAACTAATGTAATAACTTAACCCTCATGATTTGCAGCTGCAATTAAATAGGATACCTACTGTTATCCACGCTGTCCAATACTAAAATAATAAGAACATAAATGATAGTAGGAAGAAATCAAAAAATTATACAGGTAATTGAAATAGATCGCAGGCCAAAAAGAACGGAAAAAATGTTCAGATAAAAATTAAAATAAACTTTACTTTGTAACTTCGTAAAAAAAATAATTTTAACCTTCTGAGTAAATTATATTTAAACTGACGCTCCGTTTTTTCTAATTAAAAACTAATTAAAGTATTCAACGTTGAACATTTGCCCGATGGGCCATACAGAAAAACGTTCTTAAATTGTTGAACTTTTCATCGCCCCGAGAACAGTTTAATGTTCGATTTACCCTTTTGCCAAGTGAGGCGATGAAAATGCAACTCGAAAACAATTAGGCGAGATTCTATCGATCGAGAAACCTTAAAATAATTACGTTTGCATTTTAACCGCTTCTATGGTACAGCTCCGCTGGAATAATAAATAAAATATATACGGCTTTGGCAAATTTACTTTAACAAGGTTACTAACTAGATATTTTTAAATCAGCTTTTGTACATATGTTTTTAATGTTAAACATAAAAAATGGTTATCAATGAATTAGCAAAAATAAATCCTAACAAAAAAGATGTTTGCATCTTCTTTTCTTGTTTGATCAATTTCAGTGTTTGATTATTAATATCGATATAAATAGTTTTTTTTTGATAACTTTATTCTAAGACCCTTAGTGTTAAATGATGTGTGTTAAAGATCCTGATGTTAAATAAAAAATTTATAGCGACTTTTTCACACCAAATCGCATTCAATATACTCGACGTACGTTTCACTAACTAAGTTAATATCATCAGGAGATGATTAAAACGAACGCTAAATCTATTTCGTTTACAGTTTATACCTAAACTTAGTGCGATATTAAGTATCAAATCCCTGGACCTGACACAATTACTCGTCAATTAAAGTAAACAGATTTTTGGAAATATGTAATTCGAACTGACTAGGTATATCCTTATTTTTAATATTTCTAATTCTGATGTTGATCAATTCTAGAAATTCTTTAAGCTTGCCTAAGGTGTGTGAAATACATATATTTGAAAACAATTATATTACCTTAGAAGATACCAAAACCTCCCCTCCTCGTTTTTTTATGTCTTTAATCTTATTAATTAGTTCTATGGATTTTTTTACAGAAAAATTGGTTTGTTGGTTGGTTGGAAGGCAAGTACTGTAATATTCATAAATCGGGCTCATGTCGGCATCTGAAGTAGACTGAAATTGAAAAAAGGTAAGATCGATTATTCCAGCCAATGTAGGAAAACGAGATGAGTCGCACCGCCTAACATCGTCCTTTGGCAGAAAATCTTGGCATTTGGCCCCGGGTGAAGGACATACATGTAAATGACTAACAGCCATTGTGAATTCACTGCAGGATGAAGGCCTCTTCAGCATGTTTTCAACTGGGGCGGTTCTGAGCCTTAATCTGCAGAGCCTACCAAATGCCTATCAACCACATTTAACATGTATGACCCTCCATTGAAATCCTCTGGTCAAGGTACTTGTAGTGATTCAAAGTATCTAAATCCCTCCGCCCTCACGGGGCCTGGATTGAGTATCTAGGTACGGGGAGTGTTGTCCCCGGGGTCCCGAGTTATCCCTTAAGTCAAGGTGTTGTGCGACCCATGAGGAGTACTGAATGACAGCTGTGGGCATCAACTGCTGTTAGCTGGGCCGCCGAAGTAACTACCACCCTTTTGGAATATGCAGGATTGCTGTAGTACGAAGAACTGTTAGCTGTTAAGTCTTATTCGATACACTTCTACAAAAAATAAATTGTTCTCGCCTACATAACCTTGCACTATCTGGCCAACCAGTTCCCTCAAACCAATCTAGCAAAGTCCTGAGTCCAATATTTGTCTGTAGATTGTCATGGAACGAACACATTTCCTATCTAAAATCTGAATGCAACAAAGATCTAGACATCCTCAAATAGCTTTCCCACCCGAAATGAAGTTCACCCACCTCATCCCTACTTCGCTTGTATAAATCGTCAATTATATCTAAACTGGACTACGACAACATCGTGTTCTGATCTGCCCTCATCCTCTTCCTCAGATCTTTGGACAAGATCCAACACTCTGCTGTTTTCTCTGGGGGCCTTTCAAATAAGCTCGATTAATAGCATTTACTGTATATCAGAAGTAGAGCCTCTAAAATACCGCCGGGTTCACCTACTCCTTTGACTACTACTACTTTGAAATTCAGGCCATTCGAACCTTTATACAAAATCTTTTTTCGTCCTGTTCTACATCCCGATCCCATAAATGATCCATGGACCCATGATGCAGGTCTTATTTCCTTAAAACCACCGCCTGTTTCACCTTTGAATTTCCCAACTCCTTGCATCGAGAGCTCACTCTTAAAATATGATAAAGACTTCCAAGACCCAGACTCTAGCCTTTTTAAATTATCCTCTAGCAATTCTATCCTAGCCAAAATTAGGAAGACCATAAATTATATTGCCTCCAATCAACACAACAAACGGGTAATTTGCCGCGATTCCCTAAATGTGCTCCACTGTCTGACACAAACATATCCTCGATCACCACTGGCTATTGACTCCCTCATTCGGTTGCACAACATATCCTCTGTAGACACAAAAGTTACTTTCATCAGGGTTTCAAGTCACGTTGGAATCGTTGGCAATGAATTGGCAGATCATCATGCCTCACGCGCAACCTTGAAAAGTATAAAGATACCTCTTGCCTGCTCCCCTAAAGATCTACAAAAGGCCACTACCACAGTTTTTCGAAACAAAATACAAGAAAACTGAGACCTGCAAGGTCTCAATGACAACAAACTGTGACATATCAAAACATTCTTCTTCACTAGCATGACAACTTCACAGAAGAACAGGTCCGTTTCAGTCACATGGAACCATCTGAGGATCCGCCACAGCAGGCTAACACGCGAGTATTTGCTTTTTTTTCGTGCAATTTCTGTGATCTACCTCTGACAATCAGTCGCATCCTATCAGAATACCGTGCAATCAACCGCATCAGGTTAAAACACAACATAAGTCAGAAACTTTATCAGAGAAATCCTTGCCACATCTACTCGATTTTTTTAAAGAGTGAAAATTGGATAACCTTTTTTAAAACCACCACAACTAATTCATTTAATTGGTCTCCACGAGGAAGCTCATGCTCATGTCTTACTTCACCTCATATGTTTCTTATTTATTTATTTAATTATTTACTTTTTAACTTGTACATATAACTTATCTGTAAATACCCAATTATTTTACTTATATTCAGACAATTGGTTTGTACAGCCTTTCCAGTATATAATTTATTATATAGTAATATTCAACTATTTTACTTATATTCATACAATTAGTTTCTATAATCTTTGTATTTAGAAATTCCTTGCCCTCATGTTGTACATCTGTGATATGTCTATATTAAAATTATCATCTAAATCCCTCCCTAAAACAGAAAGTCTTCTATCCTCGACAAATTTATTGCACATGACTTGTTTTCATTCCAGATTTACTCTTAAGCTCCCTCCCTTTGCAGTTCTTTCATGTGTTTTTGTAGCTCATCTCAAACTTCTAAAAGGAAAACGATATCAGCTGCGAATCTAAAATGACTTAAGTATGCGCCATTAATATTTATTTCATAATGTTATTCCCAATCCAGATTACGAAATATCTCTTCAAGGCAGGCTGAGAAAAGGACAGGCCATATTATATTACATTGTCGTACACAAATCACAATTCAAAATCAACTAATAGGAAATGTACCAAACTATATCTACTTAGCCATGTGGCATAATTTGAAAAAATACAAAAATTAGGAAATATATATATATATATATATATATATATATATATATATATATATATATATATATATATATATATGTATGTATATATATATATATATATATATATATATATATATATATATATATATATATATATATATATATATATATATATATATGTATATATATATATATATATATATATATATATATATATATATATATATATATATATATATATATACTTATATATATATATATATATATATATATATATATATATATATATATATATATATATATATATATATATATATATATTACCCCTTTATATATATCACCCCTTTGTGGATCAGACTTTGAAGTGGTAAAGAGGTTTGAGTTGGGCAATGAAGTTTTGAGCTATGCTGTCTGGAGTCTATGCTCCTGGGAGGGTTACCCCTGGCGGACAGGTCAAGGCAGAGGCGTCAGACTAACATGATCCAAAATCTGCCAACCCGCATTGGACCAGCGTGGCAGATTACGGTCTATACCTTCAACATGAATGTTATGAGAAATGTTATGATGATGTGGTCCAACTTTTGGACAAAGAGAGGTGTAGGTATAAAATCCTGATGGGTGACTTTAATGCCAGAATCGGAAAAGCAAGAACTGGTTAAAATGCAACTGGCCCATATGGAAATGGTGAGCGGGACAATAGAGATGACAGGCTGGTTGACTTTGCTGAAGGACAAGAACAAGATATTATGAATTCGTTTTATAAGAAAAAGATCAACAGAAAATGGACATGGAAAAGTCTATCTGGACTCAAAAGTGAAATTGATTATATCATGTCAAACGATAAAGCAATATTTTGCAATTGTACTGTCCTTAAACATTTTAATGTGAGAAGTGACCACCGAATGGTACGAGCAAAGATTAGGATAAACTGCCGAAAAGAACGCGAAAAAATTATAAGACCAAAAGGTGGCAAAGTAGATTCTGGGAAGCTACTGGAGAGGGGGATTTTGAAATTACTTTGTCGAAACGCTTTGCTGTGTTAAAAGACCCAGAGGAGATGGAAATTTCAGACCAATATAAAGAAATCGCCAACAATGTGCTTAAAACTGCGGCTTCAATAGCACCAGAAGGTTAATGTTTCAAAGAGTCAAAAATTTCCAATGGGACCATTAATTTAATGAAAAATCGCCGGACAATGAAGAATGCAGACAGTCCTTTTGGCAGGGTCGAGTACGTTGAGCTTTGCAAAACTATAAGAAAACTTATTCGAGAGGAAACGCGCCGATTCAACATGCAGCTAGTGCAAAAAACTCTGGAAGAAAACAGGGGAATTAACAAAGCTAAGCAGAAGCTGAGAAGGTAAAGGACACAAATGTTTTCCTTAATGCGTGAGGATGATACAATATGCAGGAAACGCACGGAAATGTTAGAGGTTGTCCGAAGATTTTATTCAAAGTTATATGAGGACCAGAATCAGACAAGAACAGCAATGCCTACTGAAGAACAAATGCCAGATATCCTGGTGGAGGAAGTGGCAAAGGCTATAGACTCGATGAAAAATAGCAATGCTCCAAGAAAGGATAGTATAACGGTGGAGATGTTAAAAATTGGTGGTCGGACCTTACATAAAATACTGGCAAGATTATACACAAAATGCCTCAAACAACAAGAAGTACCCAGCTTATGGAAAAATGCAGAAGTAATTCTTTTAGAAGAAGTAATAAGCGTCCTATCAGTGGTGTACAAAGTTTTCACCAAGATAATATCCAAAAGAATACTAAGAAGACTTAATGACGCACAACCAAGGGAGCCAGCAGGATTCAGAAGTGGATTCAGTACATTGAATCATATCCAGGTTCTACAGGAGGTCATAGAAAAACACAACGAATTCACTATGCCACTGTACTTGGCTTTTATCGATTATGAAAAAGCATTTGATTCAATCTCAAAGCGGGCCATAATGAATGCATTGCTTAATCAAGGTGTAGAGAAGGCCTATGTAAACCTACTAGGATCGATATATGATGAAGCTACAGCGACAGTTCACCTTGACGATCTTGAGGTGGGAATAAATGTAGCGCGGGACGTATGGCAGGGTGACGCAATATCGCCTCTTCTTTTCTCAGCCTGCCTGGGAGAAGTGTTCCGTAATCTGGATTGGGAACAAGATGGAATAAGGATTAATGGTGCGTACTTAAATCATCTTAGATTCGCAGATGATATCGTTCTTCTTTCACAAGACCCAGATGAGCTGCAAAGACACGTACAAGAATTGCAAAGGGCTGGGGAACCGTTTGGTTTGAAAATAAACCAGAAGAAGAGTTAGGTCATGTCCAATAAATTTGCTGAGGATTTCTATTTTAGAAACGGATTTGGAAGTTGTGGATCACTATATATATCTTGGGCAAAGGGCTTCAATGGAAGGGGACACCGTCCGGGAGGTTTCAACGACGTGTTAAATGCGGCTGGCAGGCATTTGGCAGGCTGAACATAGTGTTTAAGAGCAAACTACCACTTTGTCTGAAAAGAAAAGTCTTTGATCAGTGTGTCCTGCCCGCTATGACATGCAGAAGTGAGACCTGGACACTCAAATCACAGTCAGTTCAAAAACTTCAAGTAGCACAGAGGGGAATGGAAAGATGTATGCTTGGCATTACTAGACGGGATAGAAACACCTGCACATGGATCAGAGAACAAACGAAAGGGAATGACATCATTGGAAGAATAAAACAATTGAAATGGAAGTGGGCAGGCCCTGTGGCGAGGCGATGGGACGAAAGATGGACCAGGGCGGTCCTGGACTCGTTACCGCTTGATCGCAAACGTCCACGAAGAAGACCGAAAACACGATGGACTGATGATATTATTAAGTATATTGAACCTGAATGGCAAAGGAAAGCTCAGGACCGCGAGAGTTAGAAGCATGCTGAAGAGGCCTTCATGCCTTCTGGAGTGGATTGACACGGGTTGATTATATATATATATATATATATATATATATATATATATATATATATATATATATATATATATATACACCCTGTGAGCTCCCCTGTGAGCTACCCGAAGCTTTTGAACTGATCGTGATGTGAGTGTCCTTGTTTCACTTCCGTAGGTCAAAACAGGCAGCACGCACCGAATAAAAACTTTTCTCTTTAGACAAAAGGGGAATTTGTTCTTAAACACTATATTGAGGCTGCCAGCCACATTTAACACGCCGTTCCACCTCCCGAGCGGTATTCCCCTCCATAGAAATCTTTCGCCCAAAATATATGTACTGGTCCACAGCCTTCAAATCGCTTCCTATAACAGAAATTCTTCTGTGGACAGCAAATTTGTTGAACATAACCTGACTCTTCTTTAGGTTTATTTTCAAACCAAATGATTCTCCCACCCTTTGCAGTCCTTGTATATGTTTTTGCAGCTCATCTGGGTTTTGTGAGAGGAGAACGATATCATCTGCGAATATAAGATGACTTAGGTATGCACCATTGATTTTTATTCCCTTCTGTTCCCAATACAAATTACTGAATACTTCTTCAAGGCAGGCTGAGAAAAGAACAGGCGATATTGAGTCGCCCTGCCATACACCCCATTCTACGTTGATTTTAACTTCAAGGTAATCCATGTGCACTGCAGCTGTAGCTTCCTCATGTATGGATATCAGTAGGTTCACATAGGCCTGTCTATCCCCTAGTTAAGTAATGTATCAATTATGGCTTACGTTGATATTGAATCAAATGCCTATTCATAGTCAATAAAAGCCAAGCACAGTGGCATGGTGTACTCATTGTGCCTTTCTATGGCTTGTGAACAACCTGGATATGATCCATTGTACTAAATCCACTTCTGTATCCTGCCTGATCCCTTGGTTGTGTGTCATTCAGTGTTCTTAATATTCTTTTAGATATTATCTTGGTGAAAACGTTATACATTACTGATAGGAGGCTTATTGGGCGGTAATTTTTTAAATCTTCCTGTGCTCCTTTCTTATGAAGAAGAATCACTTTAGCATTTGTCCCTCCTTAGACTGGGTATTTTTTGATCTTTGAGGAATTTTGAGTACAATTTTGCCGGTATTTTATGTAAAGTTCGACCACCTGCTTTTAACATTTCAACCGTTACATTTTCCTTTCTTGAAGCCTTTCAATTTTTCATCGCTTCTATGGCATTTGTCACTTCATCGGACAGGATATCTAGCACTTGCTCTTCCGTGGGCATAGCTGTCTTTAACTGTCTCTGATTTTCATAAAACTTTGAATAAAATCTTCTGATAACCTCTAACATTTCCGTACGCTCCCTACACACTGTGCCATCCTCACGCATTAAGGCAAATATTTGTGCCCGTTTATGTATCAGCTTGTGTTTAGCTTTATTTATTCCTTTGTCTTCTTTTAGTGTTTTTTGCACAAGCTGCATGTTGAACCGACGCGTATCATCTCGAATATGTTTTCTTATAGTTTTGCAAAGCTTAACGTAATCGACCCTGCCAAAAGGACTGCCTGCATTCATCATTGTCCGCCGTTTCTTCATTAAATCAATGGTCTCATTGGAGATTTTTGACTGTTTGAAACTTTTTTCTGCTGGTGTTATTGCAGCAGCTGTTTCATGCACATTTCCGATGATTTTTTCATACATGTCTGATATTTTCATCTCTTATAGGTCTTGCAACACAGCAAAGCGGTTCGACAAAGCAATCTCAAAATCGCTACCCCTCTGCAGCAGTTTCCCAGAATTCACTTTTCCCTTCTTCGATCTTACCATTCTTATATGCTCTCTTCGACAATTTATCCTAACCTTTACTCGTAATAATCTATGGTCACTTCCAACATTAAAATGGTTAAGGACAGTAAAATTGCAAAATATTGTTTTATTGTTTGACATAATGTAGTCAAGTTCGCTTGTGAGACCAGATGGACTTTTCCATGTCCATTTTCTGGTAATATTTTTCTTATAGAACGAGTTCATAATAAACAGTTCTCATGTTCTTCAGCAAAGTCAACCAGTCTGTCACCTCTATTGTCGCGATCACCACTTCCATATGGGCCAATTGCAGTTTCACCAGTTCTTGCTTTTCCAGTTATAGCATTAAAGTCACCCATCCAGATTTTGTACTTGCATTTCTCGTTGTCTAGTCCATATCATCATAAAATATCTCAATTTCCTCATTACTATAGCTTAAAGTTGGTGCATAAGCTTGGACGATTTAAAGCTTAAAATGTTTACTCGGCTGAATGACGCATTGGGCTAGTCCGCAGAGCAGATACACTTTCAAAATTTATGACACTATCCTTCAACTTTTTGTTAATGAGGAATCCAATTCCACCACATCGTCCATTTTCCGTATCCCGAGTGTAGAGTACGTAACCAATTGATTCCAGTTTGATTAGCTCTTCGCCTTTTCTTCGAGTTTCACATAGCCCTATGATATCCGAATATATATTGTCAAGCTCGATCAAGAGTTCTTTTAGTCGTTCATTATCTGAATATTTACAGTTGCAATGTCCAAAATCCAAGGGCAGCCTGATCTAACCCGGTAATTCTTAGCACCCTCTGCCTTGGGGAAGATCTTCCCGCTACCATAAGTAGTTGCCCCTTGACCTCCGGAGAATGAGGGTCGTGTTTGAAATTGTAAAACGATGTTACCACGCCAAGGTCTCATCCACAGTAAGGTATATATATATATATATATATATATATATATATATATATATATATATATATATATATATATATATATATATATATATATATATATATATCTATATATATATATATATATATATATATATATATATATATATATATATATATATATATATATATATATATATATGAATACTGGAATGAGTAATATCCGAAAATCTGAAGAAACACTTAAATATCTCAATACAACTTACAAGTCGCCTATATGATCATTGCTTCCTTCAAACACTGATACACGGGGTCTAAATATAGACAATTCACAGAAGTCGCTAGAATTGTCCACAACGAAGCAATGGGCAAAAAAAAACAAATATTAGAATATAATTACAAGATGATCAGAAATAGGCAAACCAGAAGTATAATAAAGAATTTAAAGAACAAACAGCAGACCTTAACAAGAACTTTAACTAGGTGGTAACCAGATTGCAGGACGTGTTAGACAACTGCTGAAGCTCGCCAATGCACTGGATGACAATACAAAGACCACTGCGGGGTTAATATAGATGAGAGAAGTTTAGAAAAGAAAGGAAGCCCTATGTACAAAAATGAAACAAATAGAAAGAAATAAGTCTACTAGTTTATCGACATAGACAAAAGCTTTAACATAGCCCG
The DNA here is from genome assembly GCA_031761425.1 of Cosmopolites sordidus. Taxonomy (NCBI): domain Eukaryota; kingdom Metazoa; phylum Arthropoda; class Insecta; order Coleoptera; family Curculionidae; genus Cosmopolites; species Cosmopolites sordidus. The sequence goes on along the minus strand of JARFXV010000752.1, from coordinate 311,981 downwards.
AAAGAAAATAATCAAAAGGCAATAAATGGTTGTCAATTAATAGGTTTGTTCCTCGAAATAATTCTCTCGCCTGATTGTGTGATGGGACCACATCTCCTCCAGATCAATATAATTCAAATTCGAAATTAAATAGTCCATGTTGCCAAATAACAAAGCCCAACCTACTGCGATGGAGACTAATTGTTAAATTTGGATATTCATCAAAACTGCTAGTAACAGCGGCGATATTTTCTTCGTAGCGCACAGTTTTTTGTCTTGTTTTTATTTCAATATCAAGCAGCGTAAAATGCGTTCGGAATTTGTCGATAATTTAGCGAGTAGATCACGAAGTTCAAATTCACGAAGTGCTCTATAAGTTTGGCACACAGAACACTGATTTTGATAATACATTTTTACAATTTGCAAGCGTTGCTCTGATAATAAACGTTTCATGATGATTTGCCAAACTACTGAGATACAGATTTACAGACTTGCGCACAAACTCAGAGTTCGTTTACTAGCAACCCCTATCGGAAGTTCGGATACACTAAAAAATCACCGCTTATATAGAATGCAAAATTTAAAGGAACCATCCATATGGAAATAAGAAACTTTTCTACCAATAGTTTGATTTCATATCCCTATCTGGATCTTTTTTGAATTGACCCACAAGCATCATAAATTTAACTATTTAATAGAAGCATTAAGCTGTATCTGAATTTTTCTATTTTTCGCATAAATAGTGAACAATGTAAGGCGATAAAGAAGGATGTACTATATTATTCGTGAAAATAAAGTGATATGTCGAAATACTGGGTATAACAAAAGTATTTGCGTTTTTTTTTTTCCTTTCTTCAAGTTTCCTTTGTTTATAAATAAAAGATTATACTTCACTCCTTAGAGGTTTATTCCAATTTCAACTTCTTGCTCCTATAAATAACCATCCCTTTCTTCAGTATTAAAGGGATTTCACTGCGAAATATTCAGTCAACGGTTTTTAACAAAAATGATAAGTGAATGAAATAAGTCGCAAAATCGGTGCAATTTTAAGATATTATTTTAAAAAAGCTTCAAAGTGGCTGGCGCCGCTCGTGAGATTTGAGAACTAGAGGAGGGAAGGGGCAATATCAATCCGCACCGCTCAGCTCTGATTCAAAAAGTTCCTGGAGCTAGGAATGAGTCTCGAAAATAGGGGAAGATCAAATAATCCATGTTCTCTCGATATCGACATTTTGAAAGCAAATTATAGAACAATCACTTACAAACTCTCAGGGGAATTAAGAATATTCGACATTACGCTTAACCGGCATATGTAAGGCATAGGAATGGTGCCAAAGAGTGAATAACTAGAAACAGTGAGTAACTAAATCCTTTAAAAACGCAAATACCTTTGTTATACACTAGTACCATCCATGCATCTTTAAAAGTCAGTCATATTTGTGTTGAATAAAGAAAGGAAACCAGTAGGGTCCCTGACTCAAGTTCTTATACCTTTTAAATATTTTTTTAATAAATACTTTTCAGGCAAATGTCTAAAATAATTTCATAAACTTTTCCAAATAATTTTATATACTGTTTTCGTTTGGAGTTTTCATTTCTTTAGAAATAGCTTGATAAGGGCACAATATTTCTTTTTTTCGTTTATATACAAAACACGTTTGTTTCAGACAGCTCTTTTAAATAAATTACTTCTTTGAATGACTTGCAATTTTATATGAATGCGTATGTCAGAAAAGTAAATGTAATTTTATTCTATTAAAATGAGCTGTTGGTAACAGTAAAAATAAATTATAAATGTTTTCACAACTCATATGAGTATATCACACTAAATAATTCTTATATCACACCAATATCCAATAAAATATAGTACTAAATAACAAAACAAAAGGTTTTGTTTTAAATATTATTAAAAGTTGATTTTTAAATAAGCATAAATTTACTAAATAATATTTATGATTCTGCTAGACTATCTTCAGATAACATAGCATTCTCCTACAAAGGTATTCGTGACCATATATTTAAGATACTTTTAAAACTATTAACTTTTTAAACTATTAAATAATAAACTAATAACCTTCCGTTACTATTTAGTTTATATTCTGGTTTAAACAATATATAGTATATATACGTATTTATAATAGGTGTTTCGGTTACTAATGTCGACATTGCGTTACTAATACAGAAATGATGTGACTAATAAATTTGTTGGTATAGACTACTGACGTCTATAGCATTTTGGAGGGTAAATATACGCCATCAAAAGCCAGTCCGTTATTAATTATCATTATGCAACAAACATAGTTTTTCACAGCTTTGAATATGTCGAATTATGTACCAAAAAAACTAAATTGCGGGGAAATTAAATAACCTTCTTTCATTTGAAGAAGCTGCTGAAAGCTATCGATTGTTTGAAGCTTATGGTAAACATGTTCTAACCCAAAAAACATGTGAACGATGGTTTAAACGCTTTCAAACTGTCCAGGACAGCTGAAAAAGTTTGAAGATGCAGATTTGCAAACATTCTTGGATGAAGACTCCATGGAATGTTGCCCCGTCCACCATTTCCAAACGTCTATGCGTATTGGGAAAGATCCAGAAGGAGCGAAAAATGGGATCTATATGAACTGATAGGAAGAGACATTGAAAATACCTATCAACTAAATTTGATTTAGCCAACGTAACTAAAGAATCTTAAAGAATAAAACGTGGATGGAAGCTGCAGAAATTTAATACGAAGTGTGTCTAAATAGTCCAAGCCCTTCTAGTACTTCAGACGCAAATCGCCTTCCAGGAAGACCGCAGAAAAATTACGTCGTACAAACCTAAAAAACGATGCGTTGAAAACTTATTGCAATCATGGAATAATGAGTTAACAACAGCAGCAGAAGGGACCAATCGACAATCCGGGCACTGAAATATCGCTCAAACCATGTACCAAAAAAAGACGTTTTGCGGGAAATTTTAATAACCTTCTTTCATTTGACGAAAACGACTGCTGAAAGATATCAATTGTTTGAAGCTTATCGTAAACATGCTTTAACCCAAAAAACTTGTGCACGATGGTTTAAACGCTTTAAAAGTGGGGGTTTTTTATATAAAAGACAAGGAGCGCCCAGGACAGCGGAAAAAGTTTGAAGATGCAGATTTGCAAACATTATTGGACGAAGACTTAATCAAATGTTGCCCAGTCTATCACTTGCAAACGTCTATGCATATTGGGAAAGATTCAGAAGGAAGGAAAATGGGATCCATATGAATTGATTGAAAGAGACAATGAAAGGCGAAAAACTACTTATGAAATTTTGCTTACCATACAGAAAAGAAAAGGTTTTTTTTTCATCAAGTTGTGACAGGTGATGAAAAGTGGATTTATTTTGACAACTAAAGTGTAAAAAACCATAGGTAGACCCAGGCCAGCCTTCAACATCACAACGGATGTGCGCAATGCACGTGGAAGGGAGGGTTTGCTGGTAGGGAGGGATTGCATTTGGTAGAATAGTGGAGCAGCTGTGTATTACGAACTGCTAAAACCTGGTGAAACGAATACTGGCGATTGATACCAATAATAATTCATAAGATTGAACCGAGCATTGAACAAAAACGACCAGAATACTCGGCCTCATGTTGCAAAATGTGTAAAAAATTATGTGGAAAATGTTAAATGGGACGCCCTACCCCACCCGCCGTATTCACCGGACTTAGTCTCTTCGGACTACCACTTATTTCAGACTTTCAGAACAACACTTACATTCTTACAAAGAAATGAAATTTGGCTTGATGAATGGTTGGCCTCAAAAACCAAAAGTTCTTTTGACGCGGAATCGATTTTTTGACAAAAAGATGGGAAGAAGTAATTGCTAACGATGGCCAATACTTTGATTATTAAGGTAATTTAGTTTGTTATGGAAATAAATGCTCAAATTTTGGGAAAAAATCGACATTATTAACCAAAACATCTATTACTATAGAATAAAATAAAGGATCTAAATTTGGTGATCATATACTTGGTGTTGCATCACCAAAACCCAAACAAAAGCACTGGATGCATTGATGACGAATTAGACCACATTTAAGCTCAAGGAACAAAAATATCATTCGATAATTTTTTTAATCAATCAATCAACAATTTTTTACATCAATTAAATTTTTTAAAGCGCTATGTAAACGAAACCACGAGACTCATTCAAAAAGCTCTCGGCCTAACAAAAAATACACCATTTTTGAGATTTTCAACAACGTTCCAACTTTGTAATAACCTCACTATAATGCGATTCATCCAACTCTGAATAATAAGTGTAGTTGATCTCATAATTTGAAGTAAATACGAATAGAACCGATTTCACTTTCTTTGGTGCACTTTCACCTACTTCCACTCACTATTAGGAATACTGTGTCAGCTCTTGAGTATAATCGTGAATTAGTGTTTTATCTATTATTATAAAACATCCAAGAAACTCAACAGTATCGCTTAATAAGTTAATCTTAAGAAGTGTTCATTCAAATGCGTCTTTGGTCGACTGTTAACAAACGCTGTACCCATCGAGCGGAAAGCTTTTTCATATTCAAAACATTCTGTAGAAGCTTGCGTGTCGTCAGTCGGTGATCACTTAATACAAAATCACACTGTGTTTCGCCTAGAACAACCTAGATAGACGAAAGTCATTATGGAATTCCTAGAAAATAACGATAACATATCACAAGCAACCTTCTCAAAATAACGTAGACATATTTAGTTTGTACCTAATTACCACAACAATGAGTCAGCGAAAGTGTAAAGGTAACTGATAAGAATAATACACAAAACATTCTTATTCAGTTACAATTTTGCCACATTTTCGACAACATCTCATGAGTTATTCAGTGATAGTGTAATGGATCATACATTGGAATGTAAGGATATTTAGTTTTTGTATTAAAAATGATCCTCAAACTTTTTATATAATCAATATATAAATTTGTTTAAAAGGTTAAAATACAGCACGTTTTTTTTTTGTTTTAAACCTTTAAAGACCATAACTTTTTGTATCCACCTGTATCCAGGCCAATTTTTTATATGTTGTAAAGTAATATTTAAACTTTAATTTGATGTATAATGTACCTATCCTAAATTATCCAATTAATAATTTAGATATATTTTCAGAATCAATTTCCAGTACTCAATCAGTACTCAATTTCCAAAATGGACTTTTTCCATCTATGGGTAAATCATGAAAAAAAAAACCGAAATTCACGCATATTTGAATGCCTATCACCTAAATTTGAATTACCCAACGTAACTAAAGAATCTTTGAAGGAGTTCCCCATGAAATTGGCATCAATTTCTTCAAAATTTAGTGAAAAACTGGGTCTCGGCAAAGATGACACAGGAACGGTTTTTATTAAAGGATAAACGATGGAAGATGCAGCAATTTTATACAAAGTGTGTCTAAATAGTCCAAGCCCTTCTAGTATTTCAGGCACAAATCGCCTTCCAGGAAAATCGCAGAAAAGTTGCGTCGTACAAAACTAAAAAACGACGCGTTGAAAAGTGTTCGAAGATGTATCTCAACTACTTCCAACCGTATGTTCAGTCCAATTTCACTCCAATTTCTGTAAAACACAAGTTTCTATTAACTATGACAGATGACAAAGTTTGCAATGCCTTGACATATACGTGGCCAGCTCAAAGATGCTACTTATATGATCAAAGCATTTTACCAGTAAACAAGATCAGTTTGGTTTCAGTTTATCTACATTACCCGGTTGAATTCGCTGTTTCGAGTGCTTGTTACATATCGTCTTAATATACAAAAATGGCAATCTAGAAGTGAAGATGATAAATTACTTATAAAACAGCGTTCAGGCGACATAAAAAAATTATTTAATAAAGAAACTGGATTAATTGCACTGGGGAACAATTTGAAAAATAATTTCTGTTGAGTTCGATATTTAACATGCTAATTCCAAAACTTTATTTAGTTTTCACGTCAGTTTTTTCTGCACAGTTGTTGCGCATCCGACTAAGCTTGACGAATCACAGAAGTCACTACTGCTCTCCTACCGGCGAACCTTCTTCGACCTAGGAATGGGGGGGTGAGTGACGTTGCGTCATCCAAAACTAGTTCGGTCAGTTACGCATGAGATGCTAAAGTACGCGGGTCTGTGTCGCTCTGATATAGTGAAGTCAAAGTATACATACACAACTACAGATTTTCGTTATGTCTGCCTCTGGTAGTTCTCGTCGTAAGTACTTAAACAGCCCTGATTCATTTTGTTAGATATGTGGCAGTTTTACCATCCCCATTCAACGGACTAATATTAGTACATTTGTCAGGCAAGCCTATTTTGCTTATTTTAAAGTGAAAATAGATGACCAAGATAAATCATGGGCCCCTCATAAAGTGTGCAAGTAGTGTGCAAAGAGTTTACGAATATGGACGAAGGGAACACGTAATAAACTTTCGTTTGGTATACCAATGGTTTGACGAGAGACCATAGATCACTTAAGTGATTTCTACTTTTGCATAGTGAAAACATCAGTATTCAACAAGAAAAACAAACATAAAATTGAGTACCCTAGTTTACCGCCAGCTATACGCCCTGTGCCTCGTTCACTTGATACCTGATTCCTCTCAATGTAAGAGTGATGATGAGTAATATGTTATAATATTTCAAAGGTTTTTGTATTCATGATTTGGAGTTCTTTATTCATTTAAGTATAAAAAGTTGTCATTTGTTATATTATACTTGTAGACTTGTAACTCCATCGCGCTAGAACCCGCATTAAAGAACACTCAATTTGTTTTGCTTATTTTTGCGTACAAACGATGCTAATAAATGTAGTATAGTTCATTTTTTGTAGTATCAATAATTATGCAGGAAAAACAATAGATATTGTTCAAAGCAGTAAATATTGACAATAATACGAAAAATAAGAATAAAATTAGTGCTAAATTGTTTGTGGTTTATAGTAGTCTCAAGAAAAAATATTTTACTCTATTCATGTGATTAAATATCGGATAAAATCGAAAATAACGAAATTGTCGGAGTTCCTTATTCATTTAAGTATAAAAAGTTGTCATTTGTTATATTATACTTGTAGACTTGTAGCTCCATCGCGCTAGAACCCGCATTAAAGAACACTCAATTTGTTTTGCTAATTTTTGCGTACAAACGATGCTAATAAATGTAGTATAGTTCATTTTTTGTAGTATCAATAATTATGCAGGAAAAACAATAGATATTGTTCAAAGCAGTAAATATTGACAATAATACGAAAAATAAGAATAAAATTAGTGCTAAATTGTTTGTGGTTTATAGTAGTCTCAAGAAAAAATATTTTACTCTATTCATGTGATTAAATATCGGATAAAATCGAAAATAACGAAATTGTCGGAAAAAAACGACCCTAATCCAGAAATTACAAATGATATAAATGTTTGTGGTAGTACATGTATTTGTAGTGACTGTTAAACTCTTGTTATAACTACAAACAAAAGAATCAACTGACCAAAAAATTATTATGATTAAAAAGTTAAAGCCTAAGAAATTAAACCGTTTGTAGCATACTGAACTAGTACATATATATATATATATATATATATATATATATATATATATATATATATATATATATATATATATATATATATATATATATATATATATATATATATATACTAAGAGGCCTTCATCCTGCAGTGGATTGACATGGGCTGATGATGATGATGATGATGATTTATATATATATATATATATATATATATATATATATATATATATATATATATATATATATAGATACATACATACAGTTGTACACGTAATTTGTAGTGACTGTTAAACTCTTGTTATAACTACAAACAACAGAATCAACTAATCAAAAAATTATTATGATTAAAAAGTTAAAGCCTAACAAATTAAACCGTTTGTAGCATACTGAATTAGTATACATATAAATTATATATATATATATATATATATATATATATATATATATATATATATATATATATATATAGATACATGCATACATACATACATACATACATACATACATACATACATACATACATACATACATACATACATACATAAATACATACATACATACATACGACGAATTGATGAGTGCCTGCAGTAGAACCGGGGATTCCAAGGCTCCGGGCCCTGATGGCGTGCCAAATATTGCCCTTAAAACTGCCATAGGGTGTAGACCAGAACTATTTCTGGACGTTTATAACTCTTGCCTACGTAAGGGTGTTTTTCCATCTCAATGGAAACATCAGAGACTGGTTCTTCCACCGAAGGGCAAGAAAGAGCCAAATGATCCGTCAGCTTATAGGCCAATTTGTCTCTTGAACACGGTGGGCAAAGTTTTGGAGAAAATTATTTGCAATCGGCTAAAGGAATACATAGAGGGAGACGGAGGCCTTAGTAATAGACAGTATGGTTTCAGGAAGGGGAGGTCAAGAGTTGATGCCATCGAAGCGGTATTGAATATAGCTCGAGAGGCCATTGAGGGTAAAAGGTGGAAGCGAGGCTCTAAAAAGTACTGTGCCAAAATCATGCCTAACATTGGAGGACCACAACAGAGTCGATGAAAGTTGCTAAATGGAGTGATAAGCTCAATCTTACTCTATGCGGCACCAATATGGTCACATGCTATGGAGACTGAGTCATATGCACGTTATATGACTTCCGCATATCGTAGAGCTTCTCTCCGAGTGGCACTTGCATTTCGCACAATTTCGTATAACGCTGTATGTGTCATATCGGGAACACCGCCTATTGACCTAATGGCAAGCGAAAGAACTAGGATCTATCGCAGATTACAAGAAGATCGAAACACGAATCGGCGAAATATTGCGAAGGTCCAGCAGTCGGAAACAATTGCCCAGTGGCAGCAAAGGTAGAATACAGTCAATACTGGGAGATGTACATATCGACTTGTGCCAAATATTACGATATGGATAGAGAGGAGACATGGCGAGGTGGATTACTATTTGACTCAGCTTCTAAGCGGTTATGGTTGCTTTCTGGCCTACCAAATGCGGTTTGAAATAAGCGATAGTGATTTATGCCCGACATGTCAACCTGCCGTGGAAGATGCGGAACATGTATTTTTCTTCTGTCCACGATTTTATGGAGACAGAGCAAGACTACATGAGTTACTCCAACAGCACACTACTCCAGAAAACATTTTCAGCTGATGATAATATCAGAGGCCAACTGGAATGCAGTGGCAGATTATGCCGCAACCATTATCAGGAAACTCCGTGAAATTGAGAGATTGAGACAAAATCATAATGTGAATTAGAATTTGAGAAGGGCTAGTAGCCAGTTCATCCCTGCGAAGTAATGCTTGATGGCGCTTCCGCAGGGAATGGGATGAGTTCGACGTAGGATTTTAGTGAGTAGGAGTCTTTGACTGATTCTCACACTGTCTAGTCTCTATTTTGAGATATGCATGCGTAAAAAGCATTTCCCCCGTCATAAAAAAAAAACATACATACATACATCCTCCCTGTTGGAGCAACACCTTGACGAAGGTCATCTTAGTGACCGGTTGGAGAGGCTTGAGTGTCTTAGGCAAGAAGACTTACATTCTGCTTCAAAGGATTTAAAACGTCCCCAAAAACCTCTAAAACCCACAATATCGTCACAAAAGTCCACGATGCGACTGTGTTTCGCCTAGAACAAGCGAGCTGGACAAAATTATTTTTTGATGTAATTCGATTCATTTCCACTCATAGTATCTAAAATATATTTTTTTGAATGGTTGAATGTGCTTTTGGTCTATTTAGAGCGAGATAATAAATAAAAGTAAAAAATATATTTGAAAAACTACCTAACTAATTAATTATCCAAAAAAAAATTTTAAACTTATAATTATTCTGTATTTATAATATTTTAAAAAATAAAATTCTATAAAATTTAAATAAATAGCTACGATAAAATAAGTCAAAGCCCCATAACGCTGGAACCCGCCTTAAAGAATACTCGATCTTTTTTTTTACTTATTTTTACCTACAAACGATGCTAATAAATGTAGCATAGTTAATTTTTTTATAGTGTAAGTAATTATGCGGGATATTTTTCAACAATAGATAATTGATATTCAAACAATACATATTTTTCAAGGTAGTAAATATTGATAATAATACGAAAAATAGGAATGAAATTAGTGCTACATTGTTTGTAGTTTATTGTAGTCACAACAAGACATTTTTAACTCTATTCATGTGAATAAATATCAAATAAAATCGAAATAACGAAGTTGTCGGTGACTGTTAAACTCTTGTTATAACTGCAAACAATGTATATATATATATATATATATATATATATATATATATATATATATATATATATATATATATACACTCCAGCTCCAAACTCCAACATAAAAAAATCCAGAACCAAAGACCATGGTGGTAATTACACAGACATCGCCAATTGAACAAAGTCTGGTAGGAGAAAACCCAAAGGAGGTATCACTACAGGACACCAACATCGGGGATAAAAACAAAAAGAACAAAAAAGCGACAAAGATCTCTGCCCTTGAACTTACGAAGGAATTAGTCACATCAGCATCAACACCGTTGGATTCAGATGGTCCTCATGACGTTTGGCAAAAAGTTTGCAATAAAAAAGCAACGATCACCAAAAGCCAGACCACCACGACCAGATACCCTTGTAGTAAAAATAAAAGAAGGGTTCTCATACGCTGAGGTTCTGAGATCGATGAAAATCGATCAAGAATTAAAAGAGTTTGGAACGTCTGGCACAAAGATCCGGAAAAGTGCAGTGAGCGGGAAAACTGCCGACTGTTTTTCTACACTTTCTTTATTTCCCTAGTTGGGCGTTGAAATCACCCAATAGGATTTTTACATGGTTAGAGAGAAATTTAGAAATAGTCTTTTCCAGAATTTCCCAGAACTTGACATAGTTTTTGTTAGCACACTTAAGGGATAGTGTCATAAGTCCATTATTTACTTGCTGGACATTAGTTATAGAATCAAAAATGGTTTTTGCGATAGCGAAAGCAACACCGAGATGTGGTGTATTTTTGAGTATTCTTTTGTCCGTTTTACTTTTAAAAACTCTGTAGTTGCCGAATTCCAAGGTGTTATCATCTGTCAAGCTCTAACTAAGCTGACAGAGGATTGTTTACCTCCTGGGGAAATTTTGTAATTACTAGAAAGCTTCATCTTGTACTCTGAATTAAAGGCTTAAACCATGACGGTTCAGAGGTTAAGACTGGAGGAGTTAGTTCCAGAATTTAAATCTCAGCCGCACCGCTGGTGAACAGACGCTGACCACTCAACCTTGATACAAGTCAGACACTAAGTGGATTTCGTTTGTTTTGCTTTGGATCGGGGCTCCATATTTTGAGATTTTTTGCAGCCGTCCATTAATATCTAATGGAAGTTTCACTATCCACCACCCGCGACCTGTCCAGTACCTTAGGCGAAGTATACTAGAATATTTGTATATATATATATATATATATATATATATATATATATATATATATATATATATATATATATATATATATATATATATGTATATATATATATGTATATATATATATATATATATATATATATATATATATATATATATATATATATGTATATATATATATATATATATATATATATATATATATATATATATATATATATATATAAATATAAATATATATATATATATATATATATATATATATATATATATATATATATATATATATATATATATTATATATATATATATATATATATATATATATATATATATATATATATATATATATATATATATATATATATATATATATATATATATATATATATATATTATATCATTTATAGTTTCTCTGTTAGAGTCATTTTTTCCGACAACTTTGTTATTTTCGATTTTATTCGATATTTATTCAAATGAATAGAGTTAAAAATGTCTTGTTGGGACTACAATAAACTACAAACAATTTAGCACTAATTTAATTCCTATTTTTCGTATTATTATCAATATTTACTACCTTGAAAAATATCTATTGTTTGAATATCAATTATCTATTGTTGAAAAATATCCTGCATAATTACTTACACTATAAAAAAATTAACTATGCTACATTTATTAGCATCGTTTGTATATGTTTGTTAATAAGCAAAAAAAAGATCGAGTATTCTTTAAGCTTTGACTTATTTTATCGTAGCTGTTTATTTTAATTTTATAGAATTTTATGTTTTAAAATATTGTAAAGATAGAATAATTATAAGTTTTATAATTATAAGTTTAAAATAATATTTTGTATAATTAATTAGTTAGGAAGTTTTTCAAATATATTTTTTACTTTTATTTATTATCTCGCTCTAAATAGACCTAAAGCATATTCAACCATTAAAAAAAAATTATTTTAGATACTATGAGTGGAAATGAATCGAATTACATCAAAAAATAATTTTGTCCAGCTCGCTTGTTCTAGGCGAAACACAGTCGCATCGTGAACTTTTGTGACGATATTGTGGGTTTTAGAGGTTTTTGGGGACGTTTTAAATCCTTTGAAGCAGAATGTAAGTCTTCTTGTACCATATGTCCGCCGGAGTAAAATTCTACAAAAGTAAGTAGTTTATAATAGCTTAAACTTCAATTATTTCCATATTTCAGCAAATATCAAAATTTAATAAATTTAGTCGATTGCCACAAACTAAAAGCAACTAAACCCACGCATCTGAAACTTCACAGCACGCCATCTAATGAATCATACTTGACAGATATCACAATAATTTAGTCATTTGGCGCATCTCTATTTCAGGCTGAGAATTTTTTGAACGGTCATTAAGTTTTTTTGATTTGCCAGTGCCAGTTAGCATAAAAAATATCAAATTTTAAGTTTGTTACTTAACTTGCACAAACTTTTTTACAAACCTTTGTAACTCTTGGTCTACTCTAAGTAGTAGAAAATGTAACAAAATACAGAGAGAAAAAAATACAAAACCGAGTAGAATTCGCTATAACAAATTTCATTAATACCGCAATATTTACAAATACTTATTACTTCAACATCAATGTTCACTTCAGCTTGTAAAAAGATAATTCATATGCGACATGTTGTTTTCTTGAAAGTTGATAACCAACATATATTCGTATGGCAAATTTATGTTACGAAAGAGATAATAAAGTCTCTGCTTCAATCCCCGAGCGAGATACAAAATGTCGTTTTATACATTTTTTTCTTAGTACAATCTTTTCGTATTGTGACAAACAACATGCCTTATTCGTAACCACGCCAGAGTCTATGAATACGCTAGCAGTTCTAAATTTATAGAATCCAGATAATATTTATATTATAAAGAGAGTCGTCCCGCGTGGGAATTTCTCATCCTTTAATAAATTTACTCGTCATTACTTTTTTGGAAAATAACGCACAGTCAGAAAAAAAACTTAATTAGGTGTTTCGGTTAATAATATTGCTTTTGCTAAGAGATTGCGTTACGAATACATTTGTTGGTATAGACTAACGACGTCTATGGCGTTTTGGAACGTAAACATAAGTCATCAAAAGCCAGTTCGTTATTAATTGTCATTGTGTCCAGGACAACCTAAAAAGTTTAAAGATGCAAATTTATAAGCCTTATTGGATGAAGACAAATCATACATTAAAACAATTGACACAAGCATTGAATGTTACCCAATCCACCATTTCCGGATGTCTACAAGTATTGGGAAAGATCCAGAACGAAGGAAAATGAATTCCATGTGAACTGAAGGAAAGAGACATTGAAAGGTGAAAACCCATTTGTGAAATTTTGCTTGCCAGATAGACAAGAAAAGGTTTTTTTGCATCGAGCTGTGACAGGTTATGAAATGTGAATCTGTTTTCACAACCAAAAACGCAAAAAATCTGGGTGGACCCAGGCCAGCTTTCAACATCACAACCAGTGGGCAATATACATGGACAGAAGACTTTGCTGAGTATTTGGTGGGATATTAGGGGAACTGCGTATTATAAACTGCTGAAACCTGGTGAAACAATTACTGGCGATCGATACCGAAAAGAATTGATAAAATTGAATCGAGCATTGAAAGAAAAATGACCAGAATACGTCAAAAGACACGATAAAATTATTTTTCAATGTTCGACCCCCGTGTTGCAAAAATTGTAAAAAACTAGTTCCTACCCCACCCGCCGTATTCACCGGACTTAGTTCGATCGATGCAGCACGAACTTTCAGAACAACATTTACATTATTACGAAAAAGTGAAAATTTGGCTTGATGGCGCGAAATCCATTCTTTTATAGAAAGATATGAAAAAGTAATAGCTAACGATGGCCAGTACTTTGATTATTAAGGCAATTTATTTTATTATGGAAATAAACGCTCAAATTTTGCGAAAAAATCGACATTATTAACCGAAACACCTATTATTTAAATAAATGTATATAAAATTGATATATATATATATATATATATATATATATATATATATATATATATATATATATATATATATATATATATATATATATATATATATACTAAGGTGTAAAAAAAAGTAGCTTTTCACTTGTAGCGCTTTTCTTTGGTTTATTAATAAAGGATTAACTTCACTCCTCAGAAGTTGAATACTAAAGTGATTCCATTGCGATATATTTAGTCGACGGTTATTTTAACAAATTAGTTAAAATGAGTGAAATAAGTTGCGACATTAAGACAAGTTTAAGATATATTTAAAAAGGCTTTAAAGCAATTGATGCCGTTCGTGAGACTTGGGGAGTAGAGGGTAAAGATGACGTATCAATCCGCACTTCTTAGTTCTACTTCAAAAAGTTTCGGGAGAGAGATATGAAGTTAAGTTCTTGAAGTTAAGGAAAGATCAAATCGTTCACGGTCTCCCGATGCCGACGTTTTATAAACAGACTCATCGTGCTTCCGAAGAGCAAGAGTTACTATCTCATAAATGGGTTAAGAACATCGAAAACAACGGCCTATATTTCGAAATATAACCTCCAGGTAAAAAAAATCAACACTGAAGTACCTAAACTCAAAGAGATTTACCAATTTTTACCTAAACTCAAAAAGACCACTAAACACCGAATCACTTTTCTTAAAGTTCTCGACCACGTTTCGCTAACCATCATCAGGAGATGATTTAATCTAATTCTAAAACTAAACTATGTTCTGTTTATATGAGAACCCTAATTGCTAAGCTACTACCTGGGAAGCTTACTACCTACCTAATGAAGCGTGTAAAAAAAAATACAAGAAAAAAGAAAAAAATGGGAAAAGAGAACAAAAAAAAGAAAAAAACCGTGAAGTTTACTGACCCTTACATTAACAATTGAAAAAGTTTTTACGAACAACAAGAAGGAACGGCAATGGGAAATCCTCTCTCACCGTTCTTAGCCAACTTATTTTTGAGTAAATTTGAAACCGAAGTGAAAAATGAATTCCGTTACTTTCCGAATGAAAAATCCGAATCAAAAAATGTAAACCTAGATCATTTTATTAAAAACTTAAATAGTAAATCCCAAAACATAGTATTCAGGCGTGAACCCGAAAACAACGATAGTTTGCCATTTCTGGATGTTTTAGTCAGTAAACACAATAAAATAGGTTAGATTTTCATATTTTTAGAAAAAACACCGCCACTTTGAGATATATTCCTAACGATTCGAATCATAGCTTCCAAAATAAGACGACTAATTTAAATTTTATGGTAAATAGATTAATCAATTTTCCTTTAAACAAAGATAATTATAACAAAGAATTAAAATTAATTAGGGAGGTAACCGGTTATAATAACAACATTGTAGATACATTATTAGAAAATATAAGTTTAGAAAATTATTGAAAGAATCTTCGACTTTTCAAAAAGATCAGAACAAAAATAAATTCATGGTAATACCATTTGATGCCCATTTAACACGAGGGCTAGATAAAATTTTGAAAAAAGTTGACATTAAGGTTGGGTACAAACCATATAATAAATTAAGAGAAGTCCTGGGTATTCCAAGGATATTATCCACAAGGACTTTATCTCAGGATAAAGTAGATCAATATGAAATGTCGGGGTTTTACGAAATTAGCTGCCAAGATCGTGATCGAATGTATATTGGGCAAACAAAAATATCCATATTAACGAGATATAAAGAACACATTACCCTCATTAGATATGGAAGAAATGAAAAATCTTGTGTTGCCCAGCATGCAATCGAACATGACCACAATGTAGATATTACTAATTTAAGATTGATTAGAAGTGCAAATAGTAATAGGGCTGTGGATGCATATGAAAGCATTCAAATAGAAAAATGCAAGAAAATCATGAACCGGGTTAAAGGACCTATTCCGTTCAGTCAACTTTATCAATTATTAATGTAAGGGTCAGTAAACCTCACGGTTCATTTTTTTCTTTCTTTTGTTCTTTTTCCCTTTTTTTGTTTTTTCCTTTTTTTTGTATCGTTTTTTACAGGCTTCATTAGGTAGTAGATTAACAATTAGGGTTCTCATATAAATAGAACATAGTTTAGTTTTAGAATTACATTAAAGCATCTCCTGATGATGCTATCATGGTTAGCGAAACGTGCATTGAGAACTTTAAAAAAGTGATTTGATGTTTAGTAGTAAATCTCTTTGAGTTTAGTGTTGCACACCGAAGGTTCCAGTAGAAAAATTGATCTACTGAAGTATTTCAAAAACGCACATACTTTTGTTACACCTTAGTATAATAAGTTAATTAGCAAATATTATACAAGTATATACTTTTATTACACCCTAGTAAATCCAATAAAAATTGAGTAACAAAACTTATTTCATTGTTATATATTTTTCTTCGCCTTTCTCTTCCTTGTTTTTTTTTGTCTACCCCTCCACAAAGCTATAAGATTGGAAGTATCTAAGATGTAGAAAATTTGTTCAAAGAATTGAGAATTACAATCAATTAAAATAAATCTCGGCGCGTAAATTTTACACTGCTAACACAAAATATTAGTGCCCTCTTATTCGTCAATGACAGAAAAATATATCAAACATTAAGTATAAAATATTTAGAACTCCATCTTGACTCCAAACATAATTGAGGAGAAAATGTATCGAAAAAGTGTGATCAGATATACCTGAAAAATGAGAGAAATATACTCGCTGCTTGGCAGAAAGTCACAAATGTGTATAAAAAATAAGATTTTAATTTGTAAAGCTGTTATTATTCCCATCCGGATATACGGCACCGAATTGTGGAGTTCGACCGGTAAATCTAGCATTATTATAAGACACCAAGCTCAGTCGAAGATCCTACATACAATGGTACCACCATAACAAAACCAATGGTATACCACCAACCAGATGGCACATGAAAATCTTCGAATTCCAACACTTCAAGAAATAATCAAGAAAAGAAGCCACAAACACCACCAAATATAAAAAACACTTAATAAGTGTATCCATAAGTAATGTTCTTGATTTTGATATTGTACAAAATTTTATTTTATTTAAAGGTTAATACAGTTTTAATTTACAATATAATCTTCATCGTAATTTACAATCTTCGCTCGTCTCCTTGTCAAACTTTCTACTCTCTTTTTATAAAATGAGATCAAATATTCTGCAGTCTTGATATTATTGTAGTAGCACATTGTTACCACGAATGTTCCTCAAATCTGATAATATCTGACGATGCAGCATCGGGAGAATTCGGTGGGTGTGAAGTACTTCCCAGTCAAACTCTTAATTTTTTGAGTGATTCTGTGACTATAACGTTTTGCTAATTCATGATACGGAATAACAACTTTTCGATTAATCAGTTTTGGACGTTTTTTAATCAAAACCATAGACTAAATCTATTAAGCTAAGCATAACAATATTCAGCAACTATGGTTTCATTAGGATTAAGAATCTCATAGTTAGTTTCTGTAAAATCCCGCAATACTGACAGTAATACTTTTTTTAGGATGAACCTGGTTTTGGAGTAACAAAAGTGGTTTTCCTAGTGATAACCTTTGTTTCTTCTTATGTGGATCGCTGTATAGAATCATCTCAATAGTAACAATTTGTTAAAGATTAGAATCTCTACCTACCATGGATAAAAGTACAATGCAAATAATAACACGTTGAATTTTATTTTCAGTTGAAAGTTTATCGGACCCCTGCATTTTTCTCTTTGCAGTTTGTTCAATTGTTTTAAACATCGCTATATTATGGATCATAAAGGTTTAAGCTTTGTGATTAATTCCTAGATGATTTCTTGGGATCAACTTCAATTTCAGCCAACAAGAGAGCCTTATAAAAAATAACAGATTTTTCAGATTTTATACTGTCAAAAAAATTTAAATCACCATTCTTAAATTTTTAAAACCAACGCTGACGTGCTCTGTTATCCAGGGCACCAGGATAAACAACATCCATGGCAATTGTGGTATTAGTGGCAATATTATGATTTCAAAACTCATAAAGCTCTAATCTCATCTAATATGGAACTTATCCACACTTTGTGTTTCCATTATTATAGGGTTTACCTAAATGTTTTCAAAATTTTACAACATGCACACATATCACACATATATCAATATATACTATATATCAAAATACTTATATGCTTTTGTTACACCCTAGTAAATCCAATAATAAATTAGAGCAGGTGTTGGGTAATAATAAAGACATTATTCTAAAAACTAAAAGTTGATGTTTTCCACAGTAAGATGTAATGATTGAAATCATAAGTATACTAGTCAAACGAGAAGATTAAAAGTAATAAGATTTAAAGAACATATGGTTCAATTAAGATATAATAGACTAGATAGATCTGCGGTTGTCCAACATATTTATGAAACTAGCAACAATATAGATTTAAACAACTTAAAATCACTTAGAAATGTTAAACAGTACATTATTAGATGTGAATGCAAGTATCGAAATAGATAAACGTAAAAATAATCTTAATAAAGACAAACGACCAGTTCCTTGTTTAGTATATATATTTACGGGCAAGTAATTTTATACGATTCAGCGGATTTGATACTCTTCACGCACTAGGTTTCGGTATAAACTGTCAATGAACCGGATTCAGTTTTAATTTTAATACTTTCCTGATGATCCTAACTTAGTTAATATCATCAGAATACTAACTTAGTTAGCGAAACGTGCCTCGAGTATTAAAAATTATCGAACCTCAAAATTATAACTTTTTTAGAACGCTGCATTACCTCCTTGTCAAGCTAGTTGTTAATAGGTCCTGGTTGTCAAATGATCTGGATCACGTTCTTCCAATTTTTGATAAGTCATGTATGATATGTTTTCTAAACTTAATAATCATATTTAATTCATCATTTTAAACAGCCTTTGATAAGAAATGTCTTTAACCGGAGACCAAGTAAGTTTTATATAAACTATGGTATTTAACAAAATTTTATTTATTTTATTTCTAGGGCAGTTCTTAATTTGGCTTATAGGTTCTCAACGGGGGCGGTAGCCTCCTTCCATGGAGGCGGTAGCAGGTTCTTAGTTGATGTCCTGAAGTTGATGAGTTCGCGAAATCAAATCTATAAAAAGCAGGGATAGCTCTAAGAAGGTCTTATTATTTTATATGGGAGATCCATATTCGTGAGTGATAAGTAGTGAGTGATAAGGCATTATAAGCGTTATTTTTATAACTATCTACAAATCTGTTGGAAAGTTAATTTGTTGAAACCGTGGTAAATTTTGTATTTCAAAATGTCTAAATCTAAAAAGAAATGTCTGCAGTATAGTATTGAATATTCAAAATATGAGTTTACGCACTCTCCCACGAACCAATCATTACCTATATGTTTAATTGACGCCATAAAGTCTTCTACGCTACAAGAGCATTTGAATAAAATGTATTCTGATAAAAAGGACAAATATGTATCTTATTTTCTAGGACTAGAAAAGAAATATTTAAAACAACCAACTATATCGAATCTTTTTGCGTCGTCTTGTAAGCAAGAAGATTTAGACTACAAGTTTCACCTAATATTTCATTGTTAATCGCAAAAGCAGGAAAACCACACACAATTGGCGGAATTAATCTTGTTGGCGGTCAAAGAGGTAATAATAACTGTTCTTCATCTTTAGACACCGTCAGATATCATCAGGAAAAGAAAGAATTGATGAAATGGCTAAAGTAGTTGATATATTATTATACATTACATTACATATATATTATACATTACATTACATATATATTATACAGTACATAAATATATCATTATGCGATTACTTGATAATTTAAAGATCTGCAAATTTTTCATTCAACTGGATGACACAACTCTACCTAATAACGAAGCACTAATCCTATCATACCTTTGGTTCATAAAACAAGAAAAAATCGATATTTAATACAATAAACTAATTTTTTTAAGAGAAAAAAATCCTATTCGTAATATTTTGTCAGCTGCTACTGATGGTACTTCAGCAATAACGAGGGTCATAAGAGTTTCATAGCGCATTTGAAACAAGCAATACCAAATGTTATCGCTCTACATTATATTATTTATCGTCAGCATTTGGTTGTGAATATGAATGAATGCCTTCAAACGTCGCTTTATTATGTTATTAGAGCAGTCAATAAGATTAGAAGCAATTCACTAAACGAAAGATTATTTGGTCAACTTTGAAATGAAAATGATGAACATTGCAATCGCTTGCTCCTGCACACAGAAGTTCGTTGGCTCTCAAAAGGTATTTGTCTGAATCGTGTTTTCAATCTATTTGACTCGGTACTGGACTTCCTTCCTTGAAAATAGAGACGAAAACTGCTTGAAAACCTGATTATATCAAAAAATAATATCGCTTATTTGACAGACCTATTTAAAATATTTAATGAAGTCAATTTACATTTGTGTGAGATGTGCACGTAACCATGCAACAGCAGAATGCACGAGACCTAGGAATGTTCCCGCTAAGTGCGTTAACTGTAATGAAGCACATCCTGCTAATTACAAAAGATGTACAATAGTCAAGGAGCTCACAACACAGTCATATTTAAGAATAAAAGGATATAAAGTACAACACACCATATATCCAGATAACAAAGCTAGAGGGGGTAGTGCAAGTATCATTAAGGAATCTACTAATCATTATGAATATCAGATGCAAAGTGAAAGAAATCAACTAACCCTGGTTACTATTAGATCCATAAAGCAAAGCTC
Organism: Cosmopolites sordidus; assembly: GCA_031761425.1. Classification (NCBI taxonomy): domain Eukaryota; kingdom Metazoa; phylum Arthropoda; class Insecta; order Coleoptera; family Curculionidae; genus Cosmopolites; species Cosmopolites sordidus. The sequence goes on along the minus strand of JARFXV010000752.1, from coordinate 290,845 downwards.
TATGGTAGGAGATGTATATTGTCCACATCGATATAATCTTAAAATGGAAGACTACATATCCCTTCTAGAGCATCCTGGCGAGAGGTTCATAGTTGGTGCAGATCTCAACGCCAAACACGTGAATTGGGATCCAGACTGACCACTACCAGAGGCCGTGAATTAAGAAAAGCCATAAGCAAAAGAGATTATAATTGTCGGGGAAATAAAAAAATTAAAGAAAAATCGGTCAGTATATACCTACAAAATCTAGCGGCGGATGAGGAAACCGACTACTCGTTATGGAAAGAAACAAATAAGATTAAAAAACCTATAACCTCAACCCTACCGATCAAAAAAGAGGTGGGAATATGGGCACGTGACAATAAACAAAAAGCGGAAGTATTTGCAGAGCATCTGATGGATATATTTACTCCTAACAAAATCAACGAAGATACTAGACTGAAAGCACTAGACAACCTAAAAACTGAAAATATAGCTTCAGTTACTCCAAAAGAAGTAAGCAAAGAACTAAAGACTAATTTAAATTCAAAAAAAGCACCTGGGTTTGATTTAATCATAGGTGAAATACTAAAACAGCTGCCCAGAAAAGGCATACTTCTGCTCACATACCTGTTCAATGCAGCCTTCCGACTGAGACCAAACCACCCAACAATATCAAATCCTATAGACCTATTTCATTGTTGCCAATTATCTCAAAGTTATTTGAAACGGTTGAAACCACTCATAGAAGACAATAAGTTGATACCAGATTATCAATTTGGTTTCAGATCTAAACATTCAACCATTGATCAAGTTTACCGCGTCACTGAGAAAATAGAACGTGCACTGGAAGGAAAACAGATGGCTCTGCAGTCTTCTTAAACGTGGCTCAGGCTTTTGATAAAGTGTGGCACGAAGGCCTAATATACAAGTTAAACAAAATGCTGCCTAAAGAATATGTAGAGATACTGACATCATATATATCGGACAGACTCCTGGGCCCGTCCTTTATCTATTATATACTAGCGATATACCAGCTCTGAAAGACACTGCAACAGCTACATTTGCTGACGACACTGTTCTAACAGTGGACCAAAACATAGAAACCTCAACTAGAAAACTACAATCAGCAAGCGATGAAATTGTAAATTGGACCAAAAAATGGAAAATCAAGCTCAATGAACTGAAATCTACACGTGTGAACTTTACCAACAAGAAAATAACAGAGCAGCTCCCTCTAGATATAAATTGTACAACCGTTCCGTATGTGCTGAATGCCAAATACCTGGACAAGACTCTTGATGCCAAACTAACGTAGAAAGAACATGTAAAAAAGAAAAAACTTAGCTTGATCTCAAATATAGAAAATACTATTAGCTAATAGGAAGAAATTCCAAGATGAGTATAAATAATAAGATACTGAGTTATAATCAAATCTTAAAACCAGTTTGGCTATATGGCATTCAGTTGTGGGGATCTGCCAACGATAGTAATATTAAAAAAATATAAATATTCCAAAACAAGCGATATATAGTTAATGCACCGTGGTATATTCGTAACTCGGATCTTCATCGAGATCCTGGAATCCCAACGGTCAAGGAGGAAATCCGGAGGTTCCAGGATATTTTAAACATGAATATACCGAGTTAGGTTTTAGATCCTTTCGCAAATGCAGATACAGCACAATCATCAAATTTAGAAGAGGAACTCGTAGAACTCACAACTAAGGAAGAACTAAAAGTAAAATTCAGAAATGGATACCAAGAGTTCTGGCTTCAAAAATCAATACCATCTCTCTACCCTGGATTGTGGGCAATCACTGAGCATGGCGATTTACGACTAATGTTAACGAAATTGGAACCCGATATTATCAAATTGTTAAAACTCTACCATCGTCCATCTCGTTAATTATTTTAATTCTTATTGATTTTGTGTTTATATTTAAATGTTTAATAAATAATTCTTTACTACATTTAATGGTATTTTTAATTAATTTATACTTTGTGATCTTAATAGATAGATATACAAATGAAATAGGTATAGATAATGTGCAACAATATTTTAATATTTTGTATAATTAACTATTATGGAAGAGAGGTGGATTTTTTTTACTGTAAAGGTGGCGGTTGTCTAGAAAACGTTTGGTTTGGTTAAGCCCTAAACATTTAATTTTGCAATGTAAAAGTTTTACCATTAACACTTCTATGTTTTCCATGTTTTATCAAATGTCAAAATTTGATTGCTTTACTCGATTGCCACAAACGAGCAACGAGACCCACACGTTTGTATCTTAGAAGCACACCATTTAACGAATAATAGTTGACAAATATCATAATCATTTGGTCATCTTGTGATATCTCTATATCAGGCCGATAATTTTTTGACTCACTTTATATAAGCTATGGTATTTAAGAAATTAAAATATCTTTCATTTCTGGGACAATCTTTAATTAACAGGTTACCCAAATACCCAGCCCTGATGCATTCAGTTGTGCAGTATAAAAGTTTTGCCAATAAGGCTTAAAACTTATTCCTATCTATAACAAATGTGCAATTTTTTACAAAATTGCAACTGTATAAAATATAATTAAAAACACTAAAAATAGAAAACTACAACTGAATACATATTTGATTAAGACACATCTGTGGAAATTCAGAATGTTGGCAATTTAAACCATCCACATAATGTGTCCCTGGTGCAATGATAATAAGGCAATTTATCTTAATGCATCACCAATGTGTCAAGTCCCTGGAAACACAGATTAACTTGGGGAAATATTTGTCATTTATAATATAATGGAAAGGGCAATAAATATATATATATATATATATATATATATATATATATATATATATATATATATATATATATATATATTATTTATTATATACACCTCGCCAATATTATATTATGTAAGTATAAAAAATTCTCAATATTTTCCATAGTCTTCATTTATAATTCTAAATTAATTCCTTCATAACTTCAATATTATCATCGCCGTTTATCCAGTTCTGCTTCCTTCTTAGATTTATATCCTTTTGTTTGTTATTGATATTTTGTCTATATTTATTTCTGGTTCCGTTCTTTTGGCTTTCACCTTTATTTCACCATAGGTCTCTCTTAACAACACATAGAACCATTAACCAACTAAGAAAAGCTTAAAGAGCATTAGAGCGCAAAATGACGTGTGAAATTACTGGACAGAAAGCCTAACGAATGAAGAAGACAACAATTAGAAATAACAGAGATGCACCAAAACAAAAATTATGGACAGGAGGCTTATATGCCCAACGATGGATGAGCAGAGGTTAAAGAAGAAATAACTTTCGAACTAACGAGTGGGGCAAGTCTCACGCTACTATTATAATTATTTATAAAAATTATCAGTAAAGGTCAAAAAGCCCCATGAAATAAAAAATTGATGTCAATTTGATGGAAATGACTTATGATGACATTACACTATTCTAATAGCTTATTATTCTAAACTCGAAGAGATTTACCACTTAACACGAAATCACTTTTTTAAACTTCTCGACGCACATTTCGCTAATCATGTTAGCATCATCAGGAGATGATATTATGTAATTCTAAAACTAAACTATGTTTTATTTATATGATAACACTACCTAGTAAAGCATGTAAAAATCATGAACCGTACAATTTACTGAGCGTTACATTAATAATTAAAAAAGTTGACTGAATAGAATAGGTCCTTTATCCCCGTTCATGATTTTCTTATTTTTTTTCTATTTAAATGCTTTCATATGCATCCAAAGCCCTATTATTATTTACACTTTTAACCAATGTTAAATTATTAACATCTATATTGTGATCATGTTCGATTGCATGTTGGGCAACACAAGATTTTTCATTTCTTCCATATCTAAAGTGAGCAATGTGTTTTTTATATCTCGTTAATATGGATCTGTTTGTTTGCCCAATATACCTTCGTTCACAATCTTGACAACTAATTTCATAAATCCCTGACATTTCATGTTGATTGGATTTATCCTTTGCATTATCCAGGACTTCTTTTAATTTATTAAATGGTTTATACACAATGGTTGTCCACTTTTTTAAAAATTTTGTCTAGCCATCGTATTAATTGGGCATCAAACGGTATTACCATAAATTTATTTTTGTTCTGATTCTTTTAAAAAGTCGAAAATTCTTTCAATAATTTTCTAAACTTATGTTTTCTAATTAATCTATCAACAATGTTCTTATTATAACCGTTCACTTCGAATATCTCCCTAATTAATTGTAATTCTTTGTTATAATTATCTTTGTTTAAAGGAAAATTGATTAATCTATTTACCATAAAATTAAATTAGTCATCTTATTTTGGAAGCTATGGATCGAATCGTTAGGAATATATTTTGAAGTGGTGGTGTTTTTTCGAAAAATACAAAATCTAACCTATTTTTATTGTTCCTACTGACTAAAACATCCAGAAATGGTAAACTATCGTTGTTTTCGAGTTCATGCCTGAATACTATGTTTTGGGATTTACTATTTAAGTTCTTAATTTAAATAGTAAGTAATAAAGAATTAAAATTAATTAGGAAGATATCCGAAGTGAACAGTTATAATAAGAACATTGTAGATAAATTAATTAGAAAACATAAGTTTAGAAAATTATTAAAAGAATCTTCGACTTTTCAAAGGATCAGAACAAAAATAAATTAATGGTAATATCGTTTGTTGTCCAATTAACACGAGGGCTAGACAAAATTTTTAAAATAAGTGGAGATTAGGGTTGTGTACAAATCATATAATAAATTAAGAGAAGTCCTGTGTAATTCAAAGGATATAGTAGATCAATATAAAAAGTCGGAGATTTACGAAGTTAGTTGTCAAGATTGTGATCGAAAGGAAATTCGGCAAACAAAAAGATCCGTATTAACGAGATATAAAAAACACATTGCCCACATTAGTTATGGGAGAAATGGAAACTCTTGTGTTGCCCAATATGCAATCGAACATGACCACAATATAGATATTAGTAATTTAACACTGGTTAAAACTGTAAATAACAATAGGGCTTTGGATGCATATGAAAGTATGCATATTCATGATTTTTACACGCTTCATTAGGTAAGGTTATCATATAAATAGAGCATAGTTCAGTTTTAGAATTAGATTAAACCATCTCCTGATGATGCTAACATTGTTAGCGAAACGTGAATCGAGAAGTTTAAAAAAGTGATTTGGTGTTTCACACCGAAGGTTCCAATAGAAGAATTGAGCTTATTATAGTCTGTAGGCAACAGATCTTGAACAATTTGAATCGTATAAGGAAGCAAGTCACTTGTAAAAATTCGGCGTAAACTGCGTGGAGAAATTCCCAATTGTGGACCACGACGTTTCTAGAGACCACCATATTTTGCTTCATACATGCATTATTTTCACCATTTCGCACTGATCTTGAACCTCTGATACGGGGCCTGTCCCCAACTGTTCCGAATTATTAAAATTGCTTGTATAAAAGCTCTATTTTTAGGAGGCACCGGACGATTAAGATAATTTTACCTAAATTCATGTTGATTTACAATAATACATTTTAGAAGTGAAAACTTCTTTAGCCGCGTTGAGCTATTTTCAGTAAGGGCAAAACTTATAAGATCGCGTCATGGACATGCTAGTGACGTGTTGCGCCAGACTGGCGACGCCAATTGTGTTTTAATGTGTTTTAAGTTAAATTGTGTTTTAGATAATCATTGTTTTAATTGTTTAATTGTAGAATTACTGTGCAGTACAAGAGTGAGTACTTAATATGCTAATATTTTTATATAGAAAAATGAATAACAAAAACAAAGCATTTATTTTCGAATATTTCCAATATTGGCATCGATATTTGGGTTGAAAAATTTGATATTATTTATTTTTCTAATATTTAATCTCTGCAACACATCGTGCAATAAATATTTAATACTGGCTTAGGAGTTATCTTACTAGCGTGGAAAAACAGATTTCTGGTTGTTCGGTAGTATTTTTGTCGTGGATTTTAAAATTAAAAATTCTATAAAATTTTATAATAAATTTAAATTCTCAAAATTATTGTTTATTGGTTTAAATTGTCAGAAATAAAATACGCGTTTTGTTATTTTTTGTGAAATGATTATTTATAAACTTATATCATTCAATTGCACCATTAGAACTTTACAAAAGAGTATTGTAATATAATTAGTTTTTCTAAATGACCTATATTTGTTTAGATCATCGATCCTTCGTGAAAAAAAATATACATTTTTAAATTACACATTTAAAGAATAATTAATTTAAAAATTTAAAACAAAACACAGTTATTCCAAAGTTTCAAGTTTTCACTTCTGTGGGCAGTCCCCATGACTGTCTACCTTTTTTTTTAGAACATTAGAAGCAATAATAAGGAGAATAGGAATTAATACTAGGGGCTGATTTTTATATAAAATCTTAGCGTACGCAGATGACATTGACATGATGTGTAGAAGGAAGGATGAGTTGGAAAAGATGTTTGGACAGTTTGAAGAGGCTGCATTATGAATGGGTCTAAGAATAAACGCAACAAAAACCAATTATATGAGGTCAACAAAACAAAGAAAGGAACAATATGTGGACAATGATCTAATAATAAATGAAAGACGGTTTTAAAATCTTGGTTCAGTAATTACGATGCACAATAATGTACCAGCCAGAATAAAGGCTGAACACAAAAGCCTTTTCGCGCTCTAGAATATCTTAAAATTCAAATCAATATCGAAAAACACAAAAATATACTCCACAGTAATTAGCCCAATAGTATTATATGAGTCTAAAACGTGGACCCTGACAAAGAAGGACGAACTATTATTGAGTACCTATGAGAGGAAAATACTAAGGAAAGTGTATGGCCCCTCAATCTGAAGGAAGTTAGAGAATTAGAACGAATGAAGAACTAGCAACAATTTTTCATAGTCCAGATTTAGTCAACGAAATTAGGAGCAAACGACTGAGTTGGTGGGGACACATCGAGAGGATGGACAGTGAAAGACCGCCCAAAAGAATACTGGGGAGGAGTTTGGGGGGATCAAGACCGAGAGAAATGTCAAGGAAAAGATGGGAGGAAGGAATCAGAAAGGGCCTGCAAGAGATGGGAATAACGGAATGGAAACGAAGATCGAGAGATGAGAAGGAATGGGCAAGGATAATGGAAGAGGCATGAAAACATTGATACAAACACACAGTTTTATGTAAAAATCATAGACCATAGGCAAAGACTCTTGATGGGCTGTCAAGCCATAGAGAAGAAAAATATTTTTTTCACTGTGGTCTTTTAGAGTGTATTTATCCATAACAAACATAATAAAACTTGACTAAAACTTTAATAAAACATCCACACTAAGCAACAGCCAAACCTAAACTATCACAAATATAAACTGTCACGAAAACAAAGACGCTAAAACAAAATGGTAGCGTGATGGCCCACCCTTTATAATAAATTTTTAAAAAGTTTTCTTAAAGTAAACGTAATATTTAAGACAAAACTTAAAAAAAATAACATGTTAAAAGGCATTATATTATATAATCTTTTCTTTAAACATACTGTTAAAAGGGACATTTTCGAAACAACTCCTCGTCTAAATTTAGTTATTTATCTCAACTATGTTTAATGTAGGTCTAATGATGACGAAATCTCCAATATCATTTGCTCGTTTAGCAACAAAAGGGCTTAAAGCAAAACACTTTTGATTAAATTAATTATTAGTCAATGACGCAACGTATTCAGAACTTCTCTTCACAACCTGAGTAAGGTCGTTCGTAGATAGGATTCAAATTTAGACGGCATAGTGTTGGAATTAATTTTGCAGAAAGAGGATTGATAAAGGAGGAAACAGTCTTCAAAGTTTAGATTGACAAACAATAATCATTTAGGCTTTTAGAGTACAATAAAATATAATTTATTTAAAATTCGTAAAAAAATTTGTTATAATCAGTCTTTCAACATAGTTTGTTTTCCTTTATATTGATTTAAACAAAGTGTTTACTTAAATGTTTTTTTATTCATTTCGAAAATTGGGTCCGTTATAAATTATTTTAATGTATCATCACATATATTTTAGGAATACTTGCAGTGAAATTAAAAAATTAAAATATGATGAAAATATTCTTCCCGAATTTCAGTTTTTCAAACGGCACCAAATAAAAGAAAATAACCAATTAAAAACATGTGTTTAAGGTTAAGGTTATGGATTGGGGATAAAGACGCATCAGCAACTACAAGGCTATTTAGCGACTGGAGCTACAGCTTAACGTGGATTCCGAACCACGGTCATCAGCCACTGACAACCCAGGCCACCGCCCCCCTTAGGCTATCAACCCTTGATTATGTGCTTACCCATAAGTCTATCAGGAAGCATACCGACTGGCGAGTGACCAACCTAGAATACTACTCAGAAAGCATCCGGCCTTACCCAGCCATTAACTGACTGAGGGCTAATTCGTTGTCGGTCGTTTTACACTCTTGCCTAGAAACAATCACAGACATTTAGGTGTAGATATGTGTGTGCGTGTGAGTGTATATATGTGTGTGTGAGTGTGTGAGGGGTAGAAAGAAAGATGAACAGAAGAATTAAAGAAAAACAACTATCCGAGCGATGGAATCGAACCAGCTACCTCACCAATGCGGTTTCGGCACAGCAACGGGAGATCGCCACTCTACCGTCGGCACCAACGCGACCGGAGCATATGTTTAATGAATGACAATTCCTGCAAGATGATGTTCATGTATAGGTAAGTGTACACTTGTTCAACTTTTGGTCGTCAAGACATATGCATCTGTTGAAAGGATAGACGCATGCGGTGATGAACGAGAGAAATGATAGGAAGCAAGGAAAAATCATGAAGCCCGTCGAGACGCAAAGGTAGCGCACCGACTCCCACCCATATTGGGGGGTATCTTGCGCTTTTGCTTTCAACTTCTTGATATAATTTACATGTTTTTGCAATAGTTTAAAAATTTTATTTTATATAAAGCAGTTTAATTGTATTACATTAAATAAATATCTTATATTATATTATATATTTAAGAACAAAAAATAAATATATATTTTGAAAGTGATAATTTATACATTTATTTATTTATTTATTTATTTTTTTGAAACTCCAGGGCAAGACGAAATCACAGCAGACATACTGAAATAACAATGGAAGAATTTTTGTCACTACTAAATGATACCATAATAGAAAAGAAAGTACCAACAGACGGGAAGATGAGTATAATATTGCCATTGTTTATAAAAGGAGATATCAAGGGTCACACAAACAAGTTTACCTGGAAAAATATTTACCAGAATAACAGAGCATTGGCTGAAAGAAAAATTTCAGTTGCTCAAAAATTTTGTTCCCTTAATGCAGCAACAATAGGGGAACAAGAGCCTGATTATAGAAACAGTAAAAGCACACAAGATCTGATATTTAAAATTAGACAACTAGGAGAAAAACTGTTAAGAAAAAAAAACCGAAATCCATATTTGTTTCATTAACCTTCATTAACCTGAAGATGTATTTGGAAGAGTAAAAAAAAGGATGTCTGAAAAAGTCTAAAGAGAAGAGGAGTAGAAGAAGGCGTAATAGAAATTTTTAAGGCCTTATATAACAACAAGAATAAAGTAAGAACGCATAACGATGAATCCATAGAATTTGAGACAGGTATAAGCCTAAGTATAAGCCAGCTGCCTACTAAGTCCACTATTATTTTCAGTATAAGGATACAAAAATAGGTTTTAGAAAAATGAAAACAGTGACAATGCAAGAATTACTGTTCGCTGATCATATGGTCCTAACGGCAGATTCTGAAGAAAAACTAAAACATAACTTAGCGATATATACCGAAGAGCTAACAAAAGTAAACATGGAAATAAATATCGACAAAAGCAAAACAATGGTAATTGCAGGCACAAAAATAAAACATAAAATTGTACTCAATGGGAAGGTAATGGAGATAATAGAAAGTCAAAAACTATAAGTATTTAGGCACAATAATAGAAGATACTTGAAAAATGAACGGTGAAATGAAAAAAAAATGGGAAAAATAGGCAAACTATACAGCATTTCTAGGAAAAAGATAGGTAGCAAAAGAGGTGAAAGCACAAGTGTATCAGAAAGTATTGAGACCCTCAATGATATAAGGCAGTAAATTTTGGACCTTAACAAAACGAAACAAGAGTAAACTTACAGTTGCAAAATGAGATTCCTACACAAAATAAAGGGAATTACAAGAAGAGATAGAGTGAGAAATACGACAGTAATAAAACAACTCGAAACAAAACCGATAGAAAGCGCTATAAAATAAAGACAACTGAGCTGGCTAGGACACATCTACAAAATGAATGAAGAGAGATTAGCAAAACAAGTCTACGAAGCGAAAACACGAGGAAACAAATAAAGTTGAACGTCTAAGACTGAGATATGAAGAACAAGTTCGACAAGCGGCAGAAAAACGAGAAATTCATAGCAATGAGGTTAGAAAATTAGCACTAGACATGAACTTATGGAGGGTAAACATTCATGAAATACCATCATACTGAAATGTACTGTATATACTAAACTGAGACCTAATGTTACTTTTAGATTAAAAAAAAATGAAAAGTAATAAAATTGTAAATTGAGTGGGAAAGGAATATCTTTTTAGTATATATTCTATAGTCATATTCTATAGTCATAGTTATATTCTGTAGTAAAGTGTAGTGATTATTCTAAATATTCCTTTGTCCGTATAAATTTTATGTATTTTTCCCAAATTTTCCGTGCTCTTATCAACATCAGCACAGCAGCACTCATGCCGACTAACATGACAATGTCAGATGTCAGATGAATTCATGAAACTGAAATTATAGTTAACAGTAAGTAGTTACAAAATAAAAATTTTTAACGTTTTTAAAAGACCGCTTTTACTGAACTCGCTAGAAATGTCCAATGACACTGACGCAAACATGTGGACAGGAAGGTGGCATGCATCTTACCCTGCTATGATGCATGCGCTAATGCATGCAATAACGCATGCATTAATGCATGCAATAACGCAATATAAGATGTGGACATACCATATGATACTCTTGTTTATATTGTTTAAGTGTTACATACGATATTTGTAAATAAAGTAAAGTAAGACTAGTGTCGATCTGACCATACGGTTGGCATTATGAGTTTAAACTATCTAGAATTAGTAAGTCCATAGCATTTTTTTTTTTTCGTAAACCGAAGTCTTCTCATTCTTGACAATTTTAAGCAACGATGCGCTATGAAGTTTTGATTCAAACTTGATCACAGTGCGAAAGAAACGTTTGCAAAACTTCAACAAGCCTAACAGTGCCAATAGTGCTACCAGATCAAATGCTGCGCCAGTCTCATTACTTTATTTACACATCTCGTATTTTGCTAATGGGTATATTTTTGAGGTTTTTTGTTTTGCGCCTTTTTTTTCTTTTATTGTTTAACTACCTCAGGATGAACAAAATATGGTATTAACTGTTTGAACGAAAAGAATTTTTCAGTTCAATCAATTTGCTTTAGCCACATTTTTAAGTTAGTATTTAGGTAGCCTATATTTATTTATTTAATTATCTAGGAATCGGAGCTTAGAATTAAAATGTTGGGTTCCTCTAGCTAACCCAGAATGTTACTGGAATTTACCCCGTAGCTAGGACAGAAGGTCTGGTATATTCTTGATCAGGAGATTTTTATTTCCTATCAGTGAAAAAGCCGAGGTAAATTCTAAGTATTGAAATACCAGAGGGGCTCCGAAGATGGTTGTTCCATGTCTCTTAAACCAGGATTGCGTTTAAAGTCACGACCATGATTTTCTTTTAGAAAACTTAGGAATAATAGTCCGTTTCAAGATATTTGGTTGCCCTTCGGCAAAATGTTAATTGTCCCAATAAATCTCAATATAAACAAATTTATCTATTAGTACAACAAAAATGATAACTTAAATTTATATTTATTTGTATAATTATACATTTAATTCGGTTTCGCTCTCACTGTCACTTAGATCTAAATTAATATCAAGTGGTTCTATATTATGAGTAAATGATATATAGCAATCTTCTGTTTGAATAGCATGGTTAATCGAATTTATCCAACTTTCTTTAGGAATACTATCTAATTAATGTAACAGCACTTGCACTTAGAGTCGGAAAAATGTTTTCTGCTCTAACATTGGATTTTACCTGATGCCACATATTCTCAATTGGATTAAAAATACAGTAATACGGGGGAAGGCGTAAAACCCTATGTCCCATATCGAAAGCAATGGTATCACATACATATTCCTTTTTAAAATAAAATGTCTTAATATTTCTAGAAGATCACATTTTTTTATATGTATTTTCGATATCGTTTTTTAACATATACTTCTGAATTTCCATTTTAGTGTTATTTGCATTGGGAAATTAATTTTTTTGGAAATTATGATAACTAGCATTGTCCATTACAATTACACTTTCCTTAGGTACATTGGACAAAAGGCTATTTATAAACCCGTCTTCAAAAAGTTCTGCTGTTGTGCCGTCATGGTAGTCCACTGATGAAGTTAATATTTTTGGAGGACAACCGTAAACAATTTGCCATCCATCCATCCTTAGAACCAGCATGTAAAATTGTAATTCTTTTTCCCTTGTTCGCTGGGGCTTTGGTTTGGCATTTTCTTGATGTATCTACCCATTCTTTTGCTGGCGTCTCATGTGTATCAAACCAAGTTTCATCAAGATTGATAATGGGACGATTTTCTAATCTATATTTTTTTAGAGTTTAAGTAGTTAAACCGCCATCGTCGCAATCGTTGTGATTCCATTAATATTTGTCTTTTATTAATGGTCCGATATGCAAAACCCATTTGAGATAATATTCTCCGAAGGCTAGTTCTGCTGCAAAGAATGTTGGTTTCACCTTTCCTTAGTCGCTGTTGCAATAAATGCAATGTAGGCACATTTTGCTCTTCATTAAATATGTCGCTTGCGTCAACACATTTGTTTTTACCGAATCACTACGAACTTTTTTGGTTTTAATTAGCTCCGTCACAATATCTTTAACTGTAGACAACGGAGTTTTCGTTAATGAAGATGTTTCTGCTGAGGCTGCATTTGCATTAAGTCCCCTATTCAATTAAAAAACATACACATTTTTAACAATTTGCTTAGCATCGAGTTTGTCATCATGTTTTCTTTTAATATTAACACTACCGGAGGCACAATGATCATTATCTTGCCAAGAACGCCACATTTTTAGCACGTTTGGAATAACAAAAAATACGATCGAAATTATAGAACTGCACTGTTTAAGAAAATAATGCGAACTAAACTAAAATATTTCGAAATGACTAAACCAGGTATAAAATTAAATTTATCTTTTTAACTCTTATTTTATTAGGTCCGGCCCTGTTTATGTTTCTTGCAACTCTGCCGGGTTTCGTTACGTCAGGGATTGTTAAAAGTTTATTGCAGCCAATCGGTCAAGGATATATCTTGAAACGCGCTATACTTAGAAGAGATGCTTGGAAGCTATCTCGACCAGATTTGCGATCCGTATAGGACCACAGGGTCATTAGGACTTACATTTGTATTGACAACTTACTATTATTGCATGCTAGGAAATACAGTAATTTGACGATGTCTTAACCTTTACATATAAAATGCTGGATTTGGGATAACCATATCAATGATTTAGCATATTGAAACTGACTTGAGTGAAACCTAAAAAAACCTTCTGACCTAGAAAAGTTTCACTAGCAGTTTGGTTGCACTTAAAGGGCACTTTCTAGTCATTAATTTCGCCTTGGTCTTCCTCAGGTTCTGGTGCGTTTCTTATCATAAGTTAGGCCACAAAGTCTAATAATGCTTTTTGGCAAAATACCATCTGTTTGTTTTGCCATCTGTTTGTTTTACCATCTTATTTCTTCCTTCTCTTATATCCCCCGCAACAAGTTTAACTCTGCATATATTAAGTTGCATAACCAATCACTTTAACAATTTGTGTATAATATATTTATACTACTTGGGCGTGAGCCTGGCAATGCCACCCCGGAAATTAATTGCCTGCTGCGAGCTGTGTAGATAGAGTAATGAGACTCATTTTTTATAATTTTTTAATCCAATCGAAAGTGCCCTCATTGTCTCATTCAAAGAATTGCTCCACACAGCTCACAAGACGGTTTGTCCACACTGCATAGCAGTGCTGGAAGAATACAAATTCCTTATGAGCAATCACCTGGCTATCAAGCTTGTTTTTGATTTTTTGTCGTAGTGAGGTTGGAGTGTACTATTCCTGACTCTAGCGCTTCGTGTCAGGGTTGTATTAAAAATTCAAGTCATGTTTCCCTCCTGTGCCACCTCATACTTGAAATAATACTTGATAGCCCACTATTACGCCCAGAACGAACTAGTAAAATCCAGTTTACCAAAAGTATTGTTACGGACCACCGAGTGACTATAGGGGAGGTCAAACACTTACAAACGCATCACTTTCAAAACGGAAGCCAAAAACTGTTGCCAGTTCGAACGCTACGTAACCAGTCTCATTGCTTGGTTTACACACATCTTACACTGTTTCATATTGGATCGATTCGTATATATCGATCACGTTGGAGGGAGGCAGTAATATCACAGGAAGAAGAAGAATATTTACACTATTTTGAAAAAATTTAAAAGAGTATCACATTTTAACTCGGGGTTAAGGACTAAACATGGGGTAGGATTATACCCATATAAATTATTATAGTATCAGAATAAATAAAATATAAAATTTTTCCTAATTACTCAACTCGACTTTAAATATTTACAGTATTTGCAATAAAAACAGAATGTTGTACTGTATTTTTAATTAAGAAAAAATAAATAGTCACTGTTCAAAAAATATTTTTTTATTAATATGTTCTAAATAATATTTACGCTTTACTGAATTACTCAACTTTTAATATTTACAGTACATGCAATAAAAGCAGAATGTTGTACAGTATTTTTAATTAAGAAAAAACATGTAGTCACTGTTCAAAAAATGTATTTTTTATTAATACGTTTTAAATGATACTTATTGATGCTTTACTCAATTACTCGTCTTTTAATATTTACAGTAAATGTAATAAAAGCAGGATATTGTACTGTATTTTTAATTAAGAAAAATTAATTAGTCACCGTCAAAAAAAAATGTTTTATATTAATACGTTCTAAATAATATACTTTAGTCTATAGGTAAACAAATACCAAAGGACAATGAATGAAACCAAACCGCTAAAAAACATATGGGCATGATGCGTATGGTTAAGTTAAATTGCCAAATGAGGAAATGTCCTAAATATTTTATATTGCAAGTGGGACATGTACGAGGTGTAAAGTAATGAGTCTGATGGCGTCGCGTTCGATCGGATGGCTTCCCTTTTAGAGGGAAGGTAGACAAACCTGTGATGCTTCTTTAGTGCATCTTAGAAGCTTTATTAGTGGATTACTTGGTGATCCGTAGGAATTATTTTTATGAACAGGATTTTTCTAGTGCGTTTAAGGCATTCGCAGAAGGCCGAAACTCGATTAAAGATAAACCTCGCAACGGAAGGCCTTCAACTGCAAGAAGTGATGAAAATGTCCACAAAATCTGAGATCAGAATGATCGGGAAAGAGTTGAATTTAACATTATATATATATATATATATATATATATATATATATATATATATATATATATATATATATATATATATATATATATATATATATATAAATATATATGTATATATATGTATATATATATATATATATATATATATATATATATATATATATATATATATATATATATATATATATATATCGAATATTCGAATGTTGGAAACGAATAAAAGAAACGTTTCATAACATACCTGAAAGTTATTTATGGCAGTGCGAAGCTGGACAGTGTACAATTATACGTGGAATACAACATCTGTCAATGTCAGGTTTCGAATGTTTTGTTTTGCTAGTCTTCATTGTGGAATTCAGTACAATTTCAGCAATGGAACGCTACACAGTAGAACAACGTGTTTACGTTGTTAAAACGTATTTTCAAAATGGGTGTTCTGTGAGAGCCACATTTCCGCGAATTCGTGAATACTTTGGTGTATGCAATCGTCCGTCAGAAGTAACCATTCGCAAAATAGTGCGTAGATTCGAAATTAGAAGGATGAAAATATTCAGGCGGTTCGTAAAAGTGTTACTGAAAATCCACAAATGTCTGTTAACAGGCGCACGCAACATTTGGGTATCAGCAGAACTTCAACGTGGCGAATTTTGAAAAAAGACTTAAGTCTACATCCTTACAAAATTCAGCTAACACAGGAGCTAAAGCCAGCCGACCATGGACAATGCCGTGCATTTGCCAATCGGATCCTACAAATGAAGGCAAATGACAATAATTTTTGCGATAAAATCATTTTCAGTGACGAGGCTCATTTCCACTTAAACGGTTACGTAAATAAACAAAATTGTCGCATCTGGGGCAATGAAAATCCTAGAGAAATCCACGAAATCCCGATGCATGCTCAAAGTGCCACAGTTTGGTGCGGTTTTTGGACTGAGGGTATCATTGGACTGTATTTTTTTGAAGATGAAGATGAACAAGCTGTTACAGTAAATGGAGAACGATACCGAACGATGATTGATGTTTTTTTATGGGATCAAATAATGGACATGGATTTAGAGAATATGTGGTTCAAACTAGATGGTGCGACATGTCATACAGCATGTGAAACATTGACTTTATTGCGTACATAGTTTGGAGAGAGGCTGATCTCCCGGAATGGGGACGTAAATTGCCCACCAAGGTCATGCGACTTGACGCCGCTATACTATTTTTTGTGGGGCTATGTGAAGAGCAAAGCTTACGAAAATAATCCGCAAACCGTTCAACACTTGAAAGAAGAAATTAGGCGAATAATTCGTGACATAACTCCGCAAATGTGTCCAGCAGTAATCGAGAATTTCAACAAAAGAATTGTGAGCTGCCAGAGAAGTCGTGGCGGTCATTTGACAGATGTTGTATTCCACGTATAATTGTACACTATCCAGCTTCGCACTGCCATAAATAACTTTCAGGTATGTTATGAAACGTTTCTTTTATTCGTTATCAACATTCGAAACCTCTTAATGGAATACCCTTTATATATATATATATATATATATATATATATATATATATATATATATATATATATATATATATATATATATATATATATATATATATATATATATATATATATATATATGTATTATATATATATATATATATATATATATATATATATATATATATATATATATATATACATTTCCTTAGACTGCATCCAATGAGACATCAGTAGTCGGGAGTTATACACCGTAACTGCTGGGTTCCATAATCTCATGTGAAACACACAACAACCTGTGTCTCCGCTAAAATTAGCATTCTATTAGTTGCTTAACCGGGAGCAAGCCCCATCCCTCCCTTATATTGGAGGAAACATGTTTCGTTAGTTGGACTCATCAGGTCAACATATACTCTCTCGTCAAGAATAGGAGGATCCTATCCACAGGCAAAAACCCATACTTTCGCCTACTTCTGGTCGGATGTTTTATACTTGCAGATTTAGATTTCTTTGGACTGCGTCCAATGAGACAACAGTAGTGGGGAGTTATACATCCCAAATGGTGGGTTCCACAATCTCATGTGGAACACATAACAACCTGCGTCTCCGCCAAAATGAGCATTTTGTTGGTTGTTTGACCAGGAGCGACGCAGTCCAAATAAATCTAAAACTGCATGTACAGTGTGTACTGTGAATAGGGTCTCCCTGTTCTTAACGAGAAAGCATATGTCGGTACCTTGATGGGTTTAAACACCAACAGATGAAACATGTGCCCTCCAATGTAAGGGATAGGTGGAGGCCGTTATATATATTAGGTTCTTTCCGGGAATATTAGGTTCATCCGGTTGTCGAATTGGTCCCTGTCAGGAGCTTGGAGACGTTTCGCCAAAATCTCATTTGGCATCTTCGGTATTTACTGTCGCGAGGTTCGTGATTTTCTGAGAGAGATCGGTTTCCCGTGTGATAATTATGTGTTCTGTCCTGGGTCTTAATCGGTAGCAATTGACTGGCGCAGGCGCTGGCTCCGCTGTGGCGCTTGCGACGTCTCTGTTTCGTGTAGTGCTCTGGATGTCGTACTGTCTGGGTCTGCTGTTCTAAGAACGCTTATATGTATGTGTTATCTGTATATGTTGGCTACCTCATTGCATTCATCAAAGTTAATTTTGTACCCTGTTTCCAATTGGTTTTGAAATAATACCGATGTTGTTTGCTTATTCCGTATGCTTGTTTCGTGTTCCTCGATTCTGGCAGATATTTTTCGATTTCTTTGTCCGAGGTAGGTCTTGTTACAGCCTGAGCATGGGATGCGGTAAACTGCTTGATTTTCCAGTCTAACTGTGTGTTTCGGGTTTCTCAAGGGTGCGCCTATTGTTCGGTGAGGTTTTTGTGCTGTTCTTAATATGTATTTTCTTAAAAAGTCTTCCGATACGGTCCGTTGTTCCTTTGATGTATAGCAGTATTATGTTGTAAGCAGTAGTCTTTTTTGAGTAGCCAATTTATTTTAGAGTATTCGTTATATTATTGAGTTCTGCCAGCTGTGCATCGTTGTCGGTAAGGCGGATGGATGTTGAAGCTATACATTAAAGGAACAACGGACCGTATCGGAAGACTTTTAAGAAAACACAAAGTAAGGACAGCATACAAACATCACCGAACACTAGGCGTATCCTTGAGAAACCCGAGAGACAAAGTCAGATTGGAAAATCAAGGAAAAACGTCGCAAGCGCCAGCGCCAGACAATCGCTACCGGATGTACTCCCTGATATATATCCATATATATATATATATATATATATATATATATATATATATATATATATATATATATATATATATATATATATATATATATATATATATATATATATATATATGGCTCTTGTTCTTCTTCTTTATAATCTGTTATTTCTGTTAATTCTGGGGTGCAATTAGTAGACTGCCTCCCCGTGATGCACTGCACCCTGGACCAATGCCTATATACTAAATAGGTAGCTAAAAGTCTACAGCTAACTGTGCTGCCGATCTGAGTGGATATCTTTCAACTGGGAGTACTATAAGATTGCTTAACCGTGAACCACGTCAACCATACTACCACGTTTAATGGGTTAAAATGGGTCACGTGTTCTAGGAGTTTAGATACACCTACAAGTTTGAACCATATTAATTCCTTTGCAATGGAAATCTTGTTGAGATTTCTAACCTAGTAGAATTTGAAAAGTTATCTTTGTAGGTCATCACTGTAGTTCATCATCTGCGTAGCACGCGTTTCTGATTCTTGTATCGTTCATTTGGTACCTTACGTTTAGAAAGGGACTTTTTGTATGATAATATCCATTAAAGGCTGGCTAAAGAGGTCTCCTTATCACATTAAAGAATAGATACGATAAAATGAATATGTAGATCGTTACTGTGTGCGTAAATGAATGGGTTTTTAATTTAGCTGTTTATAAATATATCCGAAGATCAACGGTAATCGGTAAGATCGAATGAGACGATCGTAGATCGGCTGAAAAGTATGTTTAATCGATTTTCAAAAATAGCCAACTCTTTAACTAAACCAGTACTTAAAATTAGTGAAATAGCCAGCAAACCACTAATGTAAGCTAAATATTATACAATTAAATGGAACTGAAGTATCCGTGAAGTATCTCTTCACGGACTGCTAAATGAGAATAGCAAGCTATAAAATGTTTGCTATTTCCATTACCACCCATTAATTATACATTCCATTTACAAGTGATCTGCTTCAAAAATAAGAACCAAATAATTAAAAAATCCCACAGTACAATAACAATAACATTCAAATCTTATTAATATTGCAGAAGTATTCCGTAGTGGAAAACATCTTACGCAGAGGGTACAAGTTCAATAAGTCCTGTGATCGTTAGGGAAAGGGCAAATTTTATCCGGTAAATCCATATAACCGATAGCAAGGGCCCTGTTTACGCTTATCGACATTTTGGAGAAAGCCGAAGGGGAAGCCAGTACATGGAACA
Organism: Cosmopolites sordidus; assembly: GCA_031761425.1. Taxonomy (NCBI): domain Eukaryota; kingdom Metazoa; phylum Arthropoda; class Insecta; order Coleoptera; family Curculionidae; genus Cosmopolites; species Cosmopolites sordidus. The sequence continues at coordinate 270,762 of JARFXV010000752.1, read as the reverse complement.
CACCACAAGTACACAAGTTTTGTGGTTTGGACAGAATATTAATGTCACAAACAGGTAATAGTAGTAATAATAATAATAAGGATTTACTATGCAAATAAAGGAAACACAAAAGGAAATAATATTTTTCATTTGTTTTACAAACAAATGGATATATAATATAAATAAATAAAAATCATAATATATATTTATATATATATATATATATATATATATATATATATATATATATATATATATATATATATATATATATATATATATATATATATATATATATATCATCCTCATCATCATCAACCCGTGTCGATCCTCTGCAGGATGAAGGCCTCCTCAGCATGCTTCCAACTTTCACGGTCCTGGGCTTTCCTCTGCCACTTGGGTCCCATATACTTAACGATGTCATCAGTCCATCGTGCTTTCGGTCTTCTTCTCCATTTTAATTGCTTTACTCTTCTAATGATGTCACACAATTTCCTTTGTTTCTTGATCCATGCGCAGGGCTTTCTGTCTCGTCTTGTAATGCCAAGCATAAATCTTTCCATTCCTCTCTGTGCTACCCGAAGTTTTTGTATTGATTGCGACGTAAGTGTCCAGGTTTCACCTCCATATGTCACAACGGGTAGGAGGCACTGATCGAAGACTTTTCTTTTCAGGCAGTGGGAGTCTGCTCTTAAACACTATGTTGAGCCTGCCAGCCACATATAACACGCCATTCCACCTCCCGGGCGATATTCCCCTCCATTGAAATCCTCTGCCCAAGATATATAAAGTAGTCCATAATCTCCAAATCCCTTCCTATAACTAAAATTCTTCTGCCCTCGGCGAAATTATTCAACATAACCTGATTCTTTTTTAGGTTTATTTTCAAGCCAAATGGTACGCCAGCCCTTTGCAGCGCCTGTAAGCGTCTTTACAGCTCCTCTGGGTCTTGTGAAAGGAGAACGATATCATCTGCAAATCTAAGATGTTTTAAGTTTGCTCCATTGATCTTTACACCATCCTGTTCCCAATCCTGTTTACAGAATACTTCTTCAAAGCAAGTTGAGAAAAGAATAGGCGATATTGCGTCACCCTGCCGTACACCTCGTTCTACATTAATTCCCACTTCAAAATCATCAAGATAAATTGTCGCTGTAGCTCCATCATATATCGATCCTAATAGGTTTACATATAATTTGTCTACCCCCTGGCTAAGCAGTGGATCCACCGCTTTGAGATGGACTCAAATACTTTTTCGTAGTCGAAAAAAAGTCAAGCACAATGGCATGAATTTCACTTTGTGTAATATTTGCTGATCTTAGGTCCTGTTTAATTGCAGCAATCCATTTCATTATTTGTCTAGTTAGCCTACTCGGATTCACACTTTTTTGTGTGTCCGTAAAACTTAAGTCTTCTTTTTCTGATATTGCTATGTATATTTGTGTATTGTTTTATTTCTTGGTTTTCTCGAAGTCGGTATGTTGTGCTATTTATTTGTTTAGGACCTAAGATTTTTCTTATGATTTCTTTTCAATCTCCTCGATGTCTTTCTTTCTATTCAAAATAAATGGTTTCAAGTAACAGTGTAAACGTTTAAACCTTCCGTGGTATCGAAATCCCTCTTAAGGCACATAAAACCTTTTTTAAAACGCAACTACGCTGAAAAAAAACAAATTTAACTTTCGTAATAACGTTCGTTGGGTATCCAGCATAAAGCTTATTACTAGCTGAAAGCTTTTAGTCTTCCTCTCACCGGAGCGGTGTGGTTTATTTTACCGTTGTACTTTGTTAGTTCTCTGTTGGCGATCCGCCATCCGACTTTCCTCTGCTTTACACCCAAATATTTCGTCCGATTTTAATCCTTTAAAAACAGAAGCTGGGTTTGCTTTTGTTACATCGTTTGGATGTTGAATTAATTGAGTGTATAATGTTATCGGTTTTGTTTTAATGATTTTTATGACATTTTGTGTGTAGATATAATAAAATCAGTATTTACATGTTCACATTAAATATTATTTAACAGAGAAAGAAATACATATTGAAAATTGTGAAATTAAGAGGGTTATTCGAAAAGTTCTTATTCTGTTGATGATCAAATGTTAGATAGAGAGACGGGTGGGTTTTAGACGAGTGGTTGCAAATAAATTTTATACTTTTCTGAAAAAAAAATATTTTACGGTGTTTGGCTCGACGGAAATTAATTTTAACGTGGTCGTACGTCCATTGAAGATGAACACTCAGGATGTACAAGAAAAGGTTCGACTAATAAAATCATTACTAAAATCCACATCGTCGTACTGAATGAACGTCGACTGAATATACGCGAGTTCGCTAACATTGACATGATGACATTGATTGATTGACATTTTGCATGATGTAAAATGATGGATATGAAAAAACCTTTCCGCTTGATGAGTTTTGCTTTTGGAAATAGAGGACAAAAGATACATTCGAATAAACACTTCTAAAGAGTCTTTAGGTATATTTAAATATGACTCTACTGAGATTCTTCGAGGCTTTATATCGGTAGATGAAATATGAAGTTACCGTTACATGCTAGAAACAAAGCAGTAATCCGAAAAGTGAGTCGGAGCAGGTGAAAATGAGCTAAAGAAAGCGAAAACGGTTTCATCTGTAAGGAAAGTCATAACCACAGTCTTCTGGGATTCCCGTAGTGTGGTGCTCATAAACTATGTTATATGTTCTGATCTTCAGAATAATCGAAGAAGAGTTGTTTTTGACTCACATAACCGTTCATCAAAGTATATTTCGGCGTTCTGGGAATGTATTAAAGCTACCTGAAAACCTGAGCCCTTGACAAAACGCTGTTTCCATAGGCCTACCAAACCACACCGTTTCGGTAAGAGGAATATTAAAAGCTTTATGCTGGATACCCAACGAACGTTATTACGAAACTTAAATTTGTTTTTTTTCCGCGTATTTGCGTTTTAAAAAATGTTTTATGTGCCTTAAGAGGGATTTCGATACCACTGAAAGGTTTCAATGTTTACACTGTTACTTTAAACCATTTTTTTAAATTCCAAGTATGGTAATTTAGAAAACAATGATGCAATATGTAGTGTGCTAAAAAGGACGAGGTATATTTTTTATAAGGTCCGTTTTTTTAGTTAGAAGGAAAATACTAAATATTATTAAAATATATTTTTTCCTTATTCTACATACTTTTATCTACTTTTCTACATTAAAATCGATGAGATTTATCACTAAACACCAGATCGCTTTTTGAAACTTCTCGATGCACGTTTCGCTAACCATGTTAGCATCATCAGGAAATGATTTAATCTAATGCTAAAACTAAACTATGTTCTATTTATATGATAACCTTACCTAATGAAGCATCTAAAAATCATGAACCGTAAAGTTTACTGGGCCTTACACTAATAATTGAAAAACTTGACTGAACGGAATAGGTCCTTTATCCCGGTTCATGATGTTTTTACATTTTTCTATTGGAATGTTTTCATATGCATCCAAAACCATATGGTTTTTTAACAATAGTGTTATTTACACTTTTTACCAGTCTTAAATTTCTAATATCTATACTGTGGTCATGTTCGAGTGCATGTTGGGCAACACAAGATTTTTCATTTCTTCCATATCTAATGTGGGCAATGTGTTCTTTAAATCTTGTTAAAATTGATCTTTTTGTTTGCCCAATATATCTTCGATCACAATCTTGGCAACTAATTTCGTAAATCCCCGACTTTTCTTGTTGATCTACTTTATCCTTGGGATTCCCCAGGACTTCTCTTAATTTATTATATGGTTAGTTAATGTCCATTTTTGATCAAACTTTTGTCATACCGCTCAACAAGCTTTTGAATTCCGACGTCAAAGAAATCTGCCGCCTGTGAAGAAGCCCAATTCATGACTACAGATTTAATTTCGTCGTCGTTGAACCGTTGATCACCAAGGAATTCCTTTAAGTACCGAAATAAGTGAAAATCCTAGGTGGACTGTAAGGTGGATGATCCAGTTCTTCCCATCCAAAAGACCTGATTAGACCTTGTGTTTGTGCAGAAACATATCGCCTTGCAATGTCACGGAGCAACATCACACCGGAAGATAATAGGTCACGCCACATGTTTTGCACGCCGGAGTTTTTTCAAGGTGACACAACACGCATCATAATTGATTGTTGTACCTCTTGGCATAAAACCTACTAACAAAATCCCTTTCCTGTCCCAAAACACAGTTGCCATGCTCTTTCGTGCTAAAATTATCTGTTTGTCTATCACTCTGGATGGTGACGATGTGTATCGCCATTCCATTGACTATTGCTTGAACTCAGGAGTCATGTGAGACACCCAAGTCTCATCTCTTGTAACGATGTGGCGTAACAATTCATCTGCTTCCTGATTGTATCGAGTAAAAAACGATAAAGCACAGTCCAAACTATCTGCTTTGTGATCGTCTGAAAGCAGTCTTGGAATCCACCGAAAACACAATTTCTTATACTGATAATTCAGTTTCTCCGAAACAATGGCGTACAAATCTCACCTTGAAATCTGTGAAAATTCACTTGATAACTTTGAAATCGTAAATCGTCGGTCCTATCGAATTTTATTGTGCACATCACGAAATAAATCTTCAGAAATTAGAGAAGGTCGGCCAGGGCGTGGCTCATCAAGCACATCATTAACTCTCTCGTCCTTGAACATTCTCACTCACTTTCGAACTTTACTGTCACTCATAACAATATCATCGTAAACCTCACAAATCTGACGACAGATTTCCGCTGGTGCCAAATTTCTTGCACTCAAGAATCGAATTACAGATCGTATCTCACAGTCGGCGGGCGACCCAATTTTCTTAAACATTATAAACTTCTGCAGCTCAGACACAAAAGGGCCTTATTTAAAAAATACCCCTCGTGCTTAATTTTTCAGGAACATAAAGGGTGTTACAATAAGAGCGCCAGATTTAAATTGCGCTCCATTTTAGCTGTCATGATTCGATAGGTCAAGAATTGTGAGTGATCGATAAGAGACAGATAGAAGTTAATAAGCTTGGAGCGCTACAGTAACGCAACCTTATTGTTTCATTTCTTTCAAAATGATGAAAGTTTGATTGCTAGGATTCGTATAGTGAGTCCGATTTTCAATAGAAATAATGTTCCAAATATATCAACTGTAAAAAGAATAATCGAATAATTCGAAAGTATTGATTCAGTTATTGATATGAACATGCTCGTAGTAATCGTTCAGAACAAAACATCACAGCAGTTCGTGAAAGTATGGTCGAGAGTCCAGGGTCCTCAATTCGTCATCGTGCACAAGAATTGGACATTTCACCAATCACTCTTCACCATATTGTCACTAAAGATTTGCATATCCATGCTTACAAAGTCTTATTGACTCAACACAGCGAAGAGAGTTCACCAATTAAATCATTGGACAACAAAAAGGAAATGCCAGTTTTGTGGACATCAGCGATGATGCCCATTTTCACCTCGATGGCTTCGTTAATAGGCACAATTGCCGCATTTGGGGCTCAGAAAATCCACAAATGATTCATGAAAAACAAATGCATCACCAACGTGTCATTGTTTAGTGTCATTGTATTCTGGTCTGGAGGAATCATTGGACCATTTTTTGTTCTTTGAAAACTAGGCAGGTAATGCAAAAACGATAAACAACGAACATTATCGTGACATGATAACCCAGTTCTTTGTCCCTCAATTTAGGTTTCGAAAAAACCATTTTTTTGTCATAACATATATAAGTTTTATAACAAAACTATTTTAATTTTTAATTTTTTTCGTTATAATAAAATCAAATTGAAAATACATTTCTAAACCTAGTACCTATGACGCACCGACAGTTCCCGAAAAAACCCCGAGTGCGTGTGACGTCACAATATTTATTTCCATTCAACATTACAGACGGCTGATACGAATGTTTTAATTTTTAAACTACTTATTCTTATTATCATCAGTATATTGATAAATTTATTGAAAATGTCAAATCTAATTAGATACTTAGACTACAAAAACAACTTCCGAAAAAATCTTTTTAAATGTTATCGAATCAATGGTTAAAACATCAATTTTTTTTTACATTTACAATTACATTTACATGTAATTTTACATTTACATTATTATTTTTAAAATACTTGAATTGATGCTTTAGCACTCGAACTTCAGCTAAATTGAACCGAATGTCATTTTTAAGAAAATCTATGACCATAAAAACATCCACACCATGTATATCATTAAAATTGGCCTTTATCAATCCGTAACAAAGGACATTACTGAATTAAATTACTAACCAACAATAACTTTATTTGCACTAAACTTCAATAATTTTAACAGTACCGCCCATGAACCATTAATGGTTTTGCACTTTTTCTAGTCGTACCATCGCCTGGTTTGGTGACCACAATTGGCCGCCATGATCTTGCGATTTAACACCTATGGACTTTTTTTGTTGGGTTTTCTGAAGTCTTAGGTTTACACCAATAAGCCCACGACCACCCAAGCACTGAAGGCCGAAATTGAACGCTGTACCAACGAAATACCGCCACATTTATGTAAAACCCTTTTTGAAAATTTCACTAGAAGAGCTCGCTTGAGCCAACAAAGCTGTGGCGACCATTTACCCGATGTGTCGTTCCATATATAATTTCCAAATGTCTATATTATTAATCAATAAATATTTCAATACTTTGCTACAGAAAACCATATTTTATTTAAAATTCACATATTGCGCACTTATTGTAACACCCTTTAGTTAGATAAAATGACGAATGCGGTCTTGTCAAAAAAAAGTACTTTTCATTACTTGGGTTTTCACGTGAGTTACTTCACATACTTATTTTTTCAAATGTATTTTTAAGGCCAGTTTATGGTTCTGGTTGATATTCACAAGACTTACCACACTCAGTAACGGATATCGACATGGTGCCACTTGGAAAAGTTTAAGATAAATGATTATTGTCACATTAAGTACTGCCGAATATCAATTACACAAAAGAGCCTGCTCATTCCATAGTCAGCCCTTAGTATATTTAAACATCATATTTATATTCTAGAGAAGACATTATATCTGTATTTCGTAGAGTTAAGATCAAATGCAACTACTGTAAAACTAAAAGTTTTTTAACGAATCGTGACACTAGTTCAATTAAGTTAATTCGTACAAGAAACGCATCAAAAAATTCTTAATTCTTCATATACAGGGTTACCCAAAAAGTTGTTAATGTTTGGTTGCGCTGTAGAAAGGGTAGACAGGTGAGGTTGGTCTTAAACGATAGTTCGCCCTGCGCTATATGGGAGAGGAGCGCCCGTTTTGTGTGCGCGAGTATTACCGCAACAACATTCCGCCACTATTGCGCGCCGTAAATTTCGACATTTCAATTTGCCCGATAGTCGGCAATATCTAAGCCTTCCGTTGATTGAGAAATGGGTTCGTAAGTTTGAGGGTCGTCGAAGGTCAGCGAGTACCGATGAAAACATTGAGAAAATGAGATTTTCCTTAACAAAAATTTACGCATGCACCCATACAAGATTCGGTTAGTGAAAGAATTGGAGCCGACGATCCCCGCTGATAGACTTTTATTCGCTAACGAAATGATGAACCAATTTCCAGCAGTCGTCAACATCTTATTCTCCGATCATGTTAATAATCAAAATTGTCGCTACTGGTGTGGAAAAAACCTAAAAAGAAACACGAAAGGCTTCTGCATAGCCTGAAAGTCACAGTTTGGGCTGCAATGTTGGCATCCGGAATAAGCGCACCGTTTTTATAATATTATATATAATAATAGCGCAAGTCAAGTGTACCGCAATCGTCCCGCCACTCTAGAAGATTTACAGAAGAATATTCGGCAAGAAATCGAAACTATAAGTGCACACACTTGCTCCCGAGTTATGGCAAATTTTAGAGCTCGGCTTTAGAAGTGCCAGGGAAATGCAGCATATTTAGACAATTTAATATTCAGAACATAAATTTAAAAAATGTTGTAAATTTTAGAAATAAATTTGTTAATATTAATCAACTTGTTTTTTTATTTATTTCATCTCAAAAAGTTAACAACTATATATATATATATATATATATATATATATATATATATATATATATATATATATATATATATATATATATATATATATATATGGTATATACTATATATATGGTATATACTATATATATGGTATATACTTGGTGTAATGGAAATAGCTTTCGCAACTTGTTTTTTTATTTTATTTCAAAAAGTTAACAACTCTCTCTCTCTCTCTCTCTCTATATATATATATATATATATATATATATATATATATATATATATATATATATATATATATATATATATATATATTATATACCCGATATATATTATACCCGAGGTTCCAGGCAGAATGTTACGAGCGGTCCTGACTGCTACGAGCATTCGCCGTATGATGGCGTGAGTTGTGTGCGATCACGACCCGTCATTAAAATGGCCAGTTAATCTGGTCTGGCCCCGATCGTCCCTCCGAGCTGCTTTCTTGCGTTCGTCTAGAGCTCGACTGATGACGGCTGAAAGGCTAGAAACCGGTCCCGAGAGACACGTGACGTCGCATGCTTGACAGTTCGGCGAAGGCGATCGGTGGATCCACGATACTAACCAAAATGTCCTCTTCTAGTTCTGCCGTTATAGGTCTCGGTCGGTCGGATTAAGTCTGGGCATTTTTTACCAAATATTTAATACCAACACAAGATTGGAGAAACTTGTTTCCACCTACGTTTAATAGGAGAGATATAAAACAATTACAGTTGTCATCGAGACTTAATTTGTACACAGCATTCAAGACACATTTTGTGAATTGTATATTTTTCAGCGATCGATAGGATGGTCGATAAGTGTAATGGAATATTCGAACACGAATATCTCGCAAACCGCGTGAGATATCGATATTGACCAAGGGTGCCTTTTTTCCGTGGAAATTATGACTTTTCTCTATTTTGAAGTCAAAATATTCACAGCTTTATAGGGTAAAAAATATGATAGAGTTAATTCCTCACAAAGTAGGTAGCAAGCGCCTTCTAGGAACTAGGCTCAAGCTAGTATCAAATTTGGATTTGTCGCCTTTGAAAACCGAACTATCCCGATTTTGAACCGGATATCTTCAATTGTATTTAAATTATCTCAAATTTTCGGAAATTTTAGTTTCACTTTCAACACCCTGTATCTTTTTAATGATTACCATTTGCCAACACATTTGTTAACTAAATCATCTTATTTTAATCTCTACTATCAACAGTTGCTCTATGGCGGATAAGTTAAGGGACATCCTGTATAAAAATATTAGAAGTAATAACTGGAGAAATTGTTTAAGTTCACTTGATCATTTCTCCTGTAATCCCTTTTAAGATATGGATTTGATCAATTGTGAAATATGAGTTTGTGAAATTTATTCATAAACTAATAGAGTTGATCAATTTTTTCTGTAAAAATATCTTATGTTTTAAGCATTTTGCTGTTAAAAAATGAAAATCTCGAAAATTTGGATTTGGTCACTTTCTTCTGTATACCAACGTTATGACTTAATGCTGTTAACATGCTATGATATATTTCCTTATCAAACTAATCTTTCTATACCAAGAATATAAAAGCATAAACTTTGCGGTTATGTGCACGTGCTAAATTTAATATTTGTTTCCAAAGTTAACTATTCAAAGTGTTCAAAGTTAAGTTAGTTGCTCAAAGTTAAACTAGTTAAGTGTTCAAAGTTAACTATTTATTAATTCCCCCTCGTAAAGGTAGTAGTGTACTTTGTTTTTCTTTTTTATTGATATTTCTTTGGATGAGTATAGTAAGTGTAACGTGTTTTTAATAGTTTTCTATCTACTAGCTTAAACTGCACCTATTTTCTCTACAAACTTTACAAAATAATTTATCTGGGTGAGAATTTCATCAAACTCAACAAATTTATGGCAGGCTTTGTTTGATTTTAATTACATAGTAAACTATTCCTTCAGACTCGTTGAGAGAACGATTTCGTATAATGCTGATTAATTTTGCGAGGAAATTGCCACTGGTGGAATGCTTACTAAAAGATTAGGTTATGTTTCTCTATTGTAAAGTAGTAATTCGAAATATATCTCGACATAAATCCTGAGACTAAACATTATGTAATTTTATTGAATAGAGTATTATAATTTTGTTTATTTTACTATTAATTTAAGTATTTAAAACGTGCTCTTCGGAATGTTTGGCTTAAATATGCTCGCTGACAGAAATGTGAACACCATGCTTTAATGATTATTATCGATATACCTTTATCTGCAACACATAATATATATATATATATATATATATATATATATATATATATATATATATATATATATATATATATATATATATATATATATATATATATATATATATATATATATGTATATATATATATATATATATATATATATATATATATATATATATATATATATATATATATACGAAGTGTGTAAATAAAGTAATGAGCTTGGTGGAGTGAGTTTCGTTCTGGCAACACCAACAGCTGATGCGGCTTCAGTACGAGTTTCAGCTTCTTAGAGTCATTTCGTGGTTCGTAGTTTCGCAATTATTTTCGTGAATCAGATTTTTCTGGTGTGCTATGAAAATAAGTGATAAATCTTTTGAGTACGGTACGGTACGTTATCAAGTTTTGTCAGATTTGGGAACAGTGTTCTTGAAATACTTCAAGAATAGGTCATTCGTGCGGGACCGAATACCTGGGTGCTGCATTATTTCAATTGGCGACTGTCAATTG
>JARFXV010000752.1:172500-255000 GCA_031761425.1 Cosmopolites sordidus | reverse complement strand
CTACCTACTTTGTGAGGAATTAACTCTATCATATTTTTTACCCTATAAAGCTGTGAATATTTTGACTTCAAAATAGAGAAAAGTCATAATTTCCACGGAAAAAAGGCACCCTTGGTCAATATCGATATCTCACGCGGTTTGCGAGATATTCGTGTTCGAATATTCCATTACACTTATCGACCATCCTATCGATCGCTGAAAAATATACAATTCACAAAATGTGTCTTGAATGCTGTGTACAAATTAAGTCTCGATGACAACTGTAATTGTTTTATATCTCTCCTATTAAACGTAGGTGGAAACAAGTTTCTCCAATCTTGTGTTGGTATTAAATATTTGGTAAAAAATGCCCAGACTTAATCCGACCGACCGAGACCTATAACGGCAGAACTAGAAGAGGACATTTTGGTTAGTATCGTGGAAAATCCTGAACTAAGTACTAGGCATTTGGAGGCATCTACAGGACTTAGCAAATCTACCGTTTCAAGAGTTCTCCATAAAGAAAAAATGTTTCCCTACCATTTTTCGCCCGTTCAAGATTTATTGCCACAAGATTTGCCGGCTAGATCAGAATTTTGTTAAAATCTACTTCAAAAATAAAACGAAGACCCCATGTTACTGAAAATGATATTGTTTACTGACGAAGCAACTTTTACCAAACGCGGAATTTTTAAAAGGCGAAATAATCATTATTACGCCCTGGAAAATCCACACCTACTAAGAAAGCGACATTTCCAGCACGTATTTTCAATTAACATTTGTTGCGACGATTATCGACAATTTTTTAATCGGCCCGTCTGAGTTTCCGCAAAGACTGAATGGAGATCAATATGTGCAGTTTTTAGAAAATGATTTTTAAATGATGTTGCAGTGTGAAATCATTTGAATCAACGTTTTCCACATCGATGGATTGGGCGCGGTGGTGAGTTTCCTTGGCCACCTCGTAACTCAGAAATCCGTTAGACTTTTATTTGTGGGGTCTTTAGTTTAACATGATGAAATCAATACCCGAGACGAAGTTTTACAAAAAATTCAATATGAGTTATATAAGAGGCGCAAGTAAATAGTCAAAAAGAATTTGTTTCTGCTATAACTTACAGACGAGTGTTCTGCACACACTATAATTTAGCTTTTTTTGAACCAAAAAAACATCAGTGCTTACTGTGTGTAAGAGAGGCTAAAAATACCAATGACTCAGAAGAATATTCTTCTCATATCCAACGTACACATGCTGCTAAAAGAACTAGATAAACAAAGGGCTTTACGTAACTAAGCTACTACTAAAGGGTGTTACGTGTTAGTTTAGTGCAGCCGAAAACTCTGCGTATATATGGATATGAGGCAGCCCGTCCAAATAGAGGACATTGTTATCTTTGGTCTAAAATAGAGAGTCAACGATGAAGAAATGAAATAGGTACATCGTTACTGACATGGTTTAAAACTCTACCAGATATAGTTAAAGAAGAAGTATGAGTCTTCAGCGACACATGCAGCGGACAAAACCGTAATCAATATATAGCTGCCCTCTTTTTATTTATCGTTGCCCTTTTGCCTATAGAAATTGTAACACATAACTTTTCACAAAAAGGTTATTCACACTGGAGGCAGATTCGATGCATAGTGCGATAGAACGAGCCAAAAGGTACATCTCTGTGTTTTATATGAATGTTTGGAAAAAAATATATGACAATTATTGTTTAAATGGTTGTGGCGTGTTCATATATATTTTTTATTTTTTTGGGTTTTTATGTAAAATTTTTATATAATATTTTTTTTTATATAAAAGAACATAAAAACCTTATTAGAAAGAGTGATTTTAATAAATCTAGAATTTGCCAACACGCATGGAAATCCAGACATAAAATCAATTAGAATAATTCCAAAAGATAGATAGATTAAGAAAGATAAATTTAAATTCAATATGGTTCTCTATTCTAAAGAATATAATTAAAAACCTTTAATCATTTAAATACACAATAATCAAAGCTCACAGCAAACCTCACCTATATAATTTTTTTGGTAGTATGTCAATGTCAATAAAATTTTACTTATTATATTTTAGAGTATTATATCGAAATTAATATAAATTATTTTTAGATTCGTTTTGAAAACCGCACTAAAAGACCTCCCGAAACCTTAACGTTCAAAAGTTTAAATTTATTTTAAGAAATTTTGTATTTTTTAAATTTTTGGTCGTTAGGCAAATTTATTACAGAAAAAGAAGAGACAATCACTGAGAAATTACACTCCAGTGTATTTTTTACCCAGTCATTCTTTTATTAACATAAGAACAGATATTCTTGATATTTTTTGAGTTTTAGATCGTGGCGAAAAACCCAAAAAAAAATGACAATTGCAAGATCCAAGAGAGAAAAGAATGAAATTTCTCATGCCTATAGTGTTAACCAGCTGACCTACAATGATTTTATTGACCTAAAACATATCAGTAAGTCAATGCTAAAAAATACAACTCGAGACGAAAATTGTCAAAAATTAGAATGGTTGAAGATCAAACAATTACAGTATGAGAAGAAAACAAATAATTTAATAATGTTCAGGTACAATTATGATGAGGAAAACAAATGTCTAAATGTAAAAGGAAAACTAAGGGGTAGACCCAATAATATACCACAAGAAACAGATTTGAAGAAATGCTATTCAGAACCATTGCCAATATCTAAAAACAAAAAGATACCTTAATTAAACTTTGCAAAACTGGAGTAATTCCCAATGAGTATCATGGTTGGTACATGAACTTGCCAAGTAACACCTCCTTAAAAGACAAGTGCCCCGAACCTGCACGAGGCGAAAGCAGTGATGATGAAGTCTGATTTCAAGAACAGTTTGTTATTCTACATAATTTTCATTATTATTGGTGGTATACCCTGTTTAATAATTTATAATAATTGTGAATTTGTAATTAAAAAAAGTAATAAATATTAGTAAATAAAAAGAACTTAATTTCCTAAAAATATGAAAATAATAATATAAGACCGCTATAATAATACTTTAATAACTTTGGCTCAGGCACTAGATTAACAATGAGAATTCTTCATCATACTTACGCAAAACGAACTTGCAAAAATCGAATCATCAAATGCCAATAACTTACGATAAACATTCACTCTATCCAGCCATTAAACCATGGATTGCTCATTTTAAACGTATCAGAGAAAAGCTGTGAAAAAACATTTTCTGTATTAATGTTAGTCCGCTGTATTAACCAATGTTCGAAGGGGACAGTAATAATGAAATGGAACGCTGTATGAGAAAATTTGCTGTAATAATTTTGGTCAGCTGTATTAACCAAAGCTGGACCTAAACACAACTAGATAAACTTTCCAAATGCGTCTTGTTGCAAGGGTATAACAATAGTATCTGCATTTTAAGGTTGCATTTGTTCATGGGGAATGTACATGGAGGATCTACAGCTCTTTGGCACCATGCGTATGCTTCACAAATACATATGAATGTGTTAACAGTAGTGCTGTATACACCTGATTCCCCTGAAAGTGAGACCGTGGACAACTTGATCTCCCCCTATCTTCAAGACTTACATCTCCTTCTCGCAATTTTTTGAACTAGAGCTGAGCGGTGCATGTTGATATGGCACGTTCGTCCTCGAGTTCGCAAATCTCACGAGCAGTGTCAGTCTCGTGAATCTGTCATCCTTTATTTTAAATAATGCCCTTTGAGGCCGACATTAATTTACTGACTTTAAATATTATAAACTATATAAAATTCTGCTAAGATAACCCTCTGAAATATGAATATGCATATAATTTATTTTTCAGATCTTACCGTTAGACTTGAGGACGTGTCCTCGCCATGGAAACACTATGCAATAAACATCAAAATAAGAAGCAATTAATTTTTCTAATCAAGTATAATTAAAAATAATGTTATACATTTATTGACAATGAAATAAAGAAAAGCAGTTTTTTTGTCACTGAGACAAAAACTTATATCACATGTAGAACAGCTCCAGAGAGACTTGTACGGTTCTCCATGAGTGCTGCAGAAGGAGCATCTTCTAGGTTTTTCTAGATGTTTTGGCATGTGTGCAGCTTTGTCATATCTTACTTCTGGTGGAACTGTCATCTTAAAATAACTGATGGTTAATACACCAGCAGTAGCACGTATTCTTCCTTTGCTGAGCATGTCAGGCTTGACCCTATTCAATCCGAGGATTACAGATAATCTGAACATTTTTAAAGCCATTGTTATCGAGTTTGATCTCACTTTGAATGAGTTGACTAATGAACAGAGTTGACTAATGACACATCCAGAAAATACAAAAATATTCGATGCCACAATGTCTTAGATTTACGATCGACTTCATATATGGACATGAGCATATCCATTTTGTCTACAAAACCCACACTGGCATTATAATATTTTACTAAGATAGGATACGTAATTTCTTCACGAGTACCGTCCTTATTTTTCCTAAAAACGATTTATTTTTTGATGGATTATGATGATTACTTAGGAAAATTACTGGTTTGCAGTCTTTCCATTTCAAAAATACAATATCATCCCTACTAACTCAGGTAACAGACTGTCCCCGTTCTAATTTATTATCTGCTTTAACCTCTTTGGGTAAGCCTTTCTTAACTTTTCTCACTGTTCCGGAAGCATAAATGCAATTTTCTTGGAGGTACTTTTGCAATTCAAGGGAACTGGAGAAGTTGTCAAATATACATTTCAATTCAATTCAAATACACAATTCTTGTGTTAGGTCCTTTACAACGCAGGCTTCTAATTTGTGTTCTGTTGATTTAGAAACTTTTGCTGTGTAGATTTGGAATTGGCAGACATACCAACATTCATCAGCTCTCATGCACACCTTATACGAACGCTTAATTGGTTTCATTGGAATGTATTGGCGTAGAGAATATTGGCCCTTGAAACATATCATAGATCGTCGATCGCTTGATTTTTTTGTGGTTGGAAAGATGAAAGGTAAGACAGCGATAGTTTTTCTAGCATAGGTCTGATTTTGTATAATTTGTCAAAACCTTCCTCATTTGCCTTCGGCTGGGCAGAACTGTCATTCAAATAAAGATTTTTGAGTAACCATATAAAACGATCTCTAGTCATAAAGAGAAGTTCTTTCCTGGAGGACCAATAGTCTCAAATATATGGAAGTTTCTTTATTCCAATGAGAAGATTTATTTCAAAGAAAGTCTTCACCTCACAGGAATGCCACATCTAAAGGAAAGATTTGTTTCTTCCTCCGCTGTTTTGAACAGCATATAAATTGATGTGGAAGGTAATGTGGTCAATGGTACAAAAAATATGCAAAAATAAATCAGTTGGCTCTTCAATATCATCCGGTAAGGCCGGTCCAGACGTCTAACTAAATTCTTTCATTAATTTCAAACATTATTAGTTCGTAATAACTTTTGTCTAAGTGTATTAAATCAATTTCATCATCACTGCTCCATAAATCACCTTCAGGAAAACCGTTATCCGAAATTTTATCGGTTGTAAAAAAGTCACCTGGAACCACCAACTTTATAAGTGCATTCTAGTTATATAAAACTAAATACACTTATAGCCTTAATGGTATCACAAAGCTTTAAAATTTTTAAAGTCAATTTAAGAAAATCTTACCTTTTGAAACGATAATCACGATAAATTGCTAAATAATTGGCGACAAGAACTCTGAGCACATGCAATCATGTGCATTTGTTTTCACTGGCTGTTGATTAATGATGCGGCGAGAACATGCCCGCGCAAATGATAAAGACGACTCATGCGCATACTATAACTAATGTAGCTTCGCCCTAAGCGAACTAGGCGCTTGAGGAACACTTATTAAACTTGTGTCCCCACTGTGTGAACACTAGGACACAAAGGGTTAAAAGTGTCCTAACTTCGCAACTTGTTTCATTCATTTTAACAATTTTGTTAAAATTAATCGTCTAAATATTTCACAGTGGAATCATTTTAATACTAATGTTATGAAATGTTTATTTGTCCGAGCCAAAATTTGAAATAGGATTAAATCTCTGAGGTGTAAAGTATAGTCCTTTGTTTATAAATAAAGAAAAAAACACAAATATTGTGAACTGAATTTTATAAACTCTACTATTTCAAAATAAAATGCTAATATTAAAAAAATTTAACAAAACCGATCATCCGCCTGAAGTTTTTAGAAAATCTATAACAGCGAAACTCGAGTAGCCAGAAACTTCAAACGAACTTAAAGTATGTGTAGCTGAGATATATTGCTACAAGAAGATATAAACCATCTAATTTGGCTAATATCTTGCAATGTTGCAGATTACTTTAATAATTATGATGGACCCATTCATAATAGTGTACAGAAAAATTACAATTAATCCAGTAAAATGTAATGTGCCCAAAGGGAAAGTTTCTTTTTGATATAGCGATATAAATAAAAGAGAGACATCAAAAAAACCCTTTATTCATTATTGAGAAACACATTTTAGGACATTACTTTTTTTAAATAATGTTATCCAAATGTAAACCTTCATGCTTACGGCACTCATCTAAACGAACAGCAAAATTCCTTAGGACGGCTCGGCACATAATCTCTGGAATGACTGCCATTCCGAGTCGCATATTTTTTTTAACCGCACTATAGAATTTTATTGACGGTTTATTGACATAAACTTTCGATTTTAGATAGCTTCACAAGAAAAAGTCCATAGAGCTCAAATCAGGAAAATTTCAATTGCGAACTCGTGGCAGAGATGTGTTGGAAGTGTGTGACGTACGTTGGTCCGTCCAGCTGACACCATGTTCTTTCATTCATTCATTTTGGATTCTCCTTTTTATACAGGGTGGCGCAAAAGAAGGTTCCTGATTATAAATTGGACTATCCTATTTTAGATTTAACTTTGAATAGAGCGGTATTCATATGTAAAACGAATACAAAGTTATAAAATTTTCTTTAAAAATGGAAGAAGCATTATTTCAATATCAATTTGCATTTATTTTAACGTTAAAGATGCTCCTTCCAAGCGCACACTTCGCAATTTGGTACCCAAATTTTTGAGACTGACGACGAACAGCAAAATGAGCTGAATATTCAACGTAAGATAAAGTGTTCGTAAAGCTCCAAGGACATCAACGACGCTCTGCACGACTGGGAATAAAATGACGGTCACTACAATGTATTTGTTCAATGTATTATAACAAAATCTCCATATTCATCTACACAAATTCCAGCAAGTGCTTAACCATCATGATTTCCAACTACGACTTTTGCAAGTAGTTTGAAATATATTCTTTTATGCCACCCTCTATTAAAAACACCTAAATAGAATTAGAAAAATCTATCAATTTTATGTTAAAAAAAATCACATATTAGCATTATAACATATTAGTGAATTAATAATTTAAAATATTTGAATATGTATTTACTATTAATATATATATTATGATATTTTAACTTATTTAACTATTTCAAATTATTCGGAACCAAGTATTTCAAACAATTAAATATTCAATTAAAAGCTCATATTAAACCACCTCAAAGCTGTATCAAAACACATTTTAATGTAATTATGTCCATTTGCAAACCTATTTATACTCAAGATCAAACAAATGCAGCAGTCTTTATTGTATCGGGTTGTCTGGAATTGCCATTATTATTTTACCATTATGCAAATGACAATATTATCTAAAACTATCAACACAGTGGTAGGTTAAACTTGAAGAGATTTACCACTAAACACCAAAACGCTTTTTTGAACTGTTCGACGCACGTTTCACTAACCATGTTAGCATCATCAGGAGATGATTTAATCTCTTTTAATTAAGATTAAATCATCTCCTGATGATGCTAACATGATTAGCGAAACGTGCGTCGAGCAGTTCAAAAAAGCGTTTTGGTGTTTAGTGGTAAATCTCTTCAAGTTTAGTGTTTCACACCAAAGGTTCCAACAGAAGAATTGATAGTGGTAGGTTCATAATGCCTTTTTGTAAAAATTAGCATGTTATCACCAAAAAATGTCAACAGGTTGTTTTTTACCACTTCATACGTTTTAAAAGATTTTCCATTTAAATAATTTTGGAGGAAGCAAAATACATGATAGTTCGAGAATATGTCCGTTGAGTAAGGTGAGTAAGATAGATAGGCCAAAATATCCCAATTTAGGCACAATATTTATCGTGTCCTGGTAGAAATGTTTTCCTGCAATTGCTGCTTTCCGCCAATCTAATCACCATCCGCTCCAATTTTTTTTCAGCAAAAGATCGCACGAAGAAATTCAGTCCAGCAGATTTCGCTCACTAAATTCATGAGAGACCCATACATCGAATCAGCAGACGTACCAATTTTTTTCAGATGGTTAAAAACGGTCAATTTGCCAATATTTACTTAACATATCTTCTATATCTCGGATGTGGAGTGTGGATCTTCGGCTATTTTGAACTCTATTTCCTCTTTTTCCAACCCGATTTTACACCGTGAACTACCCAACACAACCCTCTCCATAAACGGCACAAATATTTTTGTTTCAACAACGTTCTTCCGCTTTTGAAATAAAAAAAGCAAAATGTGGTGTTATCGATCGACATTTTTGATTTGAATCAACTTGACTAACTGAAGGCAAATCAAAGCAAATGTGAACGTAAACACTGCAAATACCACAGAAACTAATAGTATGTAAACAAATATTACTAGTCCAATAGAGATTTTTGTTTACAAGTCTTAAAAAAGCAACTAATGAAAAATCCTTACGAACTTTCCATTCAACCCAACATTTACTATTAAACATTAAAATGCAGTGATGGAAGTGAATATAATTAGAATTGGGGTTTTGAAAAAATATATCATGAATGGAAAGATCATACGTAAATTTTATAAAAAAAAACTATTTTTATTTTTTCCTTGTGACTAAAAAGTTAAATCAAACTGAAAATATTTTTTAAATCTAGCACCGATAACACGCCGACAGTTCCCGAAAAAAAAAACCGAGCACGTGTGACGTTTCAATCTTTATTTCCCCTCAACATGACAGATAACTGATATGAATGTTTTAGTTTTTAATGAACTTATTATCATCAGTGTATTGATAAATTTATTGAAAATGTCAAATTTAATTAGTTATCATGCCTGTTTTGTACCAATCCTGAACGAATACTACAAAAACAACTCCTCCAAAAAAATTATTTTAAATGTGCTACAAGATGTTAAACGTCGAAATCAATGGTTCCAAACAGCACAACGTATTAATCCTAAAACAACATCAAATTGTTACAACCACCTTTCATTAAATTCATATAAAAAATTATTATTTATAACATTATATCAATTTTTTATGTTTGAGAATTTATTATCTGCTGATGCTACACAATCGTGACATTGAGTGTCTTGAACTTTATTAGTTTTTCATTAATAATTAAGGTAACTATATTAGCTTTACTCAAAACTTTATGTTCTAGACATACAAGTCCTTTCGCCATGCAGATACAATATTTGCGCTTAAACTGAATTATAGCCTTGTCATCACAACTTTCGCGTAACACCGTACAACTAATTTAATTCAATTTAATAGAATTATTTTGTTTCTTATTTACATTTAGAATATTATTTAAAAAAATTCAAATTCATGTTTTGGCACTTCGAACTTCAGTTGAATTGAATACAATGTCATTTTTGAGAAAATTTGTGACCATAAAAAATCCACACCAGATATATTATCAGAATTGGCGTTTATTAACCCTTTGTCACATATTATTGAATTAAATTAGTAACCAACAAAATTTTTTTTGCGCTAAACGTTAATAATGTTGACAGTATATACACAGGTAAAAACCGTCGACTGTACTTACATAAAGACAAATAAACATGATGATACAAACATGGCAGCCAATCGTAGCGCTTTCATAGTCATGTGATTTTATTTTCAATTTCATAAATTTTAATTCGTTTATAATTAATTGCAAACAATTTTTTAAAAGTTTTTCGCATTGATTATCAATATTACTTAAGATAAAGTTTTAAAATAAAGTAAAAAAAAACCATTATTACTTTTTATCCAAAAACCCAATTATAAAAGATTGGGTAATATAATATTTTACAATTCTAAATTATTCATATTTTTGAAGCGATCATGAAACTAATAAATTTAAAACTCATTTTTTTAAATTTTCATAAAATTATGCAGAAACAACAATTTCAAACAATTAAATATTCCAATAAAAGTTCATATTAAACCACTGCATATTTCAAAGTCATATTTCAAAAACAATTTAATGTGCGATTTTGCCCGTTCATATTTAAAATTATATTTTAAATTGAGGAATTATATATTTATAGTTATATTTTATTAGCGGATAAATGTAATGAATGTAGTCGCTTTAGACCTGAGTGAAATACGCCCTATAAACTTGAAATTGAAAAACGTTCATAAATCGACATTAAAATTATAATAAATTATAGCGCGGTAGTACTTTTATGACTTAATAAAATGTTCAGTTCTTAAATGCTCGGTATAACATTAATTCATAGACTAATCCTAAATGCTTTAAAATTAAATTAACATCTCTCTCCTCTATTTCATATTTATTATTCTCATATATATATATATATATATATATATATATATATATATATATATATATATATATATATATATATATATATAAATGAAAAATGACAAAGGTCTCCAGGAAAGGATAGAATAACTGTGGAGATGTTAAAAGCTGGTGGTCGGACTATACATAAATCACTAGCAAAGTTATACTCAAAATGTCTCAAACAACAAGAAGTACCCAGCTTATGGAAAAATGCAGAAGTGATTATTTTACAGAAAAAAGGAGCACGGGAAAATTTAAAGAACTACCGTCCAATAAGCCTCCTATCAGTGGTGTACAAAGTTTTCACCAAGATAATATCCAAAAGAATACTAAGAAAACTTAATGACGCACAACCAAGGGAGCAAGCAGGATTCAGAAGTGGATTCAGTAAAATGGATCACATCCAGGTTCTACAGCAGCTCATAGAAAGACACAACGAATACACTATGCCACTGTGCTTGGCTTTTATCGATTATGAAAAGGCATTTGATTCAATCTAAAAGCGGGCCATAATGGATGCACTGCTTAATCGAGGTGTAGAAAAAGCCTATGTAAATCTACTAGGATCGATATATGATGAAGCTACAGCGACAGTCCACCTTGACGATCTTGAGATTGGAATAAATGTAGAGCAAGGCGTACGACAGGGTGACGCAATATCGCCTGTTCTTTTTTCAGCCCGCCTGGAAGAAGTGTTCCGTAATCTGGATTGGGAGCAGGAGGGAATAAGGATTAATGGTGCATACTTAAATCATCTTAGATTCGCAGATCATATCGTTCTTCTTTCACAAGACCCAGAGGAACTGCAAAGACACGTACAAGAGCTGCAAAGCGCTGGGGAACCATTTGGCTTAAAGATAAACCAGAAGAAGAGCCAGGTCATGTTTAATAAATTTGCTGAGGACAAAAGAATTTCTGCTTTAGGAACGGATTTGGAAGTTGTGGGTCACTAAATATATCTTGGGCTGAGGGTTTCAATGGAAGGGACTACCGTCCGGGAGGTGGAGCGACGCGTTAAATGTGGCTGGCAACCATTTGGCAGGCTCAGCATAGTGTTTAAGAGCAAACTACCACTGTGCCTAAAAAGGAAAGTCTTTGATAAGTGTGTCCTGCCAGTATGTGCTGTGCCAGTGTGTGCTGACATACGGAAGTGAGAGCTGGACACTCACATCAGAGTCAGTTCAAAAACTTCGAGTAGCACAGAGGGGAATGGAAAGATGTATGCTTGGCATTACTAGACGGGATAGAAAGACCTGCACATGGATCAGAGAACAAACGAAAGTGAGTGACGTCCTTGGAAGAATAAAGCAATTGAAGTGGAAGTGGGCAGGCCATATAGCGAGACGATGGGACGAAAGATGGACCAGGGCAGTCCTGGACTGGATACCGCTTGATCGCAAACGTCCACGGAGAAGACCGAAAACTCGATGGACTGATGACATTATTAAGTATATTGAACCCGAATGTCAGAGGAGAGCTCAGGAAGTTGGAGCATGCTGTAGAGGCCTTCATCCTGCAGTGGATTGATACGGGTTGATGATATATATATATATATATATATATATATATATATATATATATATATATATATATATATATATATATATATATATATATACATATATATTCTATATATTCTATTTGATCTATTTCTAGTTTCTAGTGATCTATTTTTTTTCTCGGGAACCCTTAACTTTTTTACTGCCTACTTCCCAGGGTTCACAACCAAAAAAGAACGTGGTCATCGCGACTTCTGCATTAATAGGTAAGGTTGTGTGTGTATGACCGTGGCATTCCCTTTGTCGGCTGGGAGAATTGCTATATCTGATTTCAAAAAGACCAAACCAAAGCTTCTGCTATTCAGTCTATCGTAAACCAACCCACACAAACCCAATCCACAAATGCCAATTAGCATCATCATTAATCCGAATTAAATTCGGTGGTCAAAATTTAATCACAAGATCTTTAAGATTGTCTGACAAGGAACATAGACAAACAGAACTTATTTCTCTAGAAACGGCACTAACTCAAAACAGCTATAACAAGCGTCAAATAAACTCAGGCAACAAGTCATATCAACCAATATATTAGAGAATTATCCCAAAACCCCAAAGCTCTTCTGTCATACATCACGGGAGCACACCAACAGACATATACTAAATCGCATATACGAGCATTCTATCGCCGTCCGAAAATCAGATCTCTCCTCAACTCTAACAGAACATCATATCCAAACGGCTCCCAAAAATTATTTCGACAAGGCCAAAGTAATCGCACCTGTATATCCTGACAAACCCCCCACAATTCATGAAGCAATTGATATCGAAAAAAATCCAGACTGTCTAAATAAGAGGGACGACTGTCTTAAAGTTCCAAATGCATACAAAAACCTAATTTTCAAATTGGCCATCCGAAACCCTTCTCACTCTCACTCCCACCCCTCAACAAAGCACTCTTTACATATATATATATATATATATATATATATATATATATATATATATATATATATATATATATATATATATATATATATATATATATATATACATTACATTACATATATATATATATATATATATATATATATATATATATATATATATATATATATATATATATATATATATATAGATCGCGCCAACCACGTTCTTTTCTGATTGTGAACCCTTGGGAGTAGGCACATTGAGCCTTCGGGGCAAATCAACTAGATTCTCTTGATCATAGCTTCAAAATGGTTTCAGCCTAGAACCTAGTAATTTTAGCATTACCGACCGCGGAAATCGTTCCGAACATACACTCGAGGTACGGAATGGCCGATGTGGCGGAATTGGATACCTCATCAATCGAAAGCTGAAGGACAGTGTGGTAAAATTTCAAAGTACATCCGACCGACTAGCCAAATGCGTCATTCAATTGAATAAAAAGTTTAGGCTTCAAATCGTCCAAGCTTATGCACCAACTATAAGCCATAGGGTTGAGGAATTTTATGATGATGTGGCCCAGCTTTTATACAAGGAGAAATGTAGGTACAAAATCATGATGGGTGGTTTTAATGCCAGAATTGGAACAACAAGAACTGACGAAAATGCAACTGGCCCATATGGAACTGGTGAGCGAGACAATAGAGGTGACAGATTGGTTGATTTTGCTGAAGGACAAGAAGTATATATTATGAATTCATTCTATAAGAAAAATATCAGCAGAAAATGGACATGGAAAAGTCCATCTGGGCTCACAAGCGAAATTGACTACATCATGACCAACGAAAAAACTATATTTACTAATTGTACTGTCCTTAACAATTTTAATGTTGAAAGTGACCACCGAATGGTACGAGCAAGGGTTCGGATTGACTGTCGAAAAGAACGCGAAAGAATGGTAAGATCAAAGAAGGGCAAGGTGGATTCTGGAAAACTACTGAAGAGAGTAGTACTACAAAATTATACTCAAAATGCCTCAAAGAACCAAAAGTACCTGACTTATGGAAAAATGCAGAAGTGATCATTTTACATAAAAAAGGAGCACTGGAAGATTTAAAGAACTACTGTCCAATAAGCCTCCTATCAGTAATGTACAAAGTTTTCACTAAGATAATTTCTAAAAGAATATTAAAAAAAACTGAATGACGCACAACCAAGAGAACAAGCAGGATTCAGAAGTGGATTCAGTACAATGGATCACATCCAGGTTGAACAGCAGGTCATAGAAAGGCACAACGAATACACCCTGCCACTGTGCCTGGCTTTTATCGACTACGAAAAAGCATTTGATTCCATCTCAAAGAATGCGATAATGGAAGTGGGAATTAATGTAGAA
The DNA here is from genome assembly GCA_031761425.1 of Cosmopolites sordidus. NCBI lineage: Eukaryota > Metazoa > Arthropoda > Insecta > Coleoptera > Curculionidae > Cosmopolites > Cosmopolites sordidus. The sequence goes on along the minus strand of JARFXV010000752.1, from coordinate 240,621 downwards.
CGAGGTGTACGGCAGGGTGACGCAATATCGTCTATTCTTTTCTCGGCTGGTCTTGAAGAAGTATTGCGTAAACTGGATTGGGAACAGGATGGTGTAAAGATCAATGGTGCAAACTTAAACCATCTTAGATTTGCAGATGATATTATTCTCATTTCACAAGACCCAGAGGAGCTGCAAAGACGCATACAAGAACTGCAAAGGGCTGGCGAACCATTTGGCTTGCAAATAAACCTGAAAAAGAGTCAGGTTATGTTCAATAACTTCGCTCAGGACAGAAGAATTTCAGTTTTAGGAAGGAATTTGGAGATTGTGGACAGCTTTATATATCTTGGCCAGATGATTTCAATGGAGGGGAATACCACCCGGGAGGTGGACCGGCGTGTTAAATGTGGCTGGCAGGCATTTGGTAGGATTAACATTGTGTTTAAGAGCAGACTCCCACTTTGCCTGAAAAGAAAAGCCTTCGATCAGTGCGCTCTACCCGTTATGGCATACGGAAGTGAAACTCACATCGCAATCAATTCAAAAACTTCGGGTGGCACAGAGGGGAATGGAAAGATGTATGCTTGCATTACAAGACGAGACAGGGAACAAACAAAAGTCTGTGACATCATTGGAAGAGTAAAGCAATTGAAATGGAGATGGGCAGGCCATATAGCGAGACGATGGGACGACAGATGGACCAAGGCAATCCTGAAGTGGATATCGCTTGATAGCAAACGTCCGCGAAGAAGTCCGAAAGCACGATGGATTGAAGAGATCGTTAAGTATATTGGACCCGAGTGGCAGAGGAAAGCCCAGGACCGTGAAAGTTGGAAGCATGCTGAAGATGCCTTCATCCTGCAGTGAATCGATACAGGCTGATGATGATAATGATGATATATATATATATATATATATATATATATATATATATATATATATATATATATATATATATATATATATATATATATATATATATAAACTGTATATATATATATATATATATATATATATATATATATATATATATATATATATATATAAACTGTTTCAGTAAACCGAAAACACAATAAAAATTGTTAAAAATGGGAAACCAACTTCAAAATAAACTAGGCAATTTGGAAACTTTAATATTTACCTGAAGTAACGCCCTCGCTCCTATAAATCGTTATTATTAATGGAATACCAAAACGACAAAAATTAAATCAACGAAAGAAATTTCAAATTTTGAGTATACCTGCCGCTCATAAATTAATTTCTTATATTATTGTGTCGAGATACGAACTAGAATGTAATTTAATGTAATAATACAATACAATAAATAGAGTATATATATCAGTGAAATAGAATACGAACCCACCCAAGTTCCATCTTGAAAAAGAAGAAAACAAATATGCAGGAAAATAAAGTTATTGTTGTTTTCGAATTTCGCATATTTTCGTTTGTTCTGTTAGTCTGAAAAATGGAAAAAATGAATGATGAAGTGTGAAATAAGATATTCAGGCTTAAACTGTGGATGCTTGCAGCATTTTCTTGATGGAAATTCCTACTAAATTGTATAAATAAAAATAAAAATAAACTTTGTTTTATTTATACTATTCAGACTTAATAAACAAAATATGTCATAAATATCATAAATATGTGTATTATTTGAAAATATCATTGAAAAAACAAAAGAATAAACAAAGCCAAACATAAGCTGATAAATAAAAGGACACAAATGTTTGCCTTAATGCGTGAGAATGGCACAGTGTGTAGGGAGCGTACGGAAATGTTAGAGGTTATCAGAAGATTTTATTCAAAGTTATATGAAAATCAGAACCAGTTAAAGACATCAATGCCCACGAAAGAGCAAATGCAAGATATCTTGTTGGAAGAAGTAACAAATGTCATAGAAGCGATGAAGAATGGAAATACTCCAGGAAAGGACAATGTAACGGTTGAGATGTTGAAGAGTGGTGGTCGAACTCTACATAAAACACTGGCAAAATTGTACTCAAAATGCCTCAAAGATAAAAAAAATACCCAGTCTATGGAAAAATGCTGAAGTGATTCTTCTTCATAAAAAAAGAGCACAGGAAGATTTAAAAAACTACCGCCCAATAAGCCTCCTATCAGTTCTGTACAAAGTTTTCACCAAGATAATATCTAAAAGAATATTAAGAAAACTAGAACTGACAAAATCGCTAAAAGACGATTGCATATTGTAAACATCTCGATAGACTATGTCCACTAAATTTTACACGATGTTTTGGGTATGGAAAAGCTTTCCTCTCGACGGTTGCGCGGTTATTTTCACACGGCCAAAGATACATTCGAATAAACACTTCTCAGCAGTGTTTGGATTTATTTAAAAGCGATTCTGCAGTTTCTTTGATGTTTGGTAATAGTAGATGAATGATGAACACGAAACAGTAGGCAGGAGCAGGTAAAAATGCGTCAAAGAAAGCCAGCAAGGTTTCATCTGCAAGAAAAATCGTGGCTACAATTTTTAAAGATTTTCGTGGTGCATTGCTTTGGTGCATTTCTCATTACATTTCACACCCGTGAAAACATTCGTCAAAATATATGTATGTGTGTGTGTGTTTATATATATGAATGAATTTCCGGTATTGCCAGACTAAAACAATATTTTGGCAACACTATATTTTTAAAATATATTTGACAAATCTTAAAAATCGGAATAAAAAATGTTATGTCACATTGCTTTATAGAAGTAGCCGTTTTAGAACAATCAATTATTGATTGATTTGTCCGTTACTTTGTTATAGTTCATTTTTAAACCTAATAAAACAATTTTTCGATCTATCACTTTTATAATCATCACTTTTTTATATTTTATATCACTTTTATAAAAGTGATAGATAACAAAATAAAAAAATTGTTTTATTCGGTTTAATCAATTATTATATAATTTGACAAATCTTAAAATTCGGAATAAAAAATGTTATGTCACATTGCTTTATAGGAGTAGCCATTTTAGAACAATCAATTATTGATTGATTTGTCCGTTACTTCGTTATAGTTCATTTTTAAACCTAATAAAACAATTTTTCAATCTATCACTTTTATAAATAATCATCACTTTTTTATATTTTATATCACTTTTATAAAAGTGATAGATGTTTGTGATGAAGTAAAAAATTGTTTTATTCGGTTTAATCAATTATTATTCAATATCAATACAACTTTTTTGCTAAAAGAAACTGGTTTAAAATAATAAAAAATAACTCTTATAAACTAATCAATGATTATTTTTTTAACAAATGTTCAAACTGGTAATTATTACCAAAAAATATTATTACCAACATTTTCCAACATATTGGACGTAATGTTATTAATTTCTCGATAATCCGATGGGTTGAAGTATTTCGAACCACTGGATCTGTCATGAAGAGGAACCCACCTTGCCCTCTCCGTGCCGTTCGGGCACCAGACAATGTTGACATAGTGAGAAGGATGGTCCTTACTAGTCTTCAGCGTTCCACTAAGCGCCAAGCTTTAGCAGGTGGGTATATCCCTCCGATCGCTACAACGCATTCTGCATGACGACTTTTTATCCTTACAAAACAGTGGCGGCTCATGAAGGAGGGCGTTGGGGCGCCGCCCCTCCAGCATTCATCACAGTAAACAATTTTTCAGAGCAAAACACGATATTTTATTTCCGTTTAGTTTCTTTCAATTAACTCATTTTCCCGGTTCACCTCCTGTATAAGGTTTCAATAGCACAAAAAGTAGAGAGGAGGAAGGGGAAAGCAAAAAAATCTTCAGCAGCACTATTTTCTTCAACGCCTTCCACTTTAAAAGCCCACAAGCCACTACTACAAAATAATGATTGTGTAACACACGGGCGTAGCCAGGATTTAGTTTGGGGGGGGGGGGGGGGTTAGTTTGAAGTAAATAAAACAACAAAAATATACTTACATGAAATTTAATATCTATATATTCATCGGAAAATCGTTACTGTGCGCAACGTCCACTAGTTCGGATATATATTCAATTCAAATGTAATAATTTAACTCTCTTCACTCCTCGTATTTTTTCGGTATAATATTATGTAATATTTGGCTTTTGGTTTGAACCCCCAACCCCCCCCCCCCCCCCTGTCTACGCCCGTGGTGTAACAGTAAGGGATTTTGCACAGCGCAGACAATTTTGTGCGAGAATGCGCGCTATTTTCACTGCTTATCCTAATGGATGTCGTGATAATGATAAGTAAACAATCAGAGGCCTAGGTACCAAGCAACGGAGAATCCGCAAGAGCTGCACCAAAGACCTCCCGATAGTGAAAAAAAGACCTCCCGATAGTAACAGTGTGGTGCGGAATTTCTAAATTAGAGATTGTTGGTTTTTATTTTTTTTCAAAGGAGGAAAGAACAGTAACAGTGACTTCGGCAGGTTATGTTGACATGTTACAAAATTTTCTGTTTCAACAACTTCAACGGCGATAAATAAACATAGAAAAACTGTGGTTCCAACAAGACGGTGCCACAGCTCAAACACGAGAGCATCAATGAAATGTATTCGAGAAATGTTTCCTCAACATGAGGTCTCCCGGCAATGTTCCATAACCCCCACGCCCTTCAGACTTATCTGCATGCAACTTTTTTTTGTAGGGTTACCTTAAATCTAGAAGGTATGCTAACAAAACACACAGGAACTGAAAGTTGTTGTTCATCAAGAAATCATAAAAGTACCAGAAGAAATGATTTTGAGAGTGATGCACAACTTTCAAGAGAGATTGCACATGTGTGACCGCGAAGAAGGGCGACTCTTGACTGACATTATTTTCCACCATTAATTTAATAGTGCACTTATTACTTCAATTAGGTGTAATTACGACAAAATGATGACATGAAAAAAGAAACATTGTTATGTGTATATATATATATATATATATATATATATATATATATATATATATATATATATATATATATATATATATATATATATATATAGCGAGATATTTTAAGCTTCACTCTTCGCAGCAATAATAAAAACTATATTTCTCTAGCCAAAAAACATATACCTTTATTTTCCAGCGTATATTTTGTATTTTCCCTTTTCACGGAGGAATTTGGGTTCCGACGTTCTATTACATTCAAATATACCCTAAATAAAAATCCAATTTAACTCCGGCGTAGCGATATTACACTCAATGACATTTTTATTTGCATTTCGATATAAGAATATAAAAATTTAATTTCTGAGCGACAGATACACCCCAGGCCAAAAGTTTAATACCACCACAATTATTTTCAAAGAAATATTTTTTCTATTAGTAACGTGAATTATCAATAGTTTTGTATCCTAAACAGGTTATTAATTAACATTAATTAACAGTCTTAAGTGGAAAAACAAATTTATTTTTAGAAACATAGTATAAATGTGTGTATATTAAAACAAATCAAACCTTCTTTTTCATAATAAGGCACAAACTGATTGTGCATACTGTCTTAAACAAAATGAAAATAGAATTTGTAAAAACGATACTAAATGAAAGTGTAAATACAATATTTATTATATTGTATTTTGAATAAACTTTAATCAACATTACCAAGTTGGTTGGGCTTTCATTGGTTTTTTTTTTTAATTTTTAGTTTGATTACATTGGACGAACGATTTAGAATAGATCTAAAAGTCTAATTGGTAGTTAAGTATTCAAATTAAATATTTAGGTGAATGTTTTTAATGGCGTCCGAACTTTAAATTCAAATAAAGCAATAACCAAATTAGATGACTCGAAACTATTTATTTTATGTAAAATAACATTCAATGGCATTAATGTTTGAAAATAATTTCGGGCAAATGTCCAACGCGGCTACTTCTGACAAAGCGCATTCTATCAATTCAATTTCCGGCCACTTTTTCAAGGAATTAGACTATTATGTCCGCAATTGTCCCTTTATGTTGGCTTCCAAGGCGTTAATAGTGGTTTTATTTATCGGCATGGTCCAAAGATTTAACATAACTCCAAAAAAAAATGATCTAAAGGCGTTAAGTCACATGATCTTGGTGTTAATTAACAGATTCGTTCCTCGAAATAATTTTCTCACCGAATTGTTCGTTGCGTTGGCACTATGGCAAGTGGAACCATCCTGTTGGAACCATATTTGTTCCAGATTAATACCATTATAATCTAGATCAATAATAATATCTTTACAGTGCACCCACATAATTTAAATTGGAAAATAAATTTAAGAGACTTCTAATTCCATCGATGGTACTTCTAGCGGTCTTAAACCATTTTCATTAAATATATGAATTATTGTTGGTTTATTTTTTTCTTTATTTGGGTTTTTCGCCACGATCTAAAACTCAAAAAATATCAAAATATCTGTTCTTATGTAAATAAAGAATCACTGGGTAAAAGCAAAAAACCAAACGGAGACAAATTTCTTAGTGAGTCTTTTTTGTAATAAATTTGCGAAACGAACAAAATTATAAAAATATAAAAATGTTCTAAAAAAAATATACAAACTTTTAACGTTAACGTTTCGGGAAGTATTCTCCTCCTTCTTTCATAATTTTTAGAAATTAATATACTTTATTTTTAGGTTCGTTTTGAAAACGGGAGGTGAATACTTCCCAAAAGTTTTTGTCGCGTTTTTGTTTTAATATCGAGCAGCGTGAAATATGTTTGGAATTTGTTGATAATTCGGCACGATGATACATCACGAAGTGCTCTATAAGTTTGACGCAAAGAACATTGCGTTTGATGATATATTTCAACAATTTCCAAGTGTTGCTCTGACGTTAAACCTTTCCATGAAAATTTGCCACACTGTTGAGACACCGATTTACAGATTTGCATGCAAACTCTCAGTTCGTTTGACAGCTACCCCTATCGGAAGTTCGACCACACTAAAACAATCACCCTTTATTATTATATAGGCAATTTATAAATTCCGTTTCCTTGGCCTATATTATCTTCTCGTGTTGTTTCCTTGCCTCCTTCCGAATCAAATATAGTTTATCCTGCATACCCTTTGAGGTCGTTTCTGCTTTTTTTGAAGTCTTCTTGTTTTCTACTAATTATGATCATCTCCGCTTTTTTGTTTGTTTTGCTTTCTTTGTCTATGCTTATTTGTCTATATTGTCCACGCTATCTGTTCGCCCTGCTTACAGCTAATAGCTCTCCTGCATACTAAGAAGGCGACTAAATAACAGCCTCGTATGGCAACGTAACTTTAATTTAAGAAATCTAATTTACTGCAAAGCTTGATATTTTATTTCCTTTTTTGTGCCTTTTGTTCTTGTTTCGTTTATATAAAAAAACAAACCATTTAAGGGTTAATCAACACATGGGAATAATGTACAATTCTTCTACAGTCTTTTCATTTATATGTCTCCTTTTTCTTAAACTTCATATTTCTCTTTTTTCTATCGCTTAACACATAATTGTCAGGACAACCGTTTTAATAAATTAAAAAGTAAAAAAGAAACTATACGTGGCCGTGATAAATCATGTGGTGCTACCGCAAATATCGTCATGAAGAAAATTAATCAGAACACAATAAGTAATGATCCTTTACTGAAGAGGGAACTTAATATTGTTATTACGGTCATTTTTTTATAGTATGCCTTTTTATTTTCAAAATTAAACTTTAATAATCTATTTACAGAGTAATTTTGAACACACACATAATATTAAAGTAGCTGAAGCTTTTTACCTACTTAATGATGGATAAAACTACAGAAAACATATTTTTAAAATACTTTGAAGATGGAATGACCGCCAGTGCAGCCAGACTAGTTCATGAAATTAACCTTATGGAATCAGTATACAAAGCAATTACTGATTTTACTTGTCGATGCTCAAAAAAGTCCACGTGAGAGACAAATTAAATATTTGTAAAATAATTGGAGGTTAGTTTCAAAAATATATACTGCATGTGCTATAAATAAATTATTAAATAGATACTTTACAGTAAACAATCATCAATAATTTCACTACTTATTTTGTATTTTTCTGGCATATAAACGCAATGAATCCGGTAGTATCGGTCCTAAAAGAAAAACAAAACGCATTTTTAGAAAATAGTGTTACTGTTCTGGTTCGTGAAAATTCCTTAATTATAACAATTATCACACCCATAATGCAAAGGGCTAATGAATGTAGATTCGCTCAGGCAGTGGTATTTGTAGATTCAAGTGGATCCTGTGATCAAACCAATACATACGTCACATTTTTTGCTGCAAATAAAATAGGTGCGATGCCTTTAGTTGTCGTGTTACATACAACCCAGACTGAAAGCAATTATACATTAGCATTTTCAGTCGTAAAAGAAGCACTAGGGGTAAATAGTTTTGGACATGGTTTTCCCAGAATTTTTTAACTGATGATAGCTTTGCCGAAAGAAATGTCCTTAATGCTCTTTTTCCACAATCAGTCTTACTTCTATGCACATTCCATGTTTGTCAAGCATTTTGGCGCGATATGGGGACTCGAACAAAGTAATTTTTGCAAAAACTGATGAGGAATATAAAAAGTTAAATAAAAAAGTAAAAGTTTAAATGTAGTTTAAATAAAGATTATTGCCAAGAAAATTATAAAAATTTAAAAACGTACCTTGAGGCCTTTTGGAAACGTCGTCAAGAGTAGTGTATACATTACCGTAGTAACTCAATTACTCGAGGAAACAATACTAATAGTTACATTGAGTCGTCAATACGCATATTTAAAAACGTTGTTTTAGAACGCTGTCGATCTTTTAATGCGCGTGTGCGTTGTTGACTTTATAGTGAAGGTTTTTGAGAATTACAACAAGACGCGACTTTTAAAATAGGCTAATTTCCGGCACACTTAAAACAGTTAACATATTTGCATATTTAAAGTTTACTAAAAAAACTTGATGGTTTATGTGTAACTGAAATTGCAAGAAATATTTATCTCGTGACATTGCAATCGGACAAACAACTATTATATACAGTGGATACTGATATTGCTATGTGTGGTTGTCCATTTGGCCAAGCTGATCGTTTATGTAAACACTTATGTGCAGTTCAAAAAAAATATGGAATTAAGATACACACGGCAAAAGATTTAGCTAAACTAGCTTTAGGAAAAAATAATCCTGCAGAGTTTTTTAAAAACATGGATGACATTCATAATTATCATCAGAACATATTACCTGAATGTAGAGGGGTTAAAAAATCAGAAGATATACAAGAAAAAGGAGATATACCCAATATTAGTGAGTATTTTGAAGAGTCCACTGAAAATAATGATTTCAAAAAAACTCATCTCGAAGATACTTCGATTAATAGATCAGTTAATGTTACAAATACAGTTCAAAAATTAAATCACGTTTTAGCCAAAATTACAACTCCAGCACAGGTGGAATGTTTTTTGGTGAAAATAAAAACAAATGTTGCGGCATACAAAGTAAAACGGCATGTTTTACTTTGCCAGTGCATACAACGATACAATACGACTCTTCAGGGGAGTGCGTTACACAATGGTAGGAAGTGCCCCCGGGGTACTGCAGTGCTCACACTAGGATATGCGTAATGTAGGTAATATGCGTAATGTAAACGGAGGAGAGTGAAGGCGAGCTTCCGACGCCTTAAAATCGTAACCCATTGGCGAAGGTGCGGTAACCCTCACAAAAGCTTCCCTGGTCCTCCAGGTTGCAGATTGGAAACAGCCTATTCCCGTAAAAGCGAGATTGTTAGGGAAACTAAAATAAAATAATCTGGTCGGATATTAAGTCGACAACTCCGAAAACGAAAGATTAAGAATGTCATTTGGAAGTCCTAGAAGAGAAAGGCCCAAAATGAGATATCGTGACAACATAGAAACCAATCTAAAAAACTTACGAGTTACTAAACTTGAAGAGTTAGCAACCATGTTTGCATCATCAGCAGGTGATTTAATCTACAACAGATTTCTATCTAGCCTATTAAATCATCTCCTGATGATGTTATAATGGTTAGCAAAACGCGCGTCGAGAAGTTTTTATAAAAAAGTGACTTGGTGTTTAGTGGTAAATCTCTTCGATTTTAGTGTTTCACACCAAAGGTTCCAATAGAAGAATTGAACTTACGAGACCTAAATAACTTAAATGAGAGTCCTCGACAAAGCTGACTGGAGAAAGGTCCTTGAGGAGGTCAAGGTCCACCCACAAAAACCTAAAGAGTAAACAAGCAAAAAGTGTATACGTTTTTGTGTTCAAGATGCTCTATATAGAGAGTATATTTTCAGTTTGATGCAAATATGTAATACAGGGCAGCGCAGAGGAAATGCATGTTTTTTGAACGGCTAGTATTTTGCAAATAGTGCGCTGCCAAGGGACAGCTCAGGTAATGCAGTTTTAGACATGGCACCGTGGAGCACTTTTTAAAAACAGTGATTCTGTAGTTACCGTGCAACGTATTTTTCGTCGACAGTTCAACGTTGAACGCCGAGGGCCCATTCCAGATTGAAACCGATAAGGTTTAATTGACTCCGATAGGGTAAAGCATTTTGAACTCTGGAACATCTGTCATGAAGAGAAAACCAGCTAGCTTTCTCCGTTTCTTCTGCCGTTCGGACCCAGACAATGATAAAACAGTGAGAAGGACGGTTCTTGCTAGTCCTCAGCGTTTCACAAGGCGCCAAATTTCAGCTCTGGATATGTCCCATCAATCGCTATAACGCATTCTGTATGACGACTTGAAATTGCATCCCTACAAAATACTGATTGTGCAACAGCTGACCAAGAGGAATTTTACACAGCGCAGAGAGTTTTGTGCGAGAATTCGCGCCATTTTTGCTGTTGACCCTGATGCCGTGTAATGATGAGCAACGAAGCACATTTTCATTTAAATGGATATGTAAACAAACAGAACTGTAGGTACTGTGCGGCAGAGAATCCACAAAAGTTGCACCAAAGACATCTATAGTGAAAAAGAGCAGTATGGTACGGAATTTCCAAATCAGGGATCGTTGATCCTTACTTTTTTTAAGAGGAGAGAAGAACAGTAACAGTGACTTCGGCGCATTATGTTGACATGTTACAAAATTTTCAATTACAACAACTTCAACGACAAGTAAACATGAGAAAACTACAGTTCCAACAAGACGGTGCCACAGTTCACACGGCGAGAGGATCAATAGCATGTGTTCAGAAAGTGGTTCCTCAACATGTGATCCCTCGTTTCGACGATGCTTCTTGGCCCCCAAGCTCTCCTGACTTGCAGCATGCTACTTTTTTTGAGGGGTTACCTTAAGTCTAGAGTGTATGCTAACAAATCACACACAATATAGGAACTGAAAGTTGCTATTCGTTAAAAAATCGCAAAAGGACCAGAAGAAACGATTTTGAAAGTGATCTTGAGTGATCTTGAGAGCTCAAGAGAGCTTGCAGATGTGTGACCGCGAAGAAGGGCGACTTGATTGACATTATTTTCCATAATTAATTTAAAAGTACACTATTATTGCTTCATTTAGCTGTAATTGCAAAAAGATGATCTTGAAAATAAACAATGTTATGCTTAGATGCAAATCAGGCATTTCCTCTGCACCACCCTGTATAATGGTTGTTGCATTTTGTTTCCCAGTATAACAGGATTGATATAATGTAATGACTGCTGTCGTATCTATAATGTATCAAATTTCAATATGTCTGCAATGACCAATTCGTCCTCTTATTAGATTAAACATATCTTTTCAGTTACTCCTTTATTTAAATATTTTTCAATTATTTCTAATAATTTCCCTAAAACTTCAAAGAATATAACAACCTAACATGATAACCATTATCATTATAAAATAAAATATTTTTACACTATGTTATTATCAATTATCGGCTCGCATCACCCTGCATATAGACTATTTTAGTTATTTTGATATGCATATGCCTTAAGCCGTATATGATATGCATTAAGCCGTAAGTCACAAAAATGTTTTCGAAAAAAACATATTTTTTGTATTAACCCAACAGGCTTATCATTGCAGGCAAGATACGGTTATTTTGCACGGCAACACCCAGATCTCCAGATCGGGAAAATAAGATTTGCACGCAAAAGCCCTTAAACACGCGAGAGTTTAACCTAAAATCAAACAAATTGCGACGGTTTCACTCATCAAGGAGCTGACAAAACAAGAGTACCAAAAAAATAGAAAAGTGTTTCTGAATAATAGATTGGCTAATCCTGCTAATGGTATGTCCACATTTTTCAACTTTTCAGTTCAACATGCATTTCAACGTGCCTTTAGACCGTTGCATTCTAGTGCAGGGTAAGACGCATACCTCCTTTCTGTCCACATGTTTGCAACAATTTTATTCGACATTTCTGGCGAATTCAGTAAAGACGGTTTTTTAAAAACCGTTAAAAACATTTTATTTTGTAAGTATCTACTGTTAACTGTATAATTTCAGTTTCATAAATACATCTGACGTTGTCACGTTAGTCGGTATGAGTCGGTTTGTATTGTATTGTTAGTCGGTATCGATGCCACATACTGGTGGATTATTTAGAATAATTACTACAATATACTACACGAAACTATAAACTAAAAAAAAATAATCCTTACACGCTCATTTTTTGTTCTTAAATATATAATTCAATATATTTATTTAATTTAATAAAATTAAACTATTTTACTTTAAATTAAATTTGTAAACTATTGCAAAATCTAGCAGATTATATGAAGAAATTGAAAGCGAAAGCGCAAGATACCCAACATAGGTAGGAATCGGAGCACTATATCTGCGTCTCTTCGTACATCATGACTTTTCACGTACGTCCTTGTATGCTTCTCGTTCAACAACGCATGCGCCTAACCTTTCAACAGATGCACGCGTCTTGACGACCAAAAGTTGAACCAGTGTGGACGTACCTTAAAACTGTCTTACAAACGCACTCTATTATTCAAACCTCGTTGCCTCATCTGATATGTATCCTAAAATAAAATAAATTTACATTTCACCAAAAGGAAGAGGTCACTGGTGTAAAATGAAATATAAAACGTTATTTTACAGAAAACTTTTCTTTTATTGACACTTTCAGTTTTAGAAATAATCAGACCTCATACGGATTCATATCAGCTGAATATATAATGGGGAATAGTTAACAGAACAATACTTTTTTAACCAAGTATTCTTAAGCGACCTTACTTTTGTTCGTCGGTAGTTATCATTAAAGACATGTCATTTACTTCCGATAATAAGATCAGTGGGATTCTCAACGAGCCAGCAGACACGCATCGATTAAGGGAAGATGGGGTAAGACGGGGCCTTTAAGGTTTATCGGTTAGAAAACCGATATAATGTAATTCTAAAAATTATAAACATTTATTTAAATAATCAACAGTCTTTACTCTTTCATAATCTAATCAAACCAAATAAAAAACAACTCTATAAAAAAATATTCCGTTTGCCCCGTCATGCCCCACCCTAAGGGCAGATGGGGTAATAGTGGAATTAGTGGTTGCAGACGAGGTGCTTGATAAAGATTGTGATTGTGTTTCACAAGTCTGAGTTTGAGTTTCACAAGTCTGTGGTTGTACTTGACTTATTTCGATATATGTAGCTTCAGCGGCAATGAAATCAGCGTCAGTGAAAACATTAGCGTTGTAAGGTCAGATCCTACACGCTTTAAATGTATTCAAAGATATGAATACAAAAACTATGTGTACATATATATATATATATATATATATATATATATATATATATATATATATATATATATATATATATATATATATATATATATAAGCAAACAAAGCTTCTCCAAATAGCTCTGCTATTTGAATCTGTGTTACCACTTGTCCTGGATTCGATCTTAACCACGTCATAACTTAATACGCCATTACATGACGCTTTAGACTGATCGTTAAAAGTTCTCAGTGGTCGCATAAATCCCACACGTCCAAGTTGCAGAGTGTGGGTTGTGTAAGGAGGAAAGTATATTATTAACACTCCGTTTTTACGAGCTTCATCTATAAGTTATGTGTGTGCGTGGCATGGCCGTCTAAAAGAAGCAACACAGGACTCGTTTTTAGAACTTATGTGAATTCAATGAACTGTTTTAGTCAATTCAAGAAAATATCCGCAGTTATCCATCCAGAATCTGAACATTCAGCTCAAGCATTTCGCGGAGCACCTGCTAAAAGTCCACGCTTCATTCTTTTTCTTGGAAAAATAAACATCGGGGCATGTAAGTACCTGCAGCATTAAAACACATTTCAACGGTCGCAGTGGTGCCTCACTCAGCAGACGTCAACGCTCCTACTTGTTTTTCCCTGCTGTAGCAATCACTTTTAATCTTTTTTTGGGTACAGCAGAAATCCCGATTTCGCCACAATTATAAATTTTAACAATTCAAAGAATTTTCCTACCTTGTTAAAACCAGCAGCTCGAACGGCTTTCTGAGACTCAAATCAGGGTGACGATGCAAAAAACCTCTTATCCGGTCTTTGCCTACCTAGCTACCTTATTCTTCAATGGCTTTGTAGGGTTTGTTATTGCAGACAACTAAATGATATACCAGCGTCTGTACTTCCAAAGTTATCAAACCAAACAAACCGCTCTCCATCTGCTTTAAATAGGCAACGAAAGGCTTTAAATAGGACAAATTCCTCTTCTTTTGTTTATTTATTATTCCGGCTTTCTGAGACTCAAATCAGGGTGACGATGCGAAAAAAACCTCTTATCCAGTCTTTGCCAGATCTACCTTTTTCTTCACTGAATTTGTGGGGTTTGTTATTACGGACAACTAAATGATATACCAACGTCTGTGCTTCCAAAGTTATCAAACCCAACAAACCGCTCTCCATCTGCTTTAAATAGGCAACGAAAGGCTTTAAATAAGAGAAATTCCTCTTCTTTTGTTTATTTATTATTCCGGTTTTCTGAGACTCAAATCAGGGTGACGATGCAAAAATACCTCTTAAACAGTCTTTGCCAGATCTGCCTTTTTCTTCATTGAATTTGTGGGGTTTGTTATTGCGGACAACTAAATGATATACCAACGTCTGCACATCCAAAGTTATCAAAACAAACCGCTCTCCATCTGCTTTAAACAGACAACGAAAGGCTTTAAATAGGCCAAATTCCTCTTTTGCTGTTTATTTATTATTTGGCAATCAGAATTACACATATTCTATAAGCCAAAGTACTGATTAGGTTTTTTTATTTTTCCTTAAATTGGCGTTATCACGCGAAAAGGCGAATCTAACCTTTTATGACTGTCTGTTTGCCCAGATTGTTTAGAAACATTCCCAAACATTAAATAAAGTCACAAACATCCATGCCTGCACAAGGATTTGAACCCGGGACCCTTCGATTGCCAAGCGAGTAACCACACGGAAATAAAAATATACTAAAAATTATTATCAAAACATCGTATTGAACATTGCAGTGCCGAACCAGAATGAAAAAATTTGAATTTATACGACACTACATCGTAAATTCTATTAAACAGAAACAGTTGAAAATAACACACAGTCTTATTCACTGCAAGAGAAGTTACGTTGTTACTATAGTAATGTAAAAACGTTAGATTTGTTTCGTATTTTTAGATGACATAAATATTAAACAAAGTAGGAAGAAAAATGGCAGTGTAAATATCTAAATATAAATCGTACTAAATGATCTACTCGAACGAATTCTCATAAGAAATCTCTTTTGAGAAATCATACTAGTAAGCATATGTTGTAAATGAGCCTTTGCATTGTATTCTGTAAAAGGCAGCACTGTAATGATTGATATATTAAAAAGAAAAATTAACAAATAAATATCGAATTAAATTTGGCAATAACATAAGACTTTTTTTGTTAATTTTTACGATGCACTATCGAAATTTTTTTTTATTATTTACTACAGAAATCTATAGTTGTAAGTACAATGTTTATATGGTAACAATTCGTATGTAAATAGTAAATTTTAAAATGTAAAATTATGAAGGTAAAGATATTGAAAGTCTGGTCCTGGATTACGATGTGACTATCGGAATTTTTCGTATTTTTTTCCGTGTTGCAAGTAACTATCGTACTAGACCACCGCGGTCGGCAAAATTCCTCTTGGGTGAAAATAGTTTGAATGAGGCCTAAAGGAACTTTGAATTTGCAAATTTGGTTGTCATTCTGCCTGAATAACTTCAGTTTGCATTCTAGACTAGTTTGAGGGATGCCGTAAAACTTACTAGCTAATTTATAACCTTTTTTACATCTAACAAGTCTGTATCGTCTTTGCCATTACCATTACCTCTTCCGTCTCTATTTGTTTTTCTTTTATAATTTCTAACCATATTCTGAAAGTAAAATAACACATTGCCGCAGAAGATAAGAAACGTAGATAAAAAATTGTGTGGGGCAAGATCCCTACAATGGGGAATGATAGAGTACCCATACCCCATCATTCCCTATCGAAATGTTTGAATATTTTTATTTTTTTGAGGTTATCAAAAACAACCGCAACCGACACCACACTACATTTAAATTTTAGTAAATAGAGCATAGTTTGCGGTAAATGTATGACACGCTAGAATACGAACACATATTTTATGAACAGACACACATCCTGTATGTCTATAAGATTAGATAAAATAGTAAATAAAAATATTTTTGCTCACGAATCGTACCTCTCACCGCCACCTCCCGTTTCTCAGTGATCGGCACAATGAATACCTTTGTGGAAAGACTACTGGATGGCTTAGTATTACCATCGAAACTCAATCGGAACATCAAACTAACATGGGTCCCCATTTTACATCCTCAAATTTTATTATGCACATCTTGATAGAATATAAAAATATAAAGTTTCAAGTCAAGTGGGCAATAAGCGAGTCCTTTGCAACAGAACAACGGTCGAAAAATTCTCGGCCTGGCGAAGAATAACTAAGATTTTTGAGATATTTTTTAATTTCACAACGTAGTCACCTTGCAATTCAATACAATTAGACCGACGACTTTCCAACTTCTTAATACCTTTAATATAATGTAATTTGTCCAATGACATAAAACAAAAATTGTCTCAGCTTAGTCCTCATCATTTTAAGTGGATGTTCCTCCAGTGAACTATTTGTTCAGGTTTGGGAAGTGGAAGTATTCCCTGGAAATCATATCCCACATATATAGTCCATGTGGAGACAACTCGAAACGTAAGAGTTTCCCAGCAACAACCTGAGATGTGTATGCAGGTGCCGCATCGTGACTTTCCGACAAAGTATGACACTCCCCAAGATCCCAGAAAACCCTAGGCACGATTTTTTCTGCAAATGCAATAATGTTTGCTTTATTTGGCCCTCTTTCACCTGCTTTCACCCACTATTTAAACTGCTGCTTCATCCCTGTAGTGTAATGCTGAATCCATATTTTATCTACTGTTATAAAACATCGAATAAACTCAAATAACTATAAATAAAGTCAGCGGAATCGCATTTGCTTTCTTAAAAACTCTTGGTGTCTACCGTCTAAATCAGAGATTCCCACCCTTTTTAGGACTACTTTAGAAGAAAAACATTCCAACACCCTCTCTTTCATAATAGATAAGTATACCAAATATTAAAATACTGTTGCACATTATCTATAACTATTTTATTTGTCTATTTATCTATTAAGAATCGCAAAGTATAAATTGATTAAAAATGCTATCAAATGTAGTAAAGAATGATTAAATGATTAAATGATTAAAATTTAAAAATAAACACAAAATCGATAAGAAATTAAAAAAAATATTAAGATGGCTGAGGCTGGTGGAGTTTTAACAATTTGTTAATATATAATAGTCGCAAATCGACACGATCAGTAATGTGCAGTCTGATTCTTTTCTTAGACACTAAATTAGCTACTGCACTGAATCCACGCTGAGTTAAATACGATGAAGGAAATGCAATTAAAAAGTTCTGTACTATTGCACACAATCCAGGATAGAGAGCTGGTATTATTTTTTGAAGCCAGAACTGTTAGGTATCCATTTCTGAATTTTACTTTTTATTGTAAATTGTCTTCATTAAATATTTTAAATAGGTCTGTCAACTAAGCGATGTCATTTTTGGATATAATCAGATTTTCGTGCAGTTTTTCATCTCTGTTTTCAAGGAAGTCCAGTACTGAGTCAAATAGACTGAAAAAACCATTCAGACAAATACCTTTTGAGTCCCAACGGACTTGTAATATGTCGTTCAATGAATTGCTTTTAATCTTATTGACTACTCTAATAACGTAATGGAGCGACGTAAGCATGCGTTCATTCACATTTTTTGCAACCGAATGCTGACGATGAAAAACACAATGTACAGCGACACCCAAATGCAATTCAAATGCACTATGAAACCCTTATGACGCCCCGTCATTGCTGGAGCACCATCAGTAATAGCTGACAAAATATTACGAATAGGAATTTCTTTCTCTTGAAAAAACTTGTCCATGGTATTAAATACCGATTATCCTTTTCTATCCAATCTAGCTATCCATTTTTATCGATTTCTAAATATTTAATAAATAATAACTCTTGGCAAATATTTTCTTTTATAAATCGAACGTATCGAACGTCGAGTAATGCTCGTTATTTTGTAGAGTTAATTCATACAGCTGAATGGAAAATTTGCAAGTCTTTAAGTAATCGCATAATGAGATTTTAACATCTTCAGCAATTTCATCTATTCTTCTTTGGTTCCATTTCTATCGGTTTCTAAATTTTTAGTAAATAATAACTCTTGGTAAATGTTGTATTCTTCTATAAATCGAACGTATGATAAGAGTAATGCTTCGCAAAACTTTTGGGCAGATTAAACACATAGGTAATGGTTGTTTCGTAGGAGAGTGCGTAAACCCATATTTTAAATACTGAGTGCAGTACTGCCAGCTGTTCTTAGATTGAGACACTTTAAAATACAAATTTTGCCACGGTTTCAATAAATTAACTTTTCAACACATTTATAGATAATTATAAGAATAATGGCTATAATGACTTATGACCCAATAATCCATTATCACTCACGAATATGGATTATTGACGCAGCACACAAAAATAATAAGACATTCTTAGATCTATCCCTGCCTTTTATAGATTTGATATCGTGCACTTGTATGCCTTTGCTATGCCGGGCACTTGCTCTGTGAACAAGTCATTATGAAACCTTGTAATTAAACATTTTTGTCGAAACGTGCTTAATTTCGTAAATCGCGTCTTTGCTTAAGAACTTTCAAAGACTTGTCACCGACAATATTAAACCAAATTACCTTATGGAAGGCTGCAGTGTCCACTGGGGAGCGGTACCGCCTCTGTTTGAAACCTGTGGTCTAAACACGCTTGGGAAATGTTCATTCAAATGTGTCTTTGGTGAACTGTTAGCAAACACAGCAACATTGTGGATTTTTGAGATGATTTTGTCGGTTGTCTCGGTTTTTGGAATTCTTGAGCATTCATCACCACGTTTAAAATAAGCAACTCACTTTTTTACCGTCGAAAATGAATGGAAACCCATGAATGAAAGGAATGTAACTCTTTTGTCCGTCAAAGTTAAATCATTCAGAACAAAGTATTTATAATAGCTAGAGCTGCAATTTTATCCAGTTTTCAGAAAATATCAAAACTTGTTTGCTTTACTCGATCATCACAAACAGGCAATTAATCAAACGCGTCTGAAACTTCAATAGATGCCATTTGACATCATTAAGTGTGTATAAAAATATATACAGAACTAAACCGAAAATATCCAAATTAATAACTAAAATCCGCATATTGTCGGAGATGCGAAGGAACAGCTTAAACAAGTCGATGCTACTGAGCCCAGTTGTGTCATCTGACTTTCACTTTTTTTCGGTCATTGATAGACAAATCTTAGGTGAATGAGGTTGAAAGTTCTTCAATCTAAACTAGGTAGAGAGTTGCGGATAATTTTCTACCTCTTGGAGAAAGGATCGAAAAATCTGCACTAATTAATGATATCAAACCGTCTACTGAAATGAATGGTATGTTAGAATTTGTTTCTTTCCGATGGCGTTTTTGAACACTTCGCCATATAAATTTTGGAGGTAGTAACAGATACTCCTCTGTAGCTTACACACAATGATTTATCTCCTTTTTATGGATGATATGTACAAACAAACAAAGCAAGTTTTCCATTCTTTTGAAAAAAAAACTAAAAGCTATAATTATCTAAAACAGCTTAATCTAACTAATTACCGAAGCTTAATACTTTGTAGCATGACCCTGTTTCTTAATTACTCAATTAGATGACGGCATGCTTTTACAGATATTAGAAACCAAGCTGTCTGAATTTCTTGCATATATCTTCTTGTTTACTATTATTTTACCAGCAAGATGTCGTTTTAACTCCAAAAGTTCTTGATTGGAGTTATGTCCGGGAGTTGTAAAGGCACCTCTAACACTTTAATATGTTTGCACTCCAACCAAATTACTCCTTCACCACATGAGGACATTATCTTGTTGGCAGACTTACTGTAAAGGCAAATTCTGTTCAGTGTAAGGTTGCAAAATTGTTTCTAAGATTCCTAAGTAAATTTGTTTTGTCATATTTTCTTTTATCCAAAATATTGGACCTACTCCGTTATATGAAAAGCTCCCCCATACTTTGATGTTACCACCACCATCCTTAAGCCAAAGTTAAATGTACCCAAAGTATTACGTAGATTGAATTATTCATTTATACGTCTTCCCGCATCCAATTTGCCATCAGAACCAAATAAATTAATTTTGTTTTCATCGATAAAAAAAAGATTTTCCAGTTACGTTGGAAATCTTCACTACAATTTCTTTTTGCACATTTTAACCGCTGTTATATATATTCTGTTTACTTAAAAAAGGACTTACTTATAACTACTCTACCGTATGTTCTTCTGTTTTAAACGTCATCTTGTGATTCTGGTCTTGATACTTTGATTAAGATTTACTTTATAATGACAGATGTAGCAAAAGGATCTTCAAAGCCTCACGTACAATACGATTATTAATTTTTTTACTCATTTTTCTTGGACGGCCTCGCATTTCTGTTTTTTTTGGGTCACATATGATTCTTTCAAAACTTTAACAATTACACATGATGTCCGTTGGATTACATTGGTAATAAATACATAAAACTTGGTTTGGACTTCTCAAAATTGAACGCCTTTCTCCGTTGTACAGTGTACAATATATATGCACTGGATCAGCGTGGTAGATTACGGTTCATCAAACTGAAAATAACTGGTCACGTACTCATTAACGGGATATTCATTAACCGAAAGTTGAAGGATAGTGTCGTAAAATTTGAATGTATATCTGAGCGACCAGCCCAATGCGTCATTCAGCTGAATAAAAAGTTTAAACTTCGAATCGTCCAAGCTTATGTCCCAAGTATAAGCTATGGTGATGAGAAAGAGGAAATGGGGGTATTTTATGATGATGTGGCCCAGCTTCTAAATAACGGGAAGTGCAGATACACAATCTTGATGGATTTGCAACTGGCGCATATGAAAGTGGTGAGCGGGACAATAGAGGTGACAAATTGGTTGATTTTGCTGAAGGACAAGAACTAAACTCGTTTTATAAGAAAAAATATCAGCAGAAAATGGACCTGAAAAAGTCCATCTGGTCTCACAAGTGAAATTGAATACATCATGTCAAAGGATAAAACAATATTTTGCAATTGTACGGTCCTTAACGGTTTTAATGTTGGAAGTGACCATAAAATGGTACAAGCAAAGGTTAAGATAAGCGTTGAAGAGAACGTACAAAAATGATATAATTGAAGAAGGATAAAGTGAATTGTGGAAAGTTGCTACAGAGGGGCAACGATTTTAAGATTGCCTTGTTGAACCGCTGCAGGAGATGGAAATAACAGATCAATATGAAAAAATCATCGACAATATGCTTGAAACGACTACGCAATAACACCAACAGGAAAAAGTTTGAAACAGTCAAAAATCTCCAATGGTATCATTAATTTAATGAAGAAACGGCGGACAATGAGGAATATAGGGAGCTTTTTCGGCAGAGTCGAATTCGTTGAGCTTTGCTAAAATATAAGAAAACTTATTCTAGAGGAAACGCTTCGGTTCAACATGCAGCTAGTGCAAAAAAACACTGGAAGAAAACAAGGGAATAAACAAAGCTAAACGGCAGCTGAAAAATAAAAGGACACAAATGTTTGCCTTAATGTGTGAGGATAGCACAGTGTTGGAAGCGTATAGAAATATTAGAAGTTATCAGAAGATTTTATAACTTTAAAAAGTTTTATGAAGATCAGCCAAACACATGAATACCCACGGAATAGCAAATGCCAGATATCCTGTTGGATGAAGTGACAAATGCTATATAAGCTATAAAGAATGAAAAGGCTCCAGGAAAGGACAATGTAAGAGTTGATATGTTAAAAGCAGGTGGTCAAACTTTACATAAAATACTGGCAAAATTGTACTCAAATGCTTCAAAGAACAAAAATTTCCAACATATGGAAAAATTCTAAAGTGATTCTTCTTCATAAGAAAGAAGAACATGCGTATTTAAAAAAAAACTACTACTAAAAACTAATTACTACCAAATAAGCCTCCTATCAGTAATGTACCAAGTTTTCATCAAGATAATATCTAAAACAATATTAACAAATACTGAATAACGCACAACCAAGAGAGCAAGCACGATTTAGAAGTGGATTCAGTATAATGGATCATATTCAGGTTGCCCAACAGACCATAGAAAGGCACAATGAATACACCATGCCACTGTGCTTGGCTTTTATTGACTAGGAAAAGGCATTTGACTCAGTATCAAAGCAAGCCATAATGGATGCATTACTTAACCAGGGGATAGGCAGAGCATATGTGAACCTACTGGGATCCATATATGATGAAGCTACAACTACAGTTCATATGGATGATCTGGAGTTTAAATCAATGTAGAACAAGGTGTACGGTACGGTGACTCAATAACGCCTGTTCTTTTCTCAGTCTGCCTTGAAGAGGTATGCCGAAATCTGGATTGGGAATAGGAGGGAATAAAAATCAATGGTACGTACTTAAGCCATCTTAGATTTGCAGATAATATCGTTTTCCACTCACAAGGTCCAAATGAGTTACAAAAACACGTACAAGAGCTTCTGGGGGAGAACCTTATGGCTTGAAAATAGACTTGAAAAAGAGTCAAGTTATGTTCAACAAATTTACATAAAAAATCTAACAGAAGAATTTCTATTTTAGGAATCGATTTAAAGGGGTTGTGGACTACTACATATATATTGGGCAGAGCATTTCGATGGAGGGTGATACTGCCAGAAATGTGGAGCGGCGTTTTAAGTGTGGCTGGCAGACATTTGGCAAGCTCAACATAGTGTTTAAGAATAAACTTCCACATTGTCTGATAAAAACAGTTTTTGGATCAGTGCTTGCTTCCTTTTGACATACGGAAGTGAAACATGGACAATCACATAACAATCAGTTCAAAGTTATGCTTGCAATTACAAAACGGGGCAGAAAGACCTGCCCCGCTATATATATATATATATATATATATATATATATATATATATATATATATATATATATATATATATCATCATCATCATCAGCCCGCATCGATCCGCTGCAGGATGAAGGCCTCTTCAGCATGCTTCCAACCTTCACGGTCCTGGGCTTTCCTCTGCCACTCGGGTCCAATATACTTAACGTCATCAATCCATCGTGCTTTCGGTCTTCTTCGCGGACGTTTGCGATCAAGCGGTATCCACTCCAGGATTGCCCTGGTCCATCTGTCGTCCCATCGCCTCGCTATATGGCCTGCCCATCTCCATTTCAACTGTTTTACTCTTCCAATGATGTCACAGACTTTTGTTTGTTCCCTGATCCATGCGCAGGACTTTCTGTCTCGTCTTGTAATGCCAAGCATACATCTCTCCATTCCCCTCTGTGCCACCCGAAGTTTTTGAATTGATTGCGATGTGAGTGTCCAGGTTTCACTTTCGTATGTCATAACGGGTAGAACGCACTGATCGAATACTTTTCTTTTCAGGCAAAGTGGGAGTCTGCTCTTAAACACTATGTTGAGCCTACCAAATGCCTGCCAGCCACATTTAACACGCCGTTCCACCTCCCGGGCGGTATTCCCCTCCATGGAAATCCTCTGCCCAAGATATATAAAGCTGTCTACAATCTCTAAATCCCTTCCTAGAACTGAAATTCTTCTGTCCTGAGCGAAGTTATTGAACATAACCTGACTCTTTTTCAGGTTTATTTTCAAGCCAAATGGTTCGCCAGCCCGTTGCAGTTCTTGTATGCGTCTTTGCAGCTCCTCTGGGTCTTGTGAAATGAGAATAATATCATCTGCAAATCTAAGATGGTTTAAGTTTGCACCATTGATCTTTACACCATCCTGTTCCCAATCCAGTTTACGGAATACTTCTTCAAGGCCAGCCGAGAAAAGAATAGGCAATATTGCGTCACCCTGCCGTACACCTCGTTCTATATTAATTCCGACTTCAAGATCATCAAGGTGAATTGTGGGTGTAGCTCCATCATATATCGATTCTAATAGGTTTACATAGGCTCTCTCTACACCTTGGCTAAGCAGTGCATCCATTATCGCATGCTTTGAGATGGAATCAAATGCTTTTTCGTAGTCGATAAAAGCCAAGCACAGTGGCATGGTGTATTCGTTGTGCCTTTCTATGACCTGCTGTACAACCTGGATGTGATCCATTGTACTGAATCCACTTCTGAATCCTGCTTGTTCTCTTGGTTGTGCGTCATTCAGTTTTTTTAATATTCTTTTAGAAATTATCTTAGTGAAAACTTTGTACATCACTGATAGGAGGCTTATTGGACGGTAGATCTTTAAATCTTCCTGTGCTCCTTTTTTATGTAAAAGGATCACTTCTGCATTTTTCCATAAGTCCGGTACTTTTTGTTCTTTGAGGCATTTTGAGTATAATTTTGCCAGTGTTTTATGTAACGTCCGACCACCAGCTTTTAGCATTTCGACAGTTACACTATCCTTTCCTGGAGCCTTGCCGTTCTTCATCAATTCTATAGCATTTGTTACTTCCTCCACTAGGATATCTGGCATTATATATTGTTTTTCGTGGGTATTGCTGTCCCTGACTGGCTCTGATCTTCATATAACTGGGAATAAAACCTTCTGACAATCTCTAACATTTGGGTACGCGTCCTGCACACTGTGCCATCCTCGCGCTTTAAAGCATATATTTGCGTTCTTTTGCTTCTCAGCTTCTGTTTAGCTTTGTTAATTCCTTTGTTTTCTTCCAGGGTTTTTTGCACTAGCTGCATATTGAATCGGCGCGTGTCCTCTCTGATACGTTTTCTTATAGTTTTGCAGAGCTCAGTGTACTCGACCCTGCCAAAAGGACTACCTGCATTTCTCATTGCTCGCCGTTTCTTCATTAAATCAATGGTCTCACTGAAGATTTTTGTTTGTTTGAGACATTTTTCCTCTGGTGCTATTGAAGCAGCCGTTTGAAGTACATTGTTGGCGATTTCTTCATATTGAACTGATATTTCCACGTCCTCTGGATCTTGTAACGCAGCAAACCGGTTTGACAAAGCAATCTCAAAATCGCTTCCTCTCTCCAGCAGTTTTCCAGAATCCACCTTGCCCTTCTTTGATCTTACCATTCTTTCGCGCTCTTTTCGACAGTCAATCCGAACCCTTGCTCGTACCATTCGGTGGTCACTTCCAACATTAAAATTGTTAAGGACAGTACAATTGGTAAATATTGTTTTATCGTTGGTCATGATGTAGTCAATTTCGCTTGTGAGCCCAGATGGACTTTTCCATGTCCATTTTCTGCTGATATTTTCCTTATAGAATGAATTCATAATATATAGTTCTTGTCCTTCAACAAGATCAACTAATCTGTCACCTCTATTGTCTCGCTCACCAGTTCCATATGGGCCAGTTGGATTTTCGTCTGTTCTTGTTGTTCCAATTCTGGCATTAAAATCACCCATCAGGAATTTGTACCTACATTTCTCCTTGTATAAAAGCTGGGCCACATCATCATAAAATTCCTCAATTTCCTCATCTTTATGGCTTATAGTTGGTGCATAAGCTTGGACGATTTG
Source organism: Cosmopolites sordidus (assembly GCA_031761425.1). Classification (NCBI taxonomy): domain Eukaryota; kingdom Metazoa; phylum Arthropoda; class Insecta; order Coleoptera; family Curculionidae; genus Cosmopolites; species Cosmopolites sordidus. The sequence goes on along the minus strand of JARFXV010000752.1, from coordinate 214,625 downwards.
AAGCCTAAACTTTTTATTCGGTCGGTCGGATGTACTTTCAAATTTTACCACACTGTCCTTCAGCTTTCGATTGATGAGGAATCCAATTCCGCCACATCGGCCATTTTCCGTACCTCGAGTGTAGAGTACGTGTCCAGTGTATATATATATATATATATATATATATATATATATATATATATATATATATATATATATATATATGTGTGTGTGTGTGTGTGTGTGTGTGTGTGTGTGTGTGTGTGTGTGTGTGTGTGTGTGTATGTGTGTGTGTGTGTGTGTGTGTGTGTGTGTGTGTGTGTGTATGTGTCTGTGTGTGTGTGTGTAATAAACGAATAAACATTTTAAAAAATATTTTTAAATACAAGAAAACCATAGTATCAATTATATTATGCGTGTATGTGTTCTAATGTAGAAAAAATCCAATATGATTATAATATTTAATTATAATTAACAATTTACAATTAATTATTTATTCTTATTTATTCTATACACGTAATTCACATTTTCAACTGAAATATTTTTACTTCGTGTTATTTTTATCAAGTTTCAACTACCAACTGCGGAGTTTACCACCTTGTATGTACGTTTCATTCATTATATCTTCCATTATATTTACACACATGATTAAATCATAAGTCACAAAGCCCGCTTCGAAAAAAAACATATTTTAAATTAACCCAACAAGGCTAATCATTACGCCGAGATTACGTTCCTAACGGTAATTTTCTGGCAACACCCAGTTTTCCAGAGCTGAAAAATGTTTTGAGGTTTGCACACGAAAGCTCTTAAACACGCGAGAACTTAACCTAAAAACGAACACATCTCGATGATCTTAATCATTAATGAACAGACAAAATTAGAACAGGACGCAAACTCAATGTTACTCATGAAAACTATCTTGTAAATTAATTCCGTTAAAATTGTTATTATTAACGCACTATATCATACAAACATATGCCCATTTTAGTGAGTACTGTAGGTTCATATGAACTTCATTTCTAACTTAAGGACTAAGGGTCACAGATACTAAGGCAGACAAGTCAAAGCAGAGACCTCAGACTAACATTATCCAAAAGTCACCAACCCACATTGGAGCAGCGTTACAAATTACAATCGATTTCTACAACATGGCTTTACAATGTCTAATATGGGCCTCATTCCCCGGAGGCCAAGGGGTAACTACCTACGGCAACGGGAAGACATTTCCTAAGGCAGAGAGGGTTATAAATCACCGGGTTAGATCAGGTTGCCATTCAGCTCTGGACATTGCAGCACCTAATATTCGGACAATGAAAACGGATGCCCCACTGCAAGAACTCATTTGGCTATGTGAAATACGAACAAAGAGCGAAGAGCTAATCTAACTAGATATAACTGATCCCGTACTTTACACTCGGGGTACGGAGAAAGGATGATTTAGTGGAATTGGAAAGTACATCTAACCGACTAGCCTAATCCGTCATTCAGCTTAATAAAAGTTTAAACTTTAAATCGTCCAAACTTATGCACTAACTATAAGCTATGCTAATGAGGAAATTGAAGAATGTTATTAATGATGTGGCCCAGCTTCTAGACAACGAAAAATGTAGGTACAAAATCCTGGTACAAAAAAATTGGTGGTGAAAATGCAACTGGCCCATATGGAAGTGGTGAGCGGAAAAATAGAAGTGACAGATTATTTGATTTTGCTGAAGGACAAGAGGACACGAACTTTATATTATGTTTTTTTTATAAAAAATAATCAGCAGAAATTGGACATGGAAAAGTCCACCTAAACTCACAAGTTAAATTGACACATCATGTCATAAGATAAAACAATATTTTCCAATTGTACTCTCCTACCATTTTAATGTTGGAAGTGACCATAGAATGGTACGAGCAAAGGTTAGGATAAACTGCCGAAAAGAAAGAATAAGAATGGTAAGGTCGAAGAAAGGCAAATTGAATTCTGGGAAGCTGCTGCAGAGGGGCAGTGATTTTGTGATTGCTTTGTCGAACCGCTTTGCGGTATTGCAAAATCCGGACATAGAAATAACCGACCAGTATGAAGAAATCATCAACAATTTGATTGAAACGGCTGCTTAAATAGCACCATCAGAAAAATGTTTTAAACAGTCTAAAATATCTAATGTGACCATTGATTTAATGAAAAAAAGGCGGACGATGAGGAATGCAGAGAATCTTTTTGGCATGTGAATAAATAAAGCTAAACACAAGCTGAGCAATCAAAAAACGCAAATTTTTGCTGGATGCGTGAGGATGACACAGTGTGCAAAGCACGTACACAAATATTAAAGGTTATAAAAAGATTTGATTCAAAGTTGCATGAAAAGCTTTACATAAAAAGCTGTCAAAAAATCATAGTATCAAAACAAAGTATCATAGTGATGTATTTTTTAACCCTCCAAAATATAATAAATATATATCATCATCAGCCCGTGTCGATCCACTGCAGGATGAAGGCCTCTTCAGCATGTTTCCAACTTTCACGGTCCTGGGCTTTCCTCTGCCACTCTGGTCCAATATACTTAACGATGTCATCAATCCATCGTGTTTTCGGTCTTCTTCGCGGACGTTTGCGATCAGGCGGTATCCACTCCAGGATTGCCTTGGTCCATCTGTCATCCCATCGCCTTGCTATATGGCCTGCCCATCTCCATTTCAACTGTTTTACTCTTCCAATGATATCACAGACTTTTGTTTGTTCCCTGATCCATGCGCAGGACTTTCTGTCTCGTCTTGTAATGCCAAGCATACATCTCTCCATTCCCCTCTGTGCCACCCGAAGTTTTTGAATTGATTGCAATGTGAGTGTCCAGGTTTCACTTTCGTATGTCATAACGGGTAGAACGCACTGATCGAATACTTTTCTTTTCAGGCAAAGTGGGAGTCTGCTCTTAAACATTATGTTGAGCCTGCCAAATACCAACATTTAACATGCCGTTCCACTTCCCGGGCGGTATTCCCCTCCATTGAAATCCTTTGCCCAAGATATATAAAGCTGTCCACAATCTCCAAATCTCTTCCAAAAACTGAAATTCTTCTGTCCTGAGTGAAGTTATTGAACATCACCTGACTCTTTTTCAGGTTTAGTTTCAAGCCAAACGGTTCACCAGCTTTTTGCAGTTGTTGTATGCTTCTTTGCAGCTCCTCTGGGTCTTGTGAAACGAATACGATATCATCGGCAAATCTAAGATGGTTTAAGTTTGCACCATTGATCTTTACACCATCCTGTTCCCAATCCAGTTTACGGAATACTTCTTCAAGGCCAGTCGAGAAAAGAATAGGCGATATTGTGTCACCCTGCTGTACACCTCTTTCTATGAAGGTGAATTGTGGCTGTAGCTCTATCATATATCGATCCTAATAGGTTTACACATGCTTTATCTACCCCTTGGCTAAGCAGTGCATCCATGATTGCATGCTTAGAGATGGAGTCAAATGCTTTTTCGTAGTCGATAAAAGCCAAGCTCAGTGGCATGGATAATTCGTTGTGCCTTTCTATGGCCTGCTGTACAACCTGAATGTGATCCATTGTACTGAATCCACTTTTCAATCCTGCCTGTTCTCTTGGTTATGCGCCATTCAGTTTTTCTTTAATATTCTTTTAGAAATTATCTTAGCGAAACCTTTGTACATTACTGATAGGGGGCTTATTGGACGGTAGTTTTTTAAATCTTCCTGTGCTCCCTTTTTATGAAAAAGGTTCACTTCTACATTTTTGCATAAGTCAGGTACTTTTTGTTCTTTGAGGCATTTTGAGTATAATTTTGCCAGTGTGTTATGTAACGTCCGACCACCTGCTTTTAGCATTTCGACAGTTACACTGTCCTTTCCTGGAGCCTTGCCATTTTTCATCGATTCTATAATATTTCTTACTCCCTCCACTAGGATATCTGGCATTTGTTCTTCCGAGGGTATTGTTGTCTTCGATTCTCTAACCAAAACTCTAACATTTGCGTACGCGCCCTGCATACTGTGCCATCCTCAAGCCTTAAGGTATATATTTGCGTTCTTTTGTTTCTCAGTTTCTGTTTAGTCTTGTTAATTCCTTTGTTTTCTTCCAGGGTTTTTTGCACAGCTGCATGTTGAATCAGCGCGTATTCTCTCTGATACGTTTTCTTATAGTTTTGCAGAGCTCAGTGTACTCGACCCTGCCAAAAGGACTACATGCATTTCTCATTGCCCGCCGTTTCTTCATTAAATTAATTAACATCATTAACATTTTTCTTCTGGTGCTATTGAAGCGGTCATTTGATGGCGATTTCTTCATATTGAGCTGATTGTTCCACTTCATCTGGATCTTGTAACACAGCAAACCGGTTTGACAAAGCAATCTCAAAATCGCTTCCTCTCTCCAGCAGTTTCCCAGAATCCACTTTGCCCTTCTTTAATCTTACCATTCTTTCGCGTTTTCTTCGACAGTTAATCCTAACTTTTGCTCGTACCATTCGGTGGTCACTTCCAACATTAAAATTGTTAAGGACAGTACAACTGGTTTACAATGGTTACTGGTTTACAGTTGTTTTATCGTTGGTCATGATGTAGTCAATTTCACTTGTGAGCCCAGATGGGCTTTTCCATGTCCATTTTCTGCTGATATTTTTCTTATAGATCGAATTCATAATATATAGTTCTTGTCCTTCAGCAAAATCAACCAATCTATCACCTCTATTATCTCGCTCACCAGTCCCATATGGGCCAGTTGCATTTTCGTCAGTTCTTGTTGTTCCAATTCAGGCATTAAAATCACCCATCAGGATTTTGTATCTACATTTCTCCTTGTATAAAAGCGGGGCCACATCATCATAAAATTCCTCAATGTCCTCATCCATACGGCTTATAGTTGGTGCATAAGCTTGGACGACTTGAAGCCTAAACTTTTTATTCAGCTGAATGACGGATTGGGCTAGTCGGTCAGATGTACTTTCAAATTTGACTACACTGTCCTTCAACTTTCGATTGATGAGGAATCCAATTCCGCCACATCGACCATTGTCCGTACCTCGAGTGTAGAGTACGTGTCCGGTTGGTTTCAGTTTGATTAACTCTTCGTCCTTTCTTCGTGTTTCACAGAGCCCAATAATATCCCAATGTATGTTGTCAAGTTCGATTAACAGTTCTTGCAATCGGGCCTCCGTTTTCATAGTCCGTATATTTAGCGTTGCAATGTCGAAAGTCCAATGGCAGCCTGATCTAACCCGGTGATTCTTAGCACCCTCTGCCTTGGGGCAGGTCTTGCCTGGGGTAGGCCCTTTGGCCTCCGGGGAATGAGGGCCGTGTTTGAGGTTGTACTGTCATATTGAAACATATTGAAATGCCATGTTGAAGGTATGGACGGTAATCTGCCACGCTGGTCCAATGCGGGTTGGCAGATTTTGGTATCATGTTAGTCTGAGGTCTCTGCTTTGACCTATCCGCCATGGGTGATATCCTCCAAGGAGCGTAGACCCCAGACGGCATAGCTCAAAACTTCATTGCCCTACTCAAACCCCTTTACCACGTCAAGGTCTGATCCACAAATATATATATATATATATATATATATATATATATATATATATATATATATATATATATATATATGCACTGGTCCGCACTGGATCAGAGTAGCAGATTACGATTCATCAAACTGGAAACAACTGGTCACATACTCGATACTCGGGGTACAGAGAATGAGCGATGTGGTGGAATTGGATTCCTCATTAACAGAAAGTTGAAGTATAGTGTCATAAAATTTGAAAGTATATCTGACCGACTAGCCCAATGTGTCATTCAGCTGAATAAAAAGTTTAAACTTCAAATCATCCAAGCTTATGTCCGAAGTATAAGCTATGGTGACGAGGAAGAGGAAATTGAGGTATTTTCTGATGATGATGTGGCCCAGCTTCTAAAGTTTCTGATTTTAACTAGTTTCTGATAAGAATAGAATGTAACACAAATTAATTAATAGATTAAATTATGTTAAATTATGGATTAAAAAATATCCTTGAAAACCCCCCAAGCTATGGATCGCTTTTATTGTAAACTCAAAAAGATTTAACCCATACCAAACCATTAAAAACTTGTTTTTAATTTCTCGACGCAAGTGGCGCTAACCATGTCAGCATCATCAGGATGCTTTAATTCCTTTTTGATCCAAACTGTATTATCAGTTTGAATCAAAAAGGAATTAAACCATACCTCAGATCCCAAAAAAAGAATTGACCCAATAGTAACTAAATGTTTGTATTCAGAGAAAATAGATGTTTTAGAGTTTAAATATTATTTTCACATAAAATAAAATACCAACGATTGTTTATAAATACTAATAGTAGATGAAAATTGAAAATAAATAGTATTATCAGCGATTGTTCTAACAGCTTAGTAGGAAATGCATACAACAAACGAATATCTTAAATGCATCACGGTAATATTTTAGCGGCAGGTTCAGTTGTTATAATTCAAAATAATAATAGAGACTACAGTAATAAAGCATTGATAGTTTGAGTTTAATTTCAATTCAGGAGTTACATTTTATATTATTTGGATATAGGGTAATTTATGTTGTTTTTATCGTGAATTATATAAATAAATAAGCTTAACAATTTTTTATTATTATTAAAAATATTATAATATATAGAATATAATATGTAATATATAATATATAATATATAATATATAATATATAATATATAATATATAATATATAATATATAATATATAATATATAATATATAATATATAATATATAATATATAATATATAATATATAATATATAATATATAATATATAATATATAATATATAATATATAATATATAATATATAATATATAATATATAATATATAATATATAATATATAATATATAATATATAATATATAATATATAATATATAATATATAATATATAATATATAATATATAATATATGATATATAATATATAATATATTATATAATATATTATATAAAATATTTAATATATAATGTATAATATATAATATATAATATATAATATATAATATATAATACATAATGTATAATATATAATATATAATATATAATATATAATATATAATATATAATATATAATATATAATATATATTATATAATATATAATATATATTATATATAATATATAATATATAATATGTAATATATAATATATAATATATAATATAAAATATACTAGCTGTTACATGCCCGCTTCGCTGGACGTAAATTAAACTGTAGTAATAATTGATTTTTTATGATTGAAATAACTTTAAAAATTCCATAGCTTTTACCTGCTATTTGACAATTTTCTATAAATTTCATGAAGACAACATTGCGAGGGAGTCACAACGATACAATCCCAAGTTTCAAATTTCCTCTAAGTATTTAAAACGTTTATAAAAGTTTAAAAACGTCTAAAAAAGTTTATAAATAAGTATGAAACAATCAGTAAAATTTTACAATATGCCAGTGACCTATGTCACTTATTGACCATTATTCCAATAACAACTGTAAATAAATATCAAACGAATTAAAAAAAAAAGAAATTTATTTTAATCAACGTAAACAAAGATGGCATGTAAATGAAATGCATAAAATAAATATTTTTTGTTTTACTTTTATTTTTTAATTAATATTTGTTTTAAGTTTAAAGCAATCAGGTTACTATTACTAAAAACATAGTCAAATTATAAAATTAATCTTGTTCATTTCCAACTTTTCAAATTCTAAATATGCTAATTCAGAAATAGACAATTTTAATAAGATAAAATTTCCTATGAAAAATGTAAAGTGAGAAAGCCAATCATCATTTATATTGAAAGGTGACCCAATTAGAGTTGAAGCATTACAGACCGTAATTACCTGAAATATATGAAATAAGTTTACTAACAGGAAAAGTATTATTTTTTACAATATATTCATTATGATAAAAATAAATACCCGATTGATAATATTTTTTTGGATCTTGACGGATGAGGACGGATTCTAACAGAAGAGATTTCTGATATCAAATTGCTGAGTAGCAGAAAATACAAAATAATCATTCCCTAAATATTGTTTTAATCCATAGGTCTCCATAACTACACATTGATAACTAATTTTTTTAAATAATTAAATTATAAAGTTTGTTATAAAAAGGTGAAATTGATAAAACAGAATATAAATAATTCTTAGTAATGGAAAAATTTTCAAGAGATTGAAAATTTGTATTTTTCAAGATTGTATTTTTTTTAATTAATTCAGCCAAATACACAGTGCGTCCATTAAATATCAATACTGGTCCGTGAAAATGTGATCAAAACGAAATACCCGGGATTTTTTATGAATTATTATTCGAAGTATTCTCCTCTCGGTTCGATACATTTGTTACATCGATTCAATAATGATTCAAATGCGTGCTCCAGTTCATTTTGTGTAATAACCTCCAAAGATCGCGTTGAAGCTGTTTAGATGGTCTGAATGTCCTCATAAAAACACCCTTTCAACTTTGGGAACAAGGAGAAGTCACAAAGGGCTAAATCTGGTGAATCCGGTGGGTGGTTGATCATACATACTTGGTTTCGGGCCAAAAATTGATGTTCAATTAACGATGTGTGACTTGGCGCATTATCGTGAAACAGACTTCAGCTGTCTGGATCGCAATATTCTGGCTGAATGCGACGAATTCTGTGCATCAATCGTTTCAGGACTTCTAAGCCCAGCCCAGTGAATGTTTGACCAGTTGGAATGAACTCTTTGTGGATGATGCCTTTGCTATCGAAGAAAACAATGAACAGTATCCAGATTTTTTAAGCTTTTCGTGCTTTTTTGCCTATGGTGAGTTTTTCGACTTCCATTCCGCAGGTTGACGCTTATTTTCTGGATCGTATCGAAAGCACCATGTTTCATCATCCGTAACAATTGATTTCAGGAAGTTTTGATCATTTCTTGCGGCTGCGACGACCTCTCCGGAATGATTGACACGACGTGATTGCTGCTCCTCCGTCAACGCGTGTGGAACAAATTTGCACAAAAGACACTTTTGTTTTACCCAAATCCTTGTGAGTCGAAGCGTTTCTTTACTGATACTCAAAGCCTCTTCCATCATTTTTAGTGAAGCATTGCGGTCATTTACAACAAAATAGCGACCTTTTTCGATCATTTCGGCAGCGCGAACTGAAATTGGTCTCTCGTCACATTTATCATCCTCTAGCGACACGCGGCCATCCAAAAAGCATGTATGCTTCAAAAAAACATTTGTTCTGCTTAAACAATTATGGCTATTCACTTGCTGCATCAACCGGAATGTTTCCAACGTAGTTTTACCAAGTTTTGCGTTAAATTTAAAAGAGTTCTTAGTTCCATGATTTTATATGTACATCAAACTTTTTTGTCTTAAACAAGACGTCATAAAATCAACAAATGTCAACCGATCGTGGTAATGTAGGTTTCGTTAGGTCCAAGAATGTTTAAACTTTTATAAATCCATAGCTTTTACCTGCTATTTGACAATTTTTTTCTATAAATTTTATGAAGACAAAATTGCGTAGGTTTCACAACGATACAATGCCAAATTCCGAATTTCCTCTAGGTAGTTCAAGTCTATAGGACTTAAAGTTCAAAAACGGGAGTATATTTATCTTTTACGCCCAAATACAGCGTAGGTTTGCTGCAAAACCGTTGAAATTAATAAAGAGACTCTTTGATAATATTCAAGAATAGAGTAAAAAAATCAGATAATTTTCCAATAGATGGTGCTACGATCGCAAAGGTGATTGCATTTCTGAAAAATAGCTCCCTTTATAGTAACACTCCATAACATTTACTTTTGTATTAACAGCCTTCAAAAGCAGATAACTTCGATGTTTTCGCTATCATGGAAAAAAGCAAATTTCTCATGTTGATTAAACACTAATTTTTCCGTGGAAAAATCATTGCGTAAACCAAAGAAAAGTCGAAAAAGTATAATGGAGACTTTGCTCATTTTCTTTTCATGGTTAATAGGTGACTGACTAAATTTCGATATGGTCAAACCAAAACGAGTGACCCTCCGCGCTCAGGATGCCCTTTTGAGATCCCTAGTGTCCATAATATCGAGATAGTCGATGGTAGAGTTAGCGAAATTAATAAACATATCTGACGAATACGTACGGTCCATGCTACACAGCATTATTTGGGCATGAGAAAGATATAAGTACGATGGGTGCCGCGTTTGCTCGCTACGGACCAATAACTGAATCGAGTGACCACTTCACAGTGGTGTTTTGATATGTAAAGCGCAGTCCAAAGGAGTTTTTGCGGCAATTAATAATTCTTAATAAAACTTGGATTCTCCATTACACTCACACAATGAAGGAACAGTTAAAACTATGGGTTTTACTGTGGAAGTAGGGTAGAGCAGGCTAGTTAATCATAGAAGCAAGTTGTGTAATCGAAATATCTCGAAAACTAAGCAACCTACCACAAAAGGCGAAAAGGAGAGGTTATGGGAAAAGAATACATAGCGCGACTGTCAATTGCTATCTAGTGCTCCGATAAAAAAAAAAGAGAACGTTCTGTTTTTTTTTTTCGACGTAAAAAAAATATTACAGGTCATCATAATTTTTCGAAGGTAATAATTTTTTATAAGGACCACGTAAGTATTTAAGGATTACTTAATTATTGTTCGTTCGATTATAGATAGTTATTTATTTTTAACTCTTATGATTTTTTGTAACCTAATTTTTATTTTGTTGCTTCAACTGGGGATAGTTGAGCAACGCGCGTTCAATGCTTACTCAACTAGCCCCACTAAATGTTCATTGTAGAAATTCAAATTATTCTTTAATAAACTAATAACCATCAATTAATTTGTGCATGTGATGATTCTACACAAAATTTACTTATTAAAATTAAATATATTGATAATTGTATTAATGATTATTATTACATTTTAGGATGCGTACATATAAAAGAAAGACCTCAAAAGGTTTAGCTACTAGTCAACAATTGAATTATGCAGCAAAAACTGTAGAAGAGGAAAAAATGAGTGTAAATGTTGCAGCCAAACAATTTAATATTAACAGGATGGCTTTAAAGAGATATGTTTGTATTAATAGTGCTAGACACAAAGATGATTAATAATTTAGGATTATTTATCATCTAGCAATATTCTTAATCTCATAATTAGTTACTGCTTTAATTCAATATTCATTTGCGTTATAATTATTGTTAAATATATAATTTTAAATATAAAAAGTATAATAATCCAAAGATTGGAAAGACTTCAATTTGTTTGATTTTAATTTTATTTTTCCATAGATGTAATGACTATATGAGTATGTAATTATCATAATAAATAAATATTTGCTTGTTGATTACAATTATTATGTATTCAGATCATTCTGAATACAACAGTCATCAAGTCCAGTTTAGCCATTGCTCAACTAGCCCCATACCCATGCTCAAGTAGCCCCACTAGTGGAACAAGTTGAGCAACTTGGAGCGCTCTCGCATTTCCGACAATAACTTTTAAACTTGTACTCGGGTCGTTTTTACGCCGCTAAACGTTTTGGAAAATAGTAAATTACGAACCTAACAGAGAAAGAATCTATTAAATCCGATGCTTATTCTTAAAGTTATGGGAGATCAAGCGAAAAGTTGCTCAACTAGCCCCACTCTACCCTACCCCGAAGAAGACGAAGACGCTTCCATCAGTCAGAAAGGTCATGGCCACTATTTTCTGGAATTCGCAAGGAATTATCTTCATCAACTATTTGGGACAAGGAAAGCCAATCACAGGAGAGTGTAATGCTGCACCATTGGTCAAATTTCAGGTCAACCCTCATTTGACGAAAAAAAAAAGTTGTTTCACGACGACAATGCAACCGCTCATTCGTCCAACGTTGCAACAGCAAAATTGGTCAATTTGCATTACGAATTGATGCTGCATTCAACCTAATTTCCTGACTTATCCCCTTCCGACTCCTTTTTCTTTCGAAAACATGAAGAAAAGCCGAGCTGAAAACAGAGGAGTATTATCCAAAGTTCGACGAATCGCACTATTTGGAATGCATTAAAAATTTGGAAAATTGTTGGGCGAAGTGTATCTAACTAAAAGGAGACTACGTTGAAAAATAAATCGAATTTAATAGGTGTTTGGGTTATTAATGTAGATTATATATTTTATTTATTTCTTTTTTATTTTTATTTTTCTTATATTTTTTTATTTTTAATAATCAAAGTATTGGCCATCGATAGCTATTACTTTTTCCTATCTTTCTGTAAATGAATGAATTCCGCCCCAAAAGAACTTTTGATTTTTTGAGGCCAACCATTCATCAAGCCAAATTTCCACATCTTCGTAAGAATGTAAGTATTGTTCTGAAAGTTCGTGCTGCATCAATCGAAATAAGTGGTAGTCTGAAGGAGCTAAGTTCGGTGAATACGGCTGGTGAGGTAGGACGTCGTATTTAACGTTTTCCAAATAGTTTTTTACACATTTGCATTTTACACATTACACATGGGGCTGAGCACTGTCATGTTGAAAAATTACTTTATCGGGTCTTTGAGCGTATCCTGGTCGTTTTTGGATGAGCTATTTTCTTGGAAATTCCATATACTCAGTTTAAAGAAAAGGTTTTTTTGTTGTGCTGGCCCAATTTAGGAAAGTATCAGAGTGTATGTCATTTAATATATTGAGACATATATATACCACGTTCTTGCTAATTCTATTTTAACATATGGAATTGTTCCCTGGGTTGGCACATACATTAACCACCTTGAATCGATTGAGAGAATGCAAAAAAGATTTCTAAGGATAATGTGCAGAAAACCGAGGGACCGCCCGAGTAGGGAACTTTTTATTATGACGGGAATTCTTCCTTTGAAATGCCAGTGTTATGGGGCGTTAGCTGTTCTATATAAACATCTTAGCTCTCTGGGGTATATATATATATATATAAACAACACCTTCATTATGACACAAGGGCTGGTGGTGCGACTGTTTTAAACATTTCATTCACTAACAAAACTGGTATGAGAAAGTCCTCTTACGTCTTGACCCCTCGGTTATTTAACATTTTGCCGGCAAACAAGAGATTATGTATAAGAACATTATGAAGAAGAATATCAGTTATCTGGCATTTAAGCAAAATATAAAGAAATTGTACGAACCTCATTCCGGTCGGTATTTGTCATCATGGCTCAATTGATTTCCCTTGTTCTTGAGCCTTAATATATGGGGTGGGATTGTGTCCTTTTTCATCCTTTTTCATGTAATGTGAATGCATGTGCTGAATGTTGTAACAGTTTTTCTTTCTCTAAAATTTCTATATTTTTTTGGGTTTGGGTTTTAAGAATACTAGCCAACAACCCACAAGCAGTGCTTTGTGTGTTGTTGGCTAGTATTCTTATTATATTACCCTAGAATCTGGACATACAGGCTGTATAGTATTGTAAAAAAATATACAGCAAAGACTTCTTTTCAAGTATATTGCGCCCAGGTTGTGATGTTGAACGCTGGCCTGGATCTACCCATGATTTTTTTGCGCTTTGGGTTGTCAAAATAGATCCACTTTTCATCATCTGTCACAACTCGATGCAAAAAACCTTTTTTTTTTCGTCTGGCAAGCAAAATTTTACAAAGTGGTTTTCCGCCTTTCAAAGTATCTTTCCTTCAATTCATATGGAACCCATTTTCCTTCCTTCTGGGTCATTCCTTATACGTGCTTCCACCAATTATTTCAATGTATGAATTGAGTCTTCATTCAATAATGCTTGCAAATCTGCATCTTCAAATTTTTTCGGCTTTTCTGGACGCTCCTTGTCTACTTCAAAATCAACACTTTTAAAGCATTTAAACCATCGTTCACAAGTTTCTTGGGTTAGTGCATATTCACTATAAATTCAGCCAACAATCGGTAAGTTTTACCAGTTCATTTTCTTCATATGTAAGAAAGTTATTGAACTTCTCCACTAATCGTCTTTTTATGATACATAATTCGACATATTCAAAGCTATGTAAGACTATGTTTTTTGCACAATGGCAATTAGTAATGAGCTGGCTTTTAATGGCGGAAGTGTCCCCTCCAAAACAACATAGATGTCATTGGTCTACAACAAATATATTAGTAACGTTATCTCTTAGCAAAATCAACATTACTAATCGAAACATCTTTCGGATTTAAAAAAAAACGTTTAGAAATAAGTGTCCTATTGTCAAATTATTCTGGTTAGTTGTTTAATGTTATGAAACAATACTCATCATCACAACAAACTTAGTTGGAAGATATGAATTAAATGTGCAAGTCATTACCTATAACTTGAATCATATTAGGAATAATGTTTCACAAAACATACAAAAATGTTTGCAAAAAATCTTGTTGTACAAATTGCATATATTATACATATCTAATACTATCATAAACAATTTCCAAATAAATTATCTTAATTCTTCTTCACATAAACATGTAAAATAAACATAAGCTATTTCCAATTTTCTATAATATATTTTAACTTGAGATAAACATAACATTTTAAATCAGAGCCAATTTTGAACCTGACCAAACCCAATTTACTACATTATGATAATGTTGACAATTTTTTTGCCTCTAGTTTAGCTCAATTAATTTAACGAGATAATTAAAGCTCCTACAGCGATGACGCTATTAATAATGTCCCACTTATTATCTTCTGAAATGCCTACATAACGAAACAAAGAGTTTCCTGTCCGATACAATGAAAATTTAACATAAATAGTGATCATAAACAAGCTATTGGAACATTCGTAATTATCAGACCATTATACGTGATGATATTAAATGAATTGAAAACTCGCTAACTAATCGAAATAATATTCTTAAAAAAAAATTAGAAAAATACCACGTTACATAAGAAAAAAACATTTTTTTAGATAACAACTGACAGATGACTTCCGTCTCTTCCAATTTTAGTCTCACTAGCACATTACTCATTACATCATCATCAATGGTGCTACAACCCTAGTAGTTCCTCGCCAGTCGTCTCTATCTCAGGCCAAACGTTGCCAGTGGCTGTATCAATCTCGAGTCACATCATCTCTCCATCTCCATCACACCATCTCTCCATATTAGCTACGGTTTGCCTCGGCTTTTTGTCCCTATCGGCTCAGACAGAAGTACTTTTTTAGGCAAGTAATTATCAAGTCCTCTATTCACATGTTCGGCTCATTGTAAGCATCCGATTTTAATATTGGTAACATTATCCCTGTTGTTTGATATCTTTATATATTTGCTATAAAGTTCACAGTTGCACTGTCCACGTCAAATATAATTGTCGTTAAGTGGGCGGAATATTTTTTGCATGATCTTCCTTTTAAATTTTTAATTTTTATTTCAAGTCGTCTATGTATTTAACCCAAATGTCAGAACCGGTAAAACCAGGGTTCTAGATATTTGTTTTTTTTGTCTTGTAGGACATGTTATAGCCCCGTAGATGTTTACTAAGCTCAAAATTTTTCTTCACTTCAACCGACGTATCATTTGTGTAAGTCACTATTATTGAGTTTGATGTTATGTCCGATGATTGTAGCATTCCTTCTGGAATGTGATAGCATAAACTATGTTTTGTTCCTGACTAATATTCGTAATTAATAGAATATTGTGTCTCTATCATTGAGTTCAGAATATCTCACCACATTTTCTATGGCTATTCTTAAACATGGGGCACGTCGGAACTTACTCCTCTGTGTATCAGAAAATCTGGAGACATTTTCCACTCTCACCTTGCCAGACTACTTTATTCGTAGTCATCTTGGTTAGTTGGTACTTTACGTTGGTTTTCTCTAATACATGTTTAAGAACGGAAAATTGGTCTGCGGTGGAAACCGCTCTAATAGTCTCCCAGGAAGTCTGCAGTATGCTGGTTTAATCATTTATATTTGATAATTCCAATGATCTTATAGACAATGTTAAGCAGTGTGATATCGCTATAATGTTTGCATTCTAAGTTGTCTTATTCACATAACCATTTATCACCATTGCGCCACACCATCCATCAGGCATTTGCCCTTGAGCCCATATTCTAGTTTTTCATGACTTTATGCAGTTGATATGTCAGGTTATTTTCTCTGTATTTGAACATTTCAGCTGGTAATCCATCGCTTCCAAGAGATCTCTTTAATTTTTGGTTAATTCTCCGAACATGATCCCTTTCGACTTCTTTCTCTTTCCAAGCATGAAGAAATGGCTGTCTGGAAAGAAATTCACATTAAAAAAGGGATCATAGACGAAACAGAGGATTATATATATATATATATATATATATATATATATATATATATATATATATATATATATATATATATATATATATATATATATATACATACCTTCAGTTTAATATATTTTATAATAAATTATTAGAAATATTAAGCCAATAATTATTGATTTGAAAATTAATCAATCTGGATCATACTTATTATATTTAATTTTTCATTTATCTTTTCCTTAAGGAGAAGCAACCTTCATCGCATAACAATAGGACTGACTGGTCACTATTCACAGAAAAACTAAACAGACTGATTTCACTAAATCTAACCTGAGTACCAAAACTGAGTTTAACGTAGAAACCGCATAAATGACCTTGACAAAAAACATACAAGATGCAGCGTGCTTTGCGACTCCTGATAGTGCTGCACCCCTAAGAGAAAACGACGTGTCACCTGCAATTAAGCAGAAAATAACGGAAAAAGACATGTGCGAAAAATATGGCAACAAGCAACAACGAAAGAAAACAAGAAAAAGTTTAACAAAGCAACAAACCAGCTAAAGGGCCTAATCCATGAAGAACAAAAGAAAACTCAAAAGGATCTGACAACATTACCGACCCATTAAAAATGATGACAATAATTGGGCCGGGAAGGACAAAGAAAAAGCTGAAATCTTCTCCAAATGCCTGAAAAACGTGTTTAAGCCCTTTTCTTCTACAATATCCATAGATGAAGAAAGCGACATAACCGACTCTCTAAATGTACCATTCCAAATAGATTTGCCTCATAACAAATTTACGGTTAAACAAGTCAAACAAACAATAATGAAAGAAATCAACATTAAAAAAGCACCCAGATTTGATCTAATCTCTGGCAAAATTTTGCAAGAACTCTCAGAAAAGTGCACAAAATGAATAACTGTTATATTTAATGCGATATTGCGTATAAACCAGTTCCCAAGCACTTGAAAAGTGGTTCAAATCATTATGATTCTCAAATCCGAAAAAAAGCCAGATGTCTCCTAACGGCCTATAAGCCTACTACCTATGCTTTCTAAAGTTTTTGAGATATACGTTAAAAGACTCACAATATTAACAGAAGAAACGATAATTATCCCAGAACATCACTTCGGATTTCGTAACAAGCCCGAAACAATAGAGCAAGTGCGCAGGTTGGTCAATCAAATAAGCAAACACTTAAATGCTAAAAGATATTGTTCAGTTGCTTTCCTTGATGTATCCCAAGTTTTTGACAAGGTATGGCACACTGGATTGCAAGTCAGGCTAAAGAAGCTTCTTCTTCACTTCCACTTTCAAGTATTGAAATCTTATCTAACAGATCGACACTTTATGGTTAAACAAGGTAATGAATACAATGAATTGCATCCAATATACCCATGCGTTCCTCAAGACAGCGTCCTTGGCCCAATATTATACCTCTTGTATACAGCTGACCTCCCGACAACAAGAACCATCACTGTAGCAACATACGCTGATGACACGGCGGTCTAAGCGTCCCACACTGATCCAATATCAGCCTTCAGAAACCTTCAAATAAATTTAAATAAAATTCAGCAGTTATTAAAAACATGGCGCATTAAGGCAAGCGAAAAAAAATCAACCCACGTAACATTCACACTACGCAGAGAAACATGCCCAACAGTAAAGATCAACAACTGCCAACTTCCGCAAGCAGAGAATGCCAAGTATCTCGGCATGGATTTGGATTAACGCCTGACATAGAAAAAACATATATTCTCCAAACGCAAGTATGTTGGTCCTAAATTAAGCCAAATCTACTGGCTTATTGCCCGTAAATCAAAATTATCTTTGGATAACAAGATATTATTATACAAGTCTATTCTTAAGCCCGTATGGACTTATGGAATTCAGCTGTGGGGTACTGCCAGTAACTCCAATGTGGCCATCCTTCAGAGATTCCAAAACAAAGTATTGCGTGCTATAGTTGACGCACCTTACAACGTCCCCAATGAGGTGATTGAGCACGATATCCCTCTAGAATCCATCAATCGTTCAGTTCAGATCATACATCGTTTCAGTGTCAAGCACTCTGAAAGAGTGTGAGTGCACCCCAATCTACTAGCCAATCAGTTAAATGTGCGCGATATCAGTGAAGTACGCAAGCTAAAGCATCTGCTACCATCAGACCTGACCGCAGGACTCAGATAAGTTTAGACTTATAAAGCACATAAACAGTTTTAGAGCACATAACAGTACATAACGTACAACATAGTTTAGAGCACATAAACAAACTCTCGATTTAAAATTTAGATTAATTTTTAAAGGAGATCACTTATTGGAATGATACTCTACATGTCATTACCCTCTAGTTATACCAAACGCTTAGTGCTCTCATGGCAGATTGCAGATCTCTCTATTTAAAGTATAAAATTATTTTTTCAAATATTTTTTCTAGTGCCAAAAAAATCACTCATGCAGTCTTTGATTCGATTCTCTGCTTGTTAGCAAAGCATATCTTTATTGGATAAGGCCGCGTGAAGATTTCTATTAAAAAGCTGAAAATAGTCAAAAGCACAAAACTTTTCATTGTTTGGTCCAGTCCCTCCATGTGAAGTTTCCTTTCAGAAATTTAGGTGATAAGTCTTTGTATATTAAGTACCACATAAAAGTTCCCCTAGAATATTCACGACCTGTACGATAATTTGAAAAAAAAAGTCCAAGATAAAAATCAAATTAAGCTATCCACTTTTACCAATTTTATATTAAAATGGTTAAAGATGCAATAAGAAAGCTGCTTGAACAGAAACTAAACCACACCCCAGTACCATAAAAATGTAAATAATCTTCATTTGCTAGACGTCTATTTGCAAGAACATCTATTCAAGACATTTAAAGTTAGATAGTACCATATGTACGATTATGAATTGTCGATTAAGAGTTGTCCAATAAGAATGTCAGAACTTAAAAATGAAGCACAGTGATAACTACAGGTGATAATCCAGTAATTTTTATTCTGTGTTGAAGAACAAATAATGGCATTCTGAAAGTAATGTAGTTTAAACGTCTCCTTTAGCTTCGTGTGGTGAAATCCATTCTGGAGACCCAATTTTCGATTAGTCTTTCACATATGTCGCGTGGCATATTTTTAATGGTGACTCGAATGTTTTGTCGAGTGTGAAGTCAAGAATTGTTCGGGGTTTATTTCTGCAGATCGGAGACTTAACATACCCCCCCTCCCCAAACACAATCACAAAAAAAATTTAGCTTCCAAATAAATTAGGTCCTATCACATTATTTTCAAACATAATGCCATTATTTGTTCTTCAAGGTAAAATAAAAATTACCGGATTATTACTTGTGGTTATCATTGCCCCTCAAGTTCTGACACTCGTATTGGACAACCAAATTTTATACGACTTAAATAAAGCGAGGATAAAGCATCACTTACTCTGATTCATTATTTTCAAAAACGACTTCTCCACGCTGTTCTTCGTACTCCTTGCCTGCCTTCGCTGTTCCATCCTCGGTGTAAAAAGGAAGAATGACACGCCCTCTGGCACCCGAACACCGAATCACTTTCAAATTGTACGTGCCCACACTCTCCACCAGTTCGTGGTTTTGCGCTTCAAATTTGAACAAGCCCCCGTGGTCGTCATCTAGTATAATAACAGTAGCCAACATCGGGGATCCCAAGCTTCCTGGAGATTGCACCGAACACAATCGCACATAGAAATGTTCATCAGGCTCGAAGACGTCATCGTCAATCACCTCTAAGGTGATGCGTTTTTCCTTTTCCCCAGCTTGGAAGTGTAGCGTACCCTTAACCTTGACATAGTCACTGCCCGCCTGCGCAGTACCATCTTCAGTGGTATAATCGACTGATAAAGGAACATCAATATTACCAGTTCGAACTACAGTAACCTCAAATTGACCGCAACTCTCCAAAACCGTGTATTTTGAAGGATCAAAGAAGACCTTAGCATTGCTTTGAGAGAACTCGGTCACTCCACTCTCTCGCTGTAGTTCGGCTTTAACTTCACTTAAATCGCTCTGAGCTCTTTCTGATATTCTACGCATCAGATCACCGCTTCCCATTAGTTTCCTGGTGGCTTGGATGCGGTAGAAAGCTCTAGATTTGGGACCTTTATTGAGAAGGATTTCATGAGCCATTTTTTCCAGAACGTCGATATCAGTATGAGGGTGTTGCTGGCGTAGTTCCTTTAAAGTGGTAATGTATTCTTGCTTGATGTCTTCGTGAACATCATCGAGAATGAGAAGTTCGGTGTTTACCATCTCCAAGTTATCAGCCCCTTCAGCTTGCACAATGACACCTCGACGATTCATTCGATAATCTTTTTTGATGAATTTGTGAATTTTTCGATCTGCTGCATAGGCGGTAATGACAGTAGCAGGAAAAAAAGAGAACGTAACCAGACCCTCCCATATCTCCACGACTCCCGGAGAGAAAAAGCACAAAATGAGATAAAGCCAGACGTACGCGAACACTGACCAAGTAGCAGTGACGAAAAATACGCCCAAGTGTTTGATTTTTCTCACTTCTCCTTTGGGAATGACCGATACACATATGGCAATGATGACCAACAAGTTGTAGGCGGCGGAACCGACAATAGTACCAGGTCCCAGCTCGCCTGCGGTGAAGTTGCGCGCGTAAATCTCAATTACTGACAGTAAGATCTCGGGAGCGCTCGAGCCTAAGGCCATTAAAGTTAAGTTCGCTACAGTTTCGTTCCAAAGTCGAACAACGACGATTTGTTTCTCGCCGTTGGGTTTTCGAATAGACACTTCGCGTTCCTGCGATGTTATCACTTCGATGGCAGCCATAAAACGATCAGAAACGATAGAAACACCAATGAAGAGAAATGCCATGAAGAAGAAATAGACAAGACCACGTCCGAATTTGTCAGTGACGGAGACATCGTGCAACGGCTGCCAGCAGGGTAACACCAGGCCGGCAGTGCAGCGGATCGCGGACACGTTGTGGCCATCCCCCATCGCGTTCACGTCGTGCTTAACGAGGTGCCGCGAACAGATCGCCGCATGCTATGAAACCGGCGGCCGTCGAGACGGAACTACGAGACGTCGGTGGCGTCGGTGGCGACGGGCCTCGATACTCAAACCCTCGAAGGAGAGGCGCAAGTCTGTCCGACAAAACAATCTAACTAAGGTGGGATGAGTATTTTACTTGTGTTTTTTCTTTCAATAAATTAACTTAATATTGAAAAAATTATATTATTTGTATAGAGAGGAAAACTTCTCAAAAAAAGATAAGTTATTTGTTAGTAATTTTTCAGAAAAAAAAAATATTATCCAATTTAAAAATGCCAACGTATTGTTGGCTAACGTATTATACAGAGCCTTCATTTAACTACGACATACGTTTATTGTTTTTTTTTCAGTTTTTATAAATAACGCAGGCCTGCAAGAAAACAATTTTTTTGCTGTGTATGATTTTAGAACTGCGTTTAAATATATTGTATATATTCTCTATCTGCTCTACTTTTTTAATACATCCACTTATCTATCAATGTTGTTTTTCAATTCAAGACATTCAAGTATGGGTGTTCTAAAATTATTATACAAGGATTGGTTCGTGTATATTTGCTATTACTACTGTCAGTCTGTCGTTGAGTTAGTTCCAGAAAAGTCCACTAGATGGTATAAGCATTGCCTTTCCGGTAACTGAAGTGACCCTCAACGCTTGAACTAGAGTCGAGGTTAGTTTGTGAGTTCTTGCGGTGTAGTCGAGGATAGATCGAAGTAAGCCTCGCGTGATATTTGTGTTTAGGAAAGAGTTATTATAAAGTTAATGTAATACGTACTGTGTTACAGATTGTTGCAGTTGAATAGAAATAAATTTAATTCAAGTAGAAGAAGTTGTGTAAATCATCCTGATGTGTTTTGCTACATATGTGGAGAATACACGTTAAAGGAAAAGAGAAAAACTGTTAGTAAATTTGTAAAAAGGGCTTATCTTGGATGCTTTGGTGTTAGGCCTGGTGATCAGACTATCACCAGGACCACTTCGATGACTGTTATTTCTGCCTAGTAAATATTATTGGAATCAATCAAAACAACTGTAGCAAGTGGACTTATCTTAATTTGGTCTTTGCAAGACGCCCGGTCCCTCACTCAAAAGAAGTGCCGATCCTAACGTTTGACCAGCTACCAGAGCTCTGTGAAAACGAGTATTGTGCCTCTGATCATCCTTCTGATACGAATGAAGATGACCGTGATTATGGGGGGATCATCAATTCTTCAACGTTTCAACCAGAATAAGTTAATGAGCTCACCAGAGATATCAATCTGCTAAAAGAAGCTGCTGAATTACTGGCTTCCAGGTTGAACGACAAAAATTTACTGGAACAAGGAATGAAAATTATTTTTTACCCTACAAGAGAAAAGGGTCTGCTAGCATTCTTCTCTCAAGAAAAAGAATCTTGTATATTGTCACGAAATTATTTGTATTTATTGACAGCTCAAAGCGAAGTTTGAAATGTATCCTTCTCCTAAATGGAAACAAATATGGTTCAATACCAATTGCTCACTCAATGAATATAAAAGAAGAATATGACAACATAGCTTTGGTCTTGGAGCAGATAAAGTATCATGTACACCAATGGGTGATTTATGTGGACTTAAAAATGGTAAACTTTCTCCTTGGACATCAAAATGACCACACTAAATATCCTTGCCTCTTATGCCTCTTAGATAACAGAGACAAAACACACCATTGTGTTTGAAAAGAGTGGCCTAAGAGAGAAAACATGGCCTTTGGGGAAAAGAATGTCATTAACGACCGCATAGTTGGACGAGAAAAAATTATTTTCCCCAACTGTATGTCAAGATGAGTCTAGTAAAGCAGTTTGTAAAGGCTCTTGATAAGAATGGATCATGCTTTGCATATATAAGGAAAAAAATGCCTCAGTGGAGTACGGAAAAAATTAAAGCGGGAATATTTGACAGCCCACAAATAAGACAACTCATTAAGGATTCTGCCTTCGTAAGTTCGATGAATGAGGCTGAGCGAAAAACCTGGACTTCATTTGTTGCAGTTGTAGGAAATTTTCTGGGTAAACGCAAAGCTGAAAATTATCTTGAACTGGTAAGCAAGATGTTCAACGGTTTCAGATCCCTTGGGTGTAACATGGGCATTAAAGCGCGCTATTTACACAGCTACTTAGACCATTTTCTTGAAAAGTTAGGTGACACGAGTGAGGAACAAGGTGAAACATTTCACCAGGATATCAAAACTATGGAGAACTGCTGCCAAGGAAGATCGGATACCCATATAATGGTAGATTACTGCTGGAGTTTAAAAAGGGACTGTTCCCTTCAAGAATGTCACGGAAAAGAAACTCCTGAAGCGTTCAGTGACTAGTTGGTTTTATCGATCACTTGGTTGACTTAGTATTTTTATTTGATCCATGGATTTAACTTAAAATAGTGCAACATATGTTTCACTAAAATGTTATATCTTAGAGATTTAAGCTCCTAGGCAAAAAGTAATGCCATATTTGAATTCAGGGCATCAAATTGGTATGAAATGAACTCCAAATACCCTGGCACTATAACAACTGTTGACCTGCGTAATCTTCTCTGAATTACATTCTGTCAAAAAAGTACCGAAAATTGATCATTTGAAAAGCCTGCTTAAAGGGATTGTCAAAATTATTTTTTCGTTAAGTTGGGACAACTGTTCTCTATACTGAGTTTTTTTTGCGATTTTTACAATGGATAAAAACATCGAACAAAGAATTTGTCTTAAATTTTGCATTGCAAATGGAATTTCGTGTGCCGAGTCACTGAAAATGTTGCAGAAGGCTTACAGTGAATTGACTTTATCAAAAACACGTGCATATGAGTGGTACAGTGCATTCAAAAACGGTCGAGATGTGGTGAAAGACTTGCCTCGCTCTGGTCGGCCATCAACGTCTTCAACTAAACTTAACATCGCTAAAGGGAAGGAAATGGTGAAAATCGTCATTTAAGTTTGAGATAGATAGCTGCTGATCTTTCTGTGTCTCACAAATCAATTTGTACCATTTTAAGCGATTGTTTGGGCATGAAACGCGTTACCGCTCGACTAGTGCCGAAAGATCTGCATTTTCTTCGGAAACTTGATCGCGTAAAGGTCGCTGAAGACATGCTAGAATGAGTCAATTCCAACCCCACATTCATAAAATGCATTGTAACTTTTGATGAGACATGGGTATATGAGTTTGATATGCAAACTAGTCAACAAGCTTCGGAATGGCGCCTTCTAACTGCGTCGAAACCGAAAAAAACACGTCAAAGTCGATCAGAAGTTAAGGTGAAAAGAAAGTTTCTTGTGGAAAGAAAACTCTTGGATTTTGCATCACTACAACGCACCATCTCACAAGAATATCATTGTGAACGAATTTCTGGCCAAAAACTCAACAAACACCATGGAACAACCACCGTATTCACCTGATATGGCTCCGGTCGACTTCTTTCTCTTTCCGAAACTTAAATTACCCCTTCGAAGCACCCGTTTTCAGTCGATAAAAGACATAAGAGAGAATTCGCGGCGAGAACTGAAGTCGATTCCGGAAAATGCGTTTAAAAAATGTTTTGACAATTGGATTATTCGTTGACATAAGTGTATTATTTTGGAAGAAGCCTACTTTGAAGGCGATACAATATATTTGGATAAATAATAAACATTTTGTGTTTTATTGGTCAATTCCAGGCACTTTTTTGACAGAATGTATATACACAGTTGAACACTAATGACGAAAATAAAAATATCATTCGTCCAGTCCTACATTATTTTTAATCTAATGTAAAAAAAATAAATACGAGGGCTATACGATAAGTACCCTGCCTTAACAAGAAAAATCTTTTTATGTGTAAAATTTATTTTATATTTTTATCACCTTTCAGTTTTTCTATCTTTTGTATTCCCTCTAAAAAATACGATCTTCTTTGGCGCAGATTCTCCTCTGAAAACCCACTGTTTGGACTGTTCTTTGGTCTCTGGTCTGCTGTGATGAATCCATGTTTCGTCAACAGTTATGAGTTGTTAAAATATTCTTCACCCGTTTAATTGAGATGCCCACAATCTCAGCAACCTCACGTACTTTCACTCTTCGATCGTTTATCACGATATAGTGGATTTTCTTAATCATTTCTAAAGTGGTATCCTAATTTGGATGGCCTGGACGATCTTCATCAAAAATGCTTGTACGGCCACGTTTGAATTCAGCTGTCCAATCTTTTACTGTTGATAACGAAGGTGCAGAGTCCAAATAAACTTTACTGAGCTCCGTTTTAATCTCATTATTTGTTTTCTTTTTCAAAAACAAGTATTCTATCAATGCTCAATATTCAATTTTTTCTATTATTGTAACATCATAAAAATTGTTTTATTTAAATGGCTGCCATTCACAAACTAAACCACGCAGTAGCTTAACAGTTTGACAGCATTGTTGTAAAAGGTTGTATTTACGAAAAATATCACTTTTTAAATACCAGCAGCGCCATCTTTGGCCTAGGCCAGGTACTTATCATACAGCCCTCGTAACTCAATCGAATATCGTAATGTTTTATGGAAAATATTGTTAATGGAATGCAAACAATGAAAATTACTTCTTTTAAATAATCAAATGTGTTTAAGAGGTGATTTTAAAATGTTTTTTGTTGCTCAGGAAGCATAGAAACTAATAAAAACCGAACCAATAAATTGAAAACACATGACGCACTAATCTCGATGACAGATCTAGGAGAAATTTTAGTAATATTTTTGGTGACAAATGATACCACCTTTAAATAATTCAACATGTAGAAATTAAAGTTCCTAAGTTTAAATAAATCACTAGTTCACGTGGGTTACAGGATTAAATGAAGGCTCTGTAAGGGAATACAGTAAATTTGTACTAATGAAATAAACAGTATGGGGACTAATTTTTGTATAAAGTCCTCAACTTAATTTTCGGCCTTTTTGGTCTACCTTCGATATTTATTTATGAACAAAGAAATACAAAATTAGTCTTCGAAATAATCTCCCTCACTTTCTATACATTTTCGCCACCTTTCAGGCAACTATCGAATCTCAAATCGAAAAAAACTTGGTTGTTTTAATGTGATAAAATCAATTAACCTTTTTTCGACTTTCTCAAGAGATGTGCAGCAACTATTAACTAGATGACGTTACAAAGATCGGAGAATATAAAAAACCGAAAGGGACAAGTCTGGAGAATACGCTGGATGCGATAAAATTTTACAGCCCAACTTGGTGATCGTTTCCAGAGTCTTTTTTGCAGAATGTGACAGTATTGTCCTGAACCAAAATGACTTTCCTTCTTCCCTTGCCACTTTCAAGGTAATTTTTCCTCTAGAGCATCACTAACACGAGTCAGTTACTGATGATAATGGTCAGAAATGATCGTTTGACTAGACTGGAGCAACTCATAATGCACGACGTCCAGCTGATCTTACCATATACACTGCAACACTTTTCGGGCGTGGATATTTGGTTTTTCAGTACTGATTGATGCCTCACCAGGATTAACCAAGGACTTTCGCGTTTTTGGCTGTGACTTTTCGTCACAGATCACAATCTTATGAAAGAAGTTGGTTTTCTTGAATCTGGAGCGCAACGACACCACAACGTCAAAGCGTCTACTCTTATTATCAGCTGTGAGTTCACAGAAAACCCAACGACTCTTTTGAATTTTCCCTAGTGTACGGAAAGTCCTAGGTTAGAAGCCTCTTCAGTACATTCAGTTTGTATTTAGTATTTCCACCGGGTTCGCTGGTGCGAAATAGATCTTGGTTATTGAATTAATAGGCAGAATATATACATATTTATACATTTATTCACTTGAATTCACAAATACTTAACTACATTTTTAACGGGCAATTTTTCTACTTTATTATCTTAAGTTTTGCGAGATTTGGTTTACTACTCTTCGTGGTAATATTTCACAAAATATTTACGAGGGTGGCTATTTATGTATCCGGAATAATAAATAAAAATAAATATTTATCATTCAAAATGGTTTTATTGATCTTCAAAATGTTCTCCGCGACAATCGATATACTTTTGCATACGTTTGACCCAATTTTTATAGTACTTTTTCCATTCCGATTGAGGTATCTCCAAAACATGCATTTTGAATGCATCAATCGCTTCTTCTGGCGTCGAAAATCATTAACCAAGTAATTTATTATTCACGAACGGGAACAAAAAGAAATCATTGGGTGCCAAATGTGGATTGTACGGTAGATGACCCATCAATTCGATGTTTTGATCGGTCAAATATTGAGTTGTTCGGTCCGATGTGTGAGAGCTCGCGTTGTCATTGTGAAGAATGATCCTGCTTTCTGGCAAACAAATGGGTGTGCACCATTCAGAATTGACGACCGTTCTCAAGTGGCACTGTAGCCACATATCCATTTATCCCAAAAAAAAACAGGCGATCATTTGCTTCGAAATGGTTCTTGCGCGAACAACTTTTATTGGGTTTGGCTCATTTTGAAAGACCCATACGGTCGACTGCTGTTTACTTTCGGGCTCATAGCCATAGATCCAAGATTCATCACCTCTGTAGATGTGATACACGGCTTTTGACGCACCACGATTGTATTTTTTGACCAATTCTGTGCACCAATCGACACCAGCATTTTTTGAATGATTGTCAAATTATGCAGAATCCAACGCACACAATTTTTTGCGGCTAAATGTTTATGTAAAATCTTATATATGCTTGTCATACTAATGGCCAGGTATGCATTAATCTCACGATATGTCACATGACGATCTTGCTGTATCAGCTTGCGCACAGTATCGATGTTTTTTGGCACAACAACTGATTTTGGACGACCGTCTTTAAATTTGTCCGTGAGCGAACCCAGTGATATGCGGTGGTTTTAGATGGTGCTTCATCGCCAAAAATAGAAGTGAGTTGATCGATGTACTGTTGTTGAGATAATCCTCGTCGAGAGTCGTAGTAAATCAGTGCACGAAAATTCTCACGAGTTAATTCCATTTTTGACTGACATGAAATTTTCAAGTCACTAACCAACACAATTAGCATCCGTATGACAAAACATACGTATACATTCAACCATGTCAAACTTTACGATGCATATGTCAGATGGCGATTAGCAACACCATTGTTGCCAATTCCGGATACATAAACAGCAGCTCTCGTATTTAACTCGACTTTAGTAGGGAATTGAGTCTAGCGTGAAATTTTCTCACTTCTTCCTCGAAAACTTCTATGTGCTGTCTCACCTCGAACTCTCAACGTGAAACTGTCAGCTGTGAGTCTTTACGTGCATCCACTCAACTAGTACTCTTCCTTCATATCTCAACGTGAAATCACTCAACTCGTACTCTTACTTCGTACTCTCAACATGAAACCACTAACGTATAACCCTTAACTCGCATTATCTTCTCGTGATCACCTAGAACTCTCAACATCAACTCAAACTCTTGATTCGCACTGTCTGATCAAACTTCTACCTCGAATTTCTAACAATTTCGTGTTATTTATCTTTATTTTAAGTTTTACACAATTGCTTTACTTTGCCCGCTTCAGCGCCAATTACAATTACGTTTATCTGAAATGCTGTTTGCTTCGCTGGTGCCAAGTGCCATTACTACCAATATCCGCTTTAGGGTAATTTTAAATTTTATATTTATAACGAGTCCCATTTTTATGATTCTCCAAAATGCGGGTTTCTATTTTTTTCTCGTGGTGGCTTTTTTTAATTTACAGTATCGGTCTGGACTTTTACTGATCGTATATACATCTGCAGGCTGAGAGTTGTTTAGTTGTGTATGTTTTCAGAACACCTAGCCTGTGTAAACGTTTATAAATGACTTGCGGTATTACTTCGAGTTCTTATCCGAGCGCTAGCAGTGTATGACAAGGGTTTTCTTCCAGCAGTGCTTCCAATTCTACATCCTCCACTTATTTTTGCTGTACAAAAAGCTCTGCATCAATCATTCCAGTTGGAAATTACTGGAACCTGTTTTGGAACTGTTTCAGTTGAAGGACGAAAGGAAGGCAGTGCTTCAAATGTTGCTTTTCGAACAACATCGCGTCTACATTTGATTTTTCAGGTCACAATCGCAGGAGGCTCGTATATTATACCTAGTTTTAAACCTGAAGGATGATGCTTTAAAATAGCTATGAAAATGATAAAATGTAGTGGCCGTAAATTAATTTGAGGATCTTATATATTATAATCTTTAATAATAGCGTTTACGTTCTTTAATAATAAGTTTTTTGTTGTTTTGCATTAACTGGGCTACAATAAACATTTGTTTGACGTACTACGTTCTTACGATTGTAATTGATAAACAGTTGTAGTGTAATAGTGCAGTGTAGTTAAATAAAAGTGCCGATTTTCTACCATGAAATAAAAAATGTGGGTGCATTTAGTAGGTACCAGTAAGTAAATGTTCAGTAATAAAAAGTTTTCCAATTAAAGTGTCACAACTTTGAAAACTAATAGCGGCAACACCGTTTGAAATGTACGTGTTACTCATGGGCTGATGTGTTCAGTATATTGTGTCAATTCACCATGGGAAGATATACAATTCAACAGCGCGTAGAAATTATTCGTATCTACCATCAAATTGCGTGATCAGTTCACTAGACTTTTCGAGCGTTGCTTGAAATTGGTAATCAACATAATCGACCAATCGAATGGTCTATTTATCATCTCGTTTAAAATTTTTAACGAACTGGCTCAGTTGCAGATGAGTCAATAGCTGTGCGTTGTCGAACCACCCGATCATTTGAGAACATGGGTGCAGTAGTAACAGAGTATAAGAGAAGATCCGAATTTATCTATTCGACGTCGTTCTCAGGAACTCAACCTTCCTCAGACCACTACATGGAGAATTTTGCAACGTGATCTTTGATGTAAGGCTTATAAAGTTCAATTAACTCAACAACTAAAAGCCAGCTAATCATCACATGTATCGAACATTCACTAAATGGGTTTTAGAGCAATTGGAACAAAAATAAATGCAAGAAGGGCATATTTAGATATAACAGCAAGATTTGGCCTCCACTGATTCAGGAGTTACCTCATTATCCTCGAAAAAAACACTGTTTGGTGCAATTTTTCAGCTGAAGGAGGGATAGGGCATTATTTTTTTAAGGCAATGATGGAAATTGGATTACTATTAATGGTGAATGCTATAGGAATAGGCTATAGAATATATTTGAAATAAAATAAAACAAATTTTTACTTTGAAATTTATCACTTATTTTATTTCTTAAATGAACTATATTTTCGTAAACAATGACAAAGTAAAAATTTGTTTTATTTAATTTGAAAAATGAACTATCACAAAGTAACGGACAAATTAATCGATTATTTGAAAGAATGTCTTTGGCCTAAACTGATAAATGTGCATATAAACAATGTTGTCTTTTAATAAGAACTTTTACCCATAACCATTACACTCAAACTGATTAACATATTTTCAAATATGGATGATTCTTTGAAACATTATTCAAGAACTGTCTAGTACTAGTAAGTAGATCTAGTACTAGTAGTAGATCTAGTAAGTAGATCTAGGAGCACCCCTTGGCTGTTCTATTATTACCTAGCTCCCATAAATTTGTATTTTGATTTAAAATAGTTACAGATTCACCGTCAATAAAATATTCCCTTTATTTGGAATATATCCAATTAGAAATATCCAATTTATCCCAGATATTTACATTATCATATTGGGTTGTACGGAAAGTTCGTAGGGATTTTTTTAAGAAAAAGAGAAACGCTAATAGTTTATGTAAATATTTATTTATTCAATTATGTAATTAGTAATTACCATTATTATTTACAACTTTGTTTCTTTTTTCTAAAATTAGCATCATTATTGCCAAAAAAATGTTAACAGGTTGTTTTTCACCTGTTCCGTTTTAAAATATTTTGGAACCATTTGGATCAAGAAACAATTTTGGAGGAAGCGCTTTTAGTCCAAGGGTACGATATCCGCTGATGCGATAAGGTGGAAAGGGTAATCTGACATAACGGGTGTATCAGAATGTTTTTCGTTTTTATTTTGAATGTTACACAGATAACGGGGGGAGGGGAGTGGTGTCAATCGTTTGACGGGCTTTTTAAGTTCATTAGCGATGGATCGTTTCATGGGACCACAGCGCTCATTTTGCATGCGATCGTTTTATAAAAACAATGATTCCTACACTATTTTTCGACGTCTGTACAGGACACATTTTAATTTAGCGACCATGAGAAATGTGCCAAGTGCGAATTTAATCAAGCATTGAGTGCACACGTTTCAAGAGACTGAAAACACAATGCCGGAAAAAACTGGGCGCAAAAGGACATCAAAATCGAGCACGAATCTTGACCGCGTTCGCCAGTCTGTTAGAGACGATCCACAACAGTCTCTACGACTGGCGCAGTTTCTCTACATTTGCACAGATCCAGGATCCATCGTATTATTCGCAAAGATTTACATTTCCACCTCTACAAAATTGTCATTGTGCAAGAGATGAAGCCCGATGATCCATCTAAACGAGTCGAATTCTGCATAACAATGAAAAATCGTTTTAGGAACTTCTATAACATATGATTTTCTGATTAATCATATTTCCATATCAAAGGCCACGTGAATAAACAAAATTGAAGATATTGGACTCTCGACAATCCGCTGGAACTGCACCAGAAACCATTACACTCGCCTAAGATTGTCGTTTGGTCTGCCATATCAAGGGAAGAAATTATCAGCCCCACTTTTTTGAAGATAACCGTGATCGCACCCAGACTGTTAATTCCGATCGTTATTGCTGTATGGTCCAGACATTTTTGGCTCTAAAAATACAAAACTCGATTAGCTACAACCGTAATAATTTTTTTCAACAAGATAGAGCAACTTCCCACGTCACAAATGATTGTTTAGTAGCTCTTTAAGATTTATTTCCCTGAAAGAGTGATTAGTAGCCGATGGAACATCAACTGGCCACCGAGTAGTCCAGATTTAAAACCTGCTGATTTTTTACTATGGAGCTACTTAAAAAGTAAGGTTTTTAACTCATTACCACCCAAATTAAATGTTTTAAAGAAAAGAATAACAGACGAAATCCACGCGATTCCAAGAGCGATGCTCGAACGAGTGATTGAAAATTTCAGTTCCAGGCTAAATGAGTGTGAAAAAGCGGATGGTGTGCATTTACGGATGGTTGTTTTTAATAAATAAAAATTGAATCTATAATTTAACAACAATTAAACAAATTTGGATTAATCCCGATGTTTTTTTTTAATTTAATTTATATCACGTCAACACTCTAGGCGTTATTTAGTAACCCAACACCGGCAAACACATACAAATACACACACAAACATCCATGCCCGCACCAGGATTCGAACCAGGGACCATTGGATTGCCAGGCGGGCAACTAACCCACCAGACCATCGCGGTCATTATAAGTTATCAATCTCACATTTGTAACACCAACCGAAATCTGCTATTATAGAACTATAATTATTTTCAAATTATCTTTAGGTATTAGAAAAATGACAGAAATATTTTAGATGCAAGAACAACTCCACAAATTTCCGAGTATTTTTAGATGATTAAAAATTCGTAGTCATATTAAATATATATGATTGAAACATACATCTCACCATATATCTCAAACATTCATCTCCTCATTTCACAGACGCATACTCTACACGTATAAGCACAAGGTGATCAAATAGAGCTAACTTATATATCTCACTACCTATTCACCCTATGCGTAATTTAAATCATTTGTTTTAATTTTAATAAATCAACTTCAATTTTCCCAAAACACCTGAAGAAAACATTTCCAAAACACCAGAATCAGTGGCGGCTCGTGAGGGAGGGCGTTGGAATGCCGCCCCTCCAGTATTCATCACAGTAAACAATTTTTCAGAGCAAAACACCATATTTTATTTCCATCGAGTTTCTTTTCTTTAACTCATTTTAAGATATTAAAAATTAAAATCGCCAAATGTAGAAGAACGTCTGTCGACCCATCACACACCAAATAATACGGATAAAAATTCCATCCTCTCGCCACAATTTTTATATCGTTGAGCGGACGTTTACCTCCAGCGACCGTAGACCACGTCATCTTATCTCGTCGTTGGCGTTACATGTTTTGTTGGTGGCCAGAATTCGGGGGTTTAACTGCTTTCTAAAACATGCAGTTTGGACGTAGATTCCCTGCGACCGAGCGTATTGGTAATTAGTTTTAAACGCTGATTTGACGGGTACGGAGCGTTTGTTATGTCTTGCGTCACGTATTTCGTTCGTCTCGCGAATACTTGTTTTGATTTGGGATTTGCTACGTGTGTACACACTGAGTAGTACTTTTTAAATAAAATTAATCAACTTTTAATTGCAAACATGAAGGTGCTATTCATCGACAAAAATGTGTACAATAACCCTTTTTTGTCATAAAACTTTGATATTTTTTAAAGCAAAAAAATTCTTCAGTACCACTATTTTCTTCTACGCCCTCCCACTTTAAAAACTTATGAGCCGCCACTGACCAGAATACGCGCATATCGAGCATAATTCATCAAAGTCATATTTGAGAACACACTGTACACCAATCTACATAATATTGGTAATACCCTTGCGATACCCCTATTTGATAGAAACAGATGCCGTTTAACTATTTCCACTTACCATAAAAGGCCATTTTCTTTGTTATCTAAAGGGTTCACCAGAAATCGAATACAAATAGGAAAAATAATTGAAGAAAAAGTTTTAGTAGTATTTTACTGGAAGGAGACAGATTAGCAGAAAGAATAAAATTTATGTAAACTATATTAGACGCTAAATTTTTAATAGGAAGAAAACTAGTCGTTTATTAGAACTACGAGAGCCCTTGGAAAAGTTCTCAGTCTAACACACTGCCATAAGTATGACAAAATGACTATGATATTTGTCAAATATGATTCGTTAAAACCGCGGATATGCTAAATGCCCCAGATTGAATCATCCCCTAATGATGCTATCATGGTTAGCGAAACGCACGTCGAGAAGTTAAATGTAGTGATTTGGTGGTAATACTCTTGAAGTTTAGTGTTTCACACCGAAGGTTCCGGTAGAAGAATTGAAATATAACTCGGTAGATGGCGTTCTGCGAGGTCCATTTAGTTAGTTATTTGTAGCGATCAAGTGAAGCAAACAAATTTTAACCTTTTTGAGAATGGACAAAATTGAAATTCGAGCTATTATAAGTGATTATTAGAAAGAATTTAATCCCGACGGATATACAGAAAGAATAATTTCCCTTCGTTTTCGGTGGTAAAAAAGCTGCTCAATTTAAATGCGGTCGTACATCCATTGAAGATGATCAATGCTGAGGACGATATGATCTCGCAGTGAGCTTACTGACATTATAAACATCTCGATAGACCGTGCCCACTGCATTTTACTAAATTTTTTAGTATGAAAAAATCTACCGCTCAATGGATCCCGTATTTGTTAACAGTCCAGTGCAACAGCGTTTGCAACAATTAACAAACCAAAAACGCAATCGAATAGATACATCCCAAAACTGTTTAGACTTATTTAAAGGCCATTCTGCTAAGTTTCTGCAACGTTTAACACTAGATGAAACATGAATTGACAATTCCACAGAGGTGAAGCAGCAATTGGAAGCAGTGAAAGGGAGCAGGTGAAAGTGTGCCAAAGAACACGAAAACTTCCCATGTACACGAGATGTTATGGCTTCGGCTACTCCACGGACCCAACTGAAGTGTGCTATTCGAGCTAAAAGCCCGCACCTGGTCAAAAAAGATGTGCTGTTTCTCCGCAACAAAACGCCTGCACCCACGTCTCGATTTGTTGCTTCAAAATTTCGTGACCTACCAGTTGTGTTCATCGATTTCCAGCAATTACTTCCCTTTCCCAAACTTGTAGAAATGGCTTGCTAGAAGAATATTCATTCCAAATATCGAGCTCAAAGCTGAAACAACACCAAAAATCTTTATTATAAAATCTTTTATATATAGAGAGAGAGAATATTTATATAGATGTATAATATATTCTCATTGAAGAGCAATACAATCATTCCAACGTTTTTTTAATATTTCTACACCTTTTTTATAGAACTATTTCTCTTTGTCTTTAAGATACTGTTCAGTTTCGGCAATTACCTCTTCACTGGAGCGAAATTTCTTTCCAGCGAGCATTTTTTTGAGGTCTGAGAACAAGACATAGTCGCTGTGGGTCAGATCTGGAGAATACCGTGGATGAGGAAGCATTTGCCAAATAGTTTGTGACATTGTCTTTGTGAAATCGCACTTTTCGAGATCTCGTCCTTTAAATGCACCAATAACGCTATATAATATTCGCTATTCATTGTTTTACCTTTATCGAGATAAATGATGAACAATATCCCATGTGCATCCCAAAATACAGAGACCATAACTTGCCTGCATATGGTTGTGATTTTGATCGCTTTGGACGGCTTACACCGGCTGCTGTCCACTCAGCTGACTACCGATTTGAGTCCGGAGTGTAATGATGGATCCATGTTTAATCCATTGTCACATACCACATGAAAAAAACATCCTTTTTATTTCGCTTACACAGCTCCAAATATTGCTCAGAATAATCAATACGTTGTTGTTTTTAGTCCGCTGTCAGCAAACACGGTACTCATTTCGATTGCAATCTACACATTTTCTTTCGATACCTTCAATATATCAGCCATCTCCTGCAGCTTTACATTACAGTTTTGCGAAATAATTTTGTGAATTTTTCTGATGTTGTCTGGTGTAACCACCTCATTTGAGCATTCAGAGCGTTCAGCATCATCAGTGCTTGTATGGCCACGTTTGAATTCACACTACTAATTAATTATGGTTGATTTTCCTGGAGCAGAGTCCGGGTAATGTTTATCAAGCCATTGTTTTGCTTCAACGGTATTTTTCTTCACCAAAAAGCAATGCTTAATGAACAAACGAAATTCTTTCATTTTCGATTGTTTTGAAAATACCAAAAGTAGCGTCACTTACGGCACAACAACTCAGAAACTAGTAAACAGATTATCAATAATTTTGACATATGGCGCTTGAAGGTTGGCACAGTCGACCACTGATAAGCATTTTTCGTAAATTACGCCATCTATATATCAGACCGGAGACTTATTGACCGATGTTTTATTGTATGCTAAAACTTAGAATATTCAAGACAAATATTCATATTTCTGACCAAAATTGGATTTCGTGGCGAAGAATAACTTTTGAACTTCTTAATAAGAAAAATGTATCATTGTAAGGATGGCTTCATAAATTAAAAAAAAACGGCTGATATAAAAAAAACAATTTTATTCTTAAAGCGCGTACAACTACTAAACACTTTTGTGTATTACTTTTCATATTTCATTAAATTTATTTTCATATTTCATTGTTTGATTATTGTGTTGATATTAGTTGTGTTTTACTTGCGTGCTAAGTACTAAAAATTTTCAAATTAGCAACATTTAAAACACATTAATGTGTTTTGTAAAGTTTAATCAATTAGCTAAAAAAATTGATGTATTGCACTTATATTCCACACTATGAAAATAAAATTTTTTCAAAGACAACTTGTTTATCGTGGTCCTATTTCAAAAGACAAATGAAAAATGTTAAAAGGTCAAAACGCTGAGCTTTAAATCAGCTAATTGCACCCCCTGAAAAATTAATTATTTTCAAATTAGATTCAGTTGACAGCCAAAATATTTACCAGGTATGTAAATATAAAACTAGAATGTTTGTATTGAAAGTTAGAGTTACCCATGATCTTTTACACTTAGGATTATCAAAATATGGCCACTTTTCATAGCCAGTCACAATTCAATGGAGAAATTGCTTGCTTTTGTACTTGTTAAGCAACATTTCGCAAGTGGTTTTTCTGCTGTGTTTCATTCAGTTTATGTGGAACATATTTTCCCTGGATTTCTTCTGGATCGTTCCCAAGGCTTTCAAAGGCCATATAGAGACGGTTTCTCGTGTCACATTTAATTGATCCGCGAGTTGTTGCATTTGAGCCTCACCCAGCAATGCTTGCAATTCGTTGTCTTCAAACTTTTTCGGTGGTCTTCCACGTTTTTAGTTTCTCGCGTCAAAATGGCCACTTTTGAATTTTTTAAACCACTCGAAGCAATGTAATTTATCAAGGGCATGCTCACCGTAAGCTTCGACAATCATTCAATGCGATTCTGCAGCAGTTGTCTTCAAATGGTAACAGAAACTCATTGCTGTCCGCAAACAGTAGTTTCCAGGCACACAATTCACAAAATTCGACATGTTCAACGCTATTACAAACTATGCTGTTGTATGAAACTTGTATTGTTGTGAGTTGAAAATCTTTGTCAGATGTCAACAAGGAAATGCGCAAATAACGCGGTTTAACGGTAACTATATTGACTGCTAGGGCCATCTATGAGCAAATTCCGGTTTCATATTTATGGACCTGGTACATTTTTTTTCACATATTTATATAAAGTAATACCTAAAATATAGTATTTTACAAAACCTGTAAATATGTCTTATGAGAAAGTATATTTAACTACTAAACCAATATGTTCTTATATTTTTTTATTTGTGCTAATGTTTTTTTAAAAAATGTATGGTTCTATAAAATTCCCAAATATAAATTATCAATTTATCAACAGACAATCTAATCGACGCTACTGGAAGAAAAATGTCCTGAACCTGATCACAATCTCTCTCTTTTAACTTTATGTTATAAAAGAAGAGAGCAGAAACAAACTTGCGATATTGCCAATTATTTAAGTTATAGAGAATTTTAGGCTCTATAAATACAGAAATATTTAGATAGTTTATATATTTATGTTGTTTGGATATTAAACTGCTTCCATTTTTAATTAGGTTGTTTTATCATAATATAAGGTTAACTCTATTATAAAGTTTGTTTTATTAACCACAGAACCAGTTGAATAGTTAGGCACAACTTGGCAACTATGTAGCTTTCAACTTATTTCGCGTCAGTCAAATCTCAAGCGCCGCCATTTTTTTATTTAGTTGGCGTGTTTTAATTAATCATTCTGAACACCGAAATTGAAAGAATTAGTAAAAATGGTAAGGTACATATTAGAATTCACTATTGCTATTATTGTTGTTATTTTTTTAGCAGTCACGAGGTAGATCTGAAAACACAACAAAGGTTTTTGTTGGAAGTTTACCTGCCGGCGTTGCCCCCGATGACCTACGTAAATTATTTGAGCCCTATGGGACTATCGCCGAATGTGATATATCGAATAGATGTGGCTTTTTACATTTAGAAGACAGAGATTTAGCGATGAAAGCTATTACTGAACTTAATGGCACAGAATTTATGGGAGGCAGAATATCAGTTGAGAAAGGTAGAACTAAATCACGTAGAGGCAGTGGACCTATGAGAGGTGGTAGAGATAGAGGAAGCCCTTATCCTAGAGGTGGCGGAAGAGACTTCCGTGGACCCCCGAGAGGATCTGGTAGTTTTGGTGGGCGTGGAGGTTAAGTTTTTAACAATTTAACTTTTTAATGTGTGTACACTAATTTTTTTGTTTTGATTGTTATAGATCGATTTAGTGGCCCACCAGGTAGGGGAGGCTTTGGAGGTCCTCCAGGACGTCGTTCTGGCCCTGGAAGTTATGATGATAGAAGACCTGGTGGCTCAGGGGGTCCGTTTCTTGGAGATCGGGGTTTTGATGGAGGTTATGGTGGTCCAACTGGCGGAAATTTCAGCGATAGGGGTGGATATGGAGATGGCCCACGTGGAGGATATGATGATAGAAGGTATTTTTAACCACTTTCTATATATTATACAGTTTTGAAAATTTTAAATGTAAAAATGTCCTTTGTTAGAGGTGCTCCACAACTAAGAGGTTCATCATCTGATCTGTTTAGTCGCAGAGATTCTGGAGGTCCTAAACCAATGTAGGTTTTCCAATTTTTATCCAAAATAAGTTTATTATAGCTATTTTAATTTTATAGGGGTGGAGGTT
This sequence comes from Cosmopolites sordidus, assembly GCA_031761425.1. Classification (NCBI taxonomy): domain Eukaryota; kingdom Metazoa; phylum Arthropoda; class Insecta; order Coleoptera; family Curculionidae; genus Cosmopolites; species Cosmopolites sordidus. The sequence continues at coordinate 175,441 of JARFXV010000752.1, read as the reverse complement.
ATGATAATTCTCGTTATGGTGGTAATTCCAATGGCTATGGAGCAAGTGGTGGGTATGGAGAAGATGCAGCACCATATAATAGTGGAGGTCAAGGTGGGAATTATGGAGGTGGTTATGGCAATAATGCTGCCTCTCCAGGAGGTTATGGAGACAGGTACAATACAGTAATATATAGAAATGGTTACAGAGAATTTTAATGTATCTTGAAAGAATACCAGTTTCTAGCAACATAAGAAATTTGTAATAACTAATGATGTGAATTCTAACACAAAATAAATAGCAATACTCCAGTAGCAAATCTAAAAACTTCAAAATTTATTGTTCTCATTTTCTTTTAATTTTTGACATACATTCCCTCATTGTTTTTTTGCCAAATTGTAATATTTCCTTCAGATTTCTATGTACTTTCTAATAGAATCCTCAATCTGTATGTACACTAGCAGGAAATTACGAGGTATTAAAACACAGTTTTTAAAATAATTTATTTCTTGTCTCCAAAAACAATATAGTTTTTGTTTACTAGGGGTGGTTATGGAGGTGGATCAGCAGCTGGAGGTTATAATCCTGGAGGTCCCGTAGGTTATGACAATGGTGGCTATGGTGGTGGCCCAGGTAGTGGCAGAGGTGGCTATGATGCAGGATATCCTCCACTTCCTGGTCAAAGGGGGTGAGTGTTTGAATATCTGGTTGGTTCACAAAATTTAGAACAAAGTTTTCATTTTTCTCAATGCAATTAGAGATCAAATTTTTATATATAGGGGTGAAGGTATATTTATTTTATTCAATTATTTTTATAAGAATCGATACTTTTAATAATAGACCTACAGTGCTTCTTTCTCTGGTTTCTTTATGTTATTTGAAATGAGAAAACCAATTGCGAATTATTAGTGAAAAGATAGAAAACTAACTCAGAATTGTTTTCTGCGAACCTTGCGTACCTTTATATTCCTTTTGCGTTGTACACTTTAAATTTATTACAATGTTGTCATCGTTTATCTGATTAGCGGTAATTACCTATAAGAGAATGGGCGTTTTTTCTCATCAAACGATGTGGGGAAAATGAAGGAAGTGCGCACTTTAGGTTTATTTGCGTCTACCCATATTGATATATGTGCTTTTATTGTAGCTACGGCAGCGGCGGAGGTGGTGGGCCAGGGCCTCGTGGCGGTGCACCCGGAAGACGGTTCTAGCTTAAACGTTCGAAAAGGATTTTAAAAATAACGTATTGACATGCGCTTTAACTTAATATCGTTTCGTAAGCGTATATTAGCAAGCGATGAATACCCATTACCGTTATCAATCCTAAAGCATCTCTAGAATATTCACTTTAAATATAGTATAAGGTTTTTTTTTTCTTTTTTTGGTAGTATACATGTTTTGTGGTTCATGATGGATCGGATAAGATGATAAGATTATTACCGATATCGTCGCATTATTTATAGACTAATATGTAGGTTTCATTTTCTAACAAATAGAATCAAGAATGCATTTTTCAATAATAAGCTGTTTAATACGGTTAGCAAAATCAAATTTGAAGGAATGATATTTAAGTATAATCACGTTTCTGATTTACAGTATTGTTTGTGAAGTGTAATATTTAATATATTTCCGTAAATAATAATGTATGCGTTTAATTTTTGGAATTCCAAGACTGTTTTAGAGAAGAGGCGTTTTTCTTATAAGGCGATGAAATATGAAGAAAACGCGCATTTTTAGGTTTATTTGGATATTGGTGCATGTGCTGTTATTGTAACTACAGCAGAATCGGCGCTTTAAAGTTAAATTTAATTTTCTCATCTCATCGTCTCAAAAGTATTATATTATTATTTTCAAGCGTTGTTTTATCTCTATCCCAATCAATTCGAAGTCCGGAATATTGTATATATTGGGTTGATGCAAAGATTAATCGCATTTTTGGCGCTAGATGGCATTGCATCATCACAACACTGAAGTATTGTCTACTTCACATGTAAAAAGTTTTGATGTTTAACAAAAGGAATATCAATGAGTATTTGGCGTATTGTGGGTGTGAGTATAATGAGTAAATGACCAATTTTCATCATACTGATGCTCTACTTTCTGAATGACCAACCGGGGCCGATTACATGGAATTATTGGCGCTAATTGGAAGTGGCCAGCTTAGAACAATTCGAGAGCTCGAAGGAATTTTTGAAATCAACCAGTCATTAGACCGATATATGCTTGCCGAATTTCTGCCTACGATTCTTTATTAAAGAGCAACGAAATCGATCTATTTTAAAGCGAATGGTTATAAATTATGAAATGTGGATTGAACCAGCGCAAAAGACAGTTTTCATCTGAAGAAGGTTATGTTATGCATTTGATGTGGCTGGAAGGGCATCGTTTATTATATGCTGTTGTCTGAAAAGATATTGCTTTCCATCAAGATAATGCTAGGTCACGTATCTGGGTCCTGGACACAAACCTTTCCACTTGAGATGTTTTGGCCCATCCAGAGTACTCCCACAACTTTGCATTCTTTGACCACTATTTATTTTTAATCGATTCAAAACAGCTTAAGTGTAAATGGAGAAAAGTCATCGAGCAGACCGGCACATTGATCAAATGAAATTTTTCGTAAATACATTTTTTTCTCGAAGAAATTGAATGAATTTTTGCATCAACCCAATAGTAATAAGTGTTTTCTTTTTTTATAGCGTACAATTTTTAGAATTTATGATGAATCAGATCATGTAATAAATTTATGCTTTACTAAATGCTTCATTACACTAGAATAAATCTGTATAAGTTCAGTCATCTTCATTTTATAATTTAACAAAAATATATAATTTACGCGTGAATCTTTTATTAAAAACTTTATAACAAGTTTTCCATTCCCACCCAAATAAGATTTATTTCACTCGATGCGCGTTTAGTTAATCAAGTTAGTATCACCAAGAGATTTTTTTTTAGTTTATAT